>CM072817.1:19294156-19894156 GCA_036937905.1 Salvia rosmarinus | reverse complement strand
GAGCAGAAGCAGCAGAGAGAGTGTTCTGTGTGTGATTTCGTGAGAGAGAAAGATTTGGGTAGGGTTTTCCAGTTTGGGGTAGAAATTTGGGGATTTTGTCATGGGTTTGGGCTTCTTTTTTTTGTAAAAAAAAAGGCTGCGATTTGGGCTGCAATTTTTTTGGTATGGGCCAGAGTTGGGCTGCCTTTTTTTCTTAATGGAACAAAAAAAAATGCTGCGATTTGGGCTGCAATTTTTTTGGTATGGGCCAGAGTTGGGCTGCCTTTTTTTCTTAATGGAACAAATTCTTGTACTTAATTTTGCAAGCCCATTTTGTCTAATATATTTTTTTTTAATCACATTTTTCGTTCTTTTTTTTTTTTGGAGGGTGTATTTATTTAGACATTTTTTTTGTAACTTGAGAAAAGGAAGTCATCTCAACTCCAATTTTTCATATATTTTGCACACCCTTTTTTTATTGACAAATTCTCATAATTTTGTGCATGTGATTGCCTTCCAAGTTTCAAAAGTTCACATAATTATACTTCAAGCCTCCTTGCTCGAGAGTCGATCGACTTAGAGACTTCAAATTCAATAGACTCCAAGACTTTGACTTTTGATACTGGCATCTCATTCGTCGCAGACGTTAGCTTTATTTCTGTTGCAGAAGCAGTTTATCTATGTCGAAGGGGGAAGATAGGACTTCCAGTGGAAGATTGAGGCAGAATTGTTGTCTGGCATCGGCATTGAAGTAGGCAGCTGATGGTGAGCCGAGAAGGACGAAGACGACGACGTGAGCTGGAAGCTGTGGTCGGATCAACGTGAGCCTGAAGAGATGGCGCGGAGATGAGGCGTGTTCGTGATAGAGCGAGCTTGAAGCTGAGGGGAGGCGTGTTCGTGATAGAGCGAACTTGAAGTTGCGGCATATCGACATCGACGTGAGACTGAAGAGATGGCATTGAGAGGAGGCGTGTTCGTGATAGAGCGAGCTTGAAGCTGCAGGGAGGCGTGTTCGTGATAGAGTGGGCTTGAAGCTGCCGCATATCGACGTGAGCCTGAAGAGATGACGTAGAGAGAAGGCGTGTTCGTGATAGAGTGAGCTCTTGAAGCTGCGGCATATCGGCATCGACGTGAGCCTGAAGAGATGGAGGCGTGTTCGTGATAGAGTGAGCTCTTGAAGGCTGCGGACGAAGACAGTCTGAGCTAGAAGTCGCCGAGGAGGCAGCGGTGAAATGGCTAGAAGTCGTATCATCCGAGAAGAGAGTTAAAGCTGGCGTTGGTGGAGATCGTCATCGCCGAGCTAGAAGCGGCTATGAAGGATGAGCTAGAAGCGTATCATTCGCGAAGAGAATTGAAGCCTAAGCGTTGGTGGAGATCGACATCACGACCTCGACGAGCTAGAAGCGGCTACGAATGATGAGCTAGAAGCTGTGTACCATCCACGAAGAAAGTCGAAGCCTAAGCGTTGGTGGAGATTGTCATCACGACCTTAGCGAGCTAGAAGCGACTATGAAGGATGAGCTAGAAGTTGGTATCATCCGCGAAGACAGTTGAAGCCTAAGCATTAGTGGGCATCGGCATCACGACCTCGACAAGCTAGAAACGACTGTGAATGATGAATTAAAAGCTATGTACCATTCGCGAAGAGAGTTGAAGCCTAAGCGTTGGTGTAGATCGTCATCACAACCTCAGCGAGCTAGAAGCGGCCGTGAAGGATGAGCTAGAAGCTGTGTACCCAGTCAAGAGCCTGGACGCTGAATTCATCAAGATGAAGCCATCTTCGAATCGAGTTTGGAGATATCGTATTGAAACCGTCAAGCTGAGACAATCTTCAAAGTAAAACTTGATGATATGGAGTTGAACTCGACAAGGTAGAACCATCTTCAAAGCAGATCGATAGCATCGAGCTGGAGTTAACAAGCTGAAGTCATCTTCAAAGCGTAGAACCAAACTTAGAAGTTGAGGTCATTCTTAAAATGTATTGACAATGAAGTAGTGAATAATCCATCATCTCTAGTTGTTGTCCCTTGACTGTTTTGCTTCTTTAAAATTTTCATCATACTGTCTCTTCCAGGAGCTCGTATTTTTTTTTATAAAAGTCTGAGCTTGAATTTTGATCATCCAACTTGAAGACAAATTAATGACGAACTTTGACCACTCAACTTGTAGGAGAAAACACATATCATGGTGAACTTAGAAGATATCTAAGTCGCCTCGTGCCACTTTTGAAAGGGATCAAGTCAAAACGTAGTTCAAAAGATTAATTTGTGTTTTAGGGAGTGCTGGTGCGCTTTATACTCATGCGGGCCAGGAGTAACATGCAGTTTAGGCTCGTGCGTCATGGAGCATGCTTGCTCTTTGTTTGTTTTTCTTCATATTGATGTGCAGTTTAGGCTCGTGCGTCATGGAGCATGCTTGCTTCTTTTTTGTTGATTTTCTTGCTTTCTCAATTTTTTTGACTTCTTGCTTTTCTTCATGTTTTTGTGTTTTTTTTTTTTTTGTCTATGTACATATATACAAGCTTTCATCGCTACACTTCAGGAATAGTAGCACTTCAACAACTTTTGAGTTGTTGCCCCAACTTCCATATCATCGTCCAAGGTTGACTTGCATACACAGTTTGAGATGTAGTGAGATGAAGCCGCCCTTTTGATGGTTATTCGAATGGGCGCTTTTGGCACAAATCCCAAACCCACTTTGGTATTCTGCACCACATCATCTTTCATCTTCAAGTGAGGTTCTGGCGTGAAGCTTTCTTGAGGATTATACCCAGCATTGACGAGGAGCTTGTATGCTTTTGGACCAAAATGCTTTGTGAGTTCGTTGTCTGAAGATTCTCCATGTTCGATAGCATTACTTTGTTTTGGTCGAACAAACCCTTGAAGAGGTGGAGGAGTTGGTCTTTTAGCATCGATCTTGGTCAAAGGCATCGTCAGTCCCTTGAACGAATCCATCTTGATGAGAGATGTTTTATTCTTGACAATCGGACCGACTTCAAGTTCTTTATCATGCTCGATTTCTTCTTGTTTTATTGTCTTCGTCATATAGAATTTCGCATCAGCAAAATATGACTCAGCTTGGTGAAAGGCTTTTGATCACGATCATCGTCCTCACGACACCATCTTGACGATACTTGAGGCATTGATGCAACGTAGAAGGGCGACACCATTTCGTGCAGCCACGGCCGACCAAGAAGCATATTGTAGGACGTCTTGGCATCAATCACATGAAGCGATGCGGTTGAACTCATGTCTTCCATCGCAAGTTCAACCTTATGGCGCCAGGGCCCTTTGTCGCCGTGGTTGAATCTTGGATCATCAATCGACTATTGGACAAGTCATCTACTGGAATTTCCGGTTGCTTCAATGTTCTTAATGGCAAGATCTTGATCGCGATCCTCCATCGATGAGAATCCTATTAACTTTACGCTCGTGGGTGAAACAACTCACGAACGATGGCCTATTATGAGGCTCGGACCCAGTCGCAAATCCTCGTTGGAGAATGTAATTGCCAAGACACCCTCATCATCGATCACATTTGACTTGAATTGATCTTTTACTTGATGCGTCGTATCGTATAATGCCCCAATACCTTCCAAGATGTCGTCGATTCGGGGTGACAACATTTGTCTGCATTTTCTTCTTCAAGTGATATCTTCCCTTCTTGAGCTAGCCTCATGATCTTTTCTTTGAAGACGAAGCAATCATGTATGGGATGTCCAATCAATCGGTGATATTTGCAATATCTTGGATCATCAGTTCGTCCTGCATCATTTGGTCGTTTCATTTCTGGTAGTTCGACGAGTCCTTCTTTGAGCAGGTCATCGAAGATCCCGGAGACGTCGGAATCTAAGAAAGGGTATTGTTTTTGCTGCATTTCTTTGAATGTCAACCTTCTTTACCCCATGTCTTGAGAAAAATTCTGCTTGTCATTTTGTTGTCATCTTTCTTAGAAACTTGACAGATTTGCTTTGTCGCCATTGATTCTTCTTTCAAAGCATTGTCAAATGACTTGGCTCCCTTTCTGAATTCTTGCCTCTCTTTGAACTTCTGAGGTTCTTGGAGTGGAGGCCCTTTGAATCCGCTCGCTGTCATACTTAGCTCCATATCGTGAGCTCGGTGGACAATTCTTGAAACGTCTTGGGTGAATTCCTCGCAGAATATATTGCAAGCCCCAATGCATTCCTTGGATGCACATTTCGATGGCGAGGATTCGATAACTGTCCTTACAGCTTGAGGCATAGGTTTCTCCACTGTTGATGTAGTCGATCATCGCCTCTTCCTTGAACCGACGAGAACTCGTGAGCTCCACCATCTTGTTCGTTCTTCTAGTCTTTGTAGAAGCGATTGAGGAATTCATGCTCCACTGCTCCCAACCTGTCAAGTGAGTTTGATTCCAAGTCTGTATACCAATCGAAGGCATTTCCTTTGAGTGAACGAACGAATTGCTTGACCAGACGATCTCCAAATGTTCCAGCATTGTTGCATGTCTCGACGAAGTGAGCTACATGTTGCCTTGGATTTCCTTTGCCATCAAATTGTTGGAACTTGGGTGGTTGATAACCATGTGGCATTCTCAAGTTGTCAATTCTTTGGCTATAAGGCTTGGAGTAAATCAAAGATGACTTGGAATTTCCATCAAACTTGTTCTTCATGGTCACCTCGATGAACTCCTTGAGTTGGTCCGCCTTGATGAAGCCGTCAGAAGAGATTTGGATGTGTTTGCCTGACGATCTTCTCTCATCATGAGTTTCTTGCTTGTCGTCTGCTTCATCATCATCATTGTGTTCACTTTCTTCATCATGGATGTGGCTTGATTTTGCCTTTTCCCCTCTAAGCTTTGCAATCTGGGCATCTTGCTCTTGGATGTGTTTGTTTAAAGATTCGACCATCCTTGTAAGATTTGCAAGCTGTTCTTCCATGGTGGAGGTGTTCGTCATCATCACAGGCGCCTCAAGTGGGTAACTTGTGATAGATTTTGTAATAGGGGAGGTGAAGCTTCCTTCAGAGCCAATACCTTCTTCATTTAGAGTGGCAATGTGTTGCTCCTTTCTTCTGGCGATGGCTGACTTCGAAGCTTCTTGAAGTTGTTTAGCTTTGCTTCGCGTGATGACGCCAATGCTATCTGAAGAAGCTTTTGAAGCGACCTTGGTTGTATGTTGTTGGATGAACATCGTTCAAGATTTTGGTGAAGAGTAGAGATGAGAGGTAGAGATGTCCCACCGGGCGTGCCAAAATTTGTAACACAAATTTTTTGTATTTAAATTTTTATAAATACAAAATTGTATACAAAATCAATTTGATTTAATTTGATATGTGTGAGTAGATTCGATCTTCTAATTATCCTCTGATTCTTCTCTTCAATGTGGATTCTTGAACGATCTTGAATGTTCTTCGAGTTGTTTGGAGGGGATGTAGTTCCTTGATCTCCTTGAACTTGAAGTTTGGACTTGACGATGTTGATCTGAAGGACCTTGGCCTTGTTTTCAGATCGAATGTCGGATTTGGGTTGATATGTTGAAGAACGTTTGAAGATCTTCAAGTTTGAGCGTCGATCGAGAGGGTATTCACCATATTTCGAATTGAGCGCCATCTTTGATTTGATTTGGAGGATGATCTTGGCGAAGAACGTGGTGATTTGCACGAAGAACGCCTGAATGCTTGAAGAAGAGTTTGAGTGTCGGAGAAGACTTGTAGAGGATTCTTCGAGTGTTTTGAGCTCTTCGATGCTTCACTTCACTTCTTCAATTCTCCTCCCCAATTATGAAGCCCCAAAACCCCTATTTATAGATTTAGGCTAATGGGCTTATGGGCTTTGTGCTTGGGCTTGGGCTTATGAGCCTTTGGACCAGCAAACCATGGGCTTGGGCATGGGCCACCAAACCATGGGCTTGGGCTTATGGCCACCAAACCATGAGTTTGAGCTTGGGCTTGGGCTTGAGCTTATGGGCTCGAGCTTAAGCTTGAGCTTATGGGCTTGCTTGGGCTTGGGCTTATGGGCCTGGACTACCAAACCATGGGCTTGGGCTTATGAGCCACCAAACCATGAGTTTGAACTTGGGCTTGGGTTTATGGACCTTTTGTAGCTCATTTGACACAATTTGAGTGATTATTCCTCTCCGAGGTGTCGTTGTCACATGTCGTTCTCATATTTGCCGATAAAATTAAATATTAACCATATATCTATTTATTTTGGAATAAATCCCATTAATAAAATAGAAGTATAATTAATTATTTAATTTGCATTTTACACGTGGCGCAATATTATTTGCTAACAATTTTTAATTGTCTACAGTCATACCAATAATTTTCTGGTGACGTAGCTAGAATCTAGTATTATGTGAGACGCATCTTCCTACCTCGACTGATTCTTCCAGGATCACTTGGAGCTGCATTCTTGACTTTTTTCTGTTTTCCTTTTTATCTCGTTGAAAGGTTCTAACCATGGATAGCCTGTTGGATATGTTACTTTAGTGATGAATTGCTCATCTTCTTTCAGACCTTCAGATGTTGAAAGGGTAGTCTGGAGTTGTAGTGCAGGAGCCAAAGTGAAAAGCTCGTCGACAAAAGGCAGACGACGTCAAGGCGGAGAAAAAGTTCAAAAGAAAGAGGAAACAGTAACAGGTGCGGCTAGATGAGACTCAACATTTTGCTACTCTCGGATCTTCCTTAGTCCAATGTCAGCTTTACTTCTTAGGCCTCGTTTGGTAGCCTTGTTTCGTCAGGATAACAAAGTTATGCATCTGTTTGGTAGCCCATATTAATATCATGCGTCTGTTTGGTAGCTCTGTTTCGTATCCTTACGGCCCGTGTTTTAATGACGGACTTTGTGGATTTTGCTGTTTGGTAGCTTTGTTTTGCACTATTTCTTTAGGATTTGTAACCCATAAAAGTGGGGGATTACAAAACCCATTTGAACAGTACATTTTAACTAGACGAAACCTAACTAGATGAAACCTAACTAACCTACCAAAAGTGGCCTTAGAGTTTCTAATCGTTGTTGACGAATATTTCTAGTTTAAGATATGGGGGGTGTTTGGCTAAGCTTATTTTAGAGAGCTTATAAGCTCTAAGAACTTATAAGATGTTTCAAGAGCTTATAAGAGGTAATGTCTTAAGTGCTTATAAGTTGTTAAAGTGTTTGGATAATTGATCTTATAAGCTAGAGAAAGAATCCTGAGTTAGAGAGATAAAATCATAGTTAGAGAAATAAAATTGACGAGATGTGAAGTTGATAGTGTATGTGTAGGAAATAACAAACTATAATAAGGTTATTTTGGTAAATTCATGGTTGCTTATAAGTTTATGAAAAAATAAGTTAGGGTTGACCAACTTATTTTTAAGGGAACTTATAAGATGTTGGAACTTATTTTTACATCTTATAAGCTGTTTAAAACTTATTTTATCAAACACTTTGCAACAACTTATTAACTCATAAACAACTTACAACTTATAAGTTGTTTTAAAGAGGTTATAAGCTAACCAAACACCCTCATAGTGTAAGACAAGAGTTTCAAGGCAAATTCAATTGAATAGTAAATTTTGGAAACTGGAAGATGAATCGCAATATAGGTTGAATGTTTTTGGGCTTGGATCCATTAAAGATGAAATTAATATTTTTAATATATTTATAATAAGGTAATGAGTCTAAAGTAATATATTTAGTGGCTGCTCTAATGGGCCGCATATTAGCTAGTTCAGAGCCCGATTCTAGCTATCATTCTTTTTTATTTTTTTCAGTTGGGATTCTTGGTATCATTCTTTTTTTTTTTGAGTTGGGATTCTTCTTTTCTTTTTGAGTTGGGATTCTTGCTATCATTCTAAATTTAAAATGCGGCCTGGTGCATTTAATAATACTTAAAACCCGTCCCACATACTTAATTGATTAAAAATTAATAGATTTAGTATAAGAGAATAATATTTGAAACCCCACCCAAGAGAGAGAGTATTTGAACCCGTATCAAAATCAAAGCCTTTGTTTATTTTGGTGGATTAAAAAAAAAATTTGAACTGTTCACTTTTGTTGATATTAGAGAGGGTGGTCAACAGAAAAAATATCTGCCCCAACCCACACATCCAATCCAAGTTCAATAAATCTGGATCTAAATTTCACGCGAACACTAGAAATAGATGGAACAAAATAAAGCATTGCTAGAAAGTGTATTAGAATGTGATATTGGCTAAGCAATGTCTATACTTTCTTGAAATTCTTCCCATTTAAATACGTCCCATTTAAAATATCTATTTTTTTCTGGTTAATGTTACTTTCATTTTAATAAATAATTATCTTTTCAAAAAGTATGGGTAATACTCACATTCTATTCATTTAATTATTTTATACTTTTCTCTTAAATATTCGTGTTCAAAAAAATGGAACACTTTAAATGAGATGGAGGGAATATTGTGTATTTGTGTTCGAAATTGTGATTGTACCTTCAATTATGAACAATTACACACACACCCATATATATATATATATATATATATATATATAGTTGATTATGGTGATTTAAGAATAGTGTTTACTATATTGCATATTTAGTTTAATTTCATCAATTAAGTGATTATGCTAAATATATTAGTTTAACACATCTTTCATTGCGGTATTATAGTGTTGCATAATCAGTATAGCACACAAAACACAAAACTCAGTGCTTTACTCAACCATTGATATAGCAAATCAAAGGCCCGATTCATTCCTATTTCCTACCAAATTATCCATTCCTACATGATCCATCTCCTATATATATATATATATATATATATATATATATATATATGTGTGTGTGTGTGTGTGTGTGTGTGTGTGTGTGATGAGGATCAAATGATACCGAGCCTAAAATAGTATGTAGTACTCAATCTCATCCACTCATCTCATAGATCCTATGGTGGAGATTTTTCGGATTTTTTAAGTTTAATTTCACTAATTTCGCTACATTAATGGTAGATTAGTAATTTGATTTGTTATGTGATTGTAAAAAACAAACTATGCATTTAGTTGAACTGACTTAAATTAATACAATAATGCATGTAGGTTGAAAGTGCACGTCCAACGTGCGCTTCGTGCACTCGTGCTCCCGACGTCGCGCGTTAACAACAATGCATTTTACGTTTTGTTACAATGCATTTTTACGTTTTGTTAAATGCATGTTTGTGTTTCGTGCCAACATACAATTTTATGTTTTGTTAAATGCAGTTTTATGTTTTTCGATAGCAAATCTCTCATCCATCATTCACCGTCAATTTTGCCTTCTCTTTCCCCGATTACCGGCAAATTTTATAGTCACTATTTCTCTCGATTCTTCAATCATCTATCAAATTCATTTTCTATTTTTTTCTCAAAATCCATCAATTTTATTCTCATTTTTTTTTTCTTTTTCTTTCTTCCAAAATCTGTTGTTTGTTGTTGTTCGTGTATGTTGCTACTGTTGTCTGTCGGTGCTGCCGTCTCTGTAGTTTGCTACCGTCATCGCCAACGCCACCCACTGCTGCCAAGGAGAAGAAGAAGACTGATTTGATTTCTTTCCATTTTGCCCCTTGCTAAAAAAAAATTTAAAAAAAAAAAAGAAAAAAGAATTGTCACGAAAATGAGTGCATCACGTGTTCAAAATATATGCTAGATTGAGTATTATAAATATTTGGGGACAGATTAAATATTATACATACTATTTGGGGACCAGATATTACGGAACCCAACTATATATATATATAAGTACTTTTACCAAAGTATACATACAACATTAAATATATGTCTATACATATGAATTCATTGAACTATGACTCTACATTTTCTCAATCATAAAATACACAAAATATGTATTTACTATATTAAAATTTAGAATTGAATATAGAAATGGAGGGAAAGTCAAACTTTTGTGAAGGATAAAATTGTCTTTTTAATTTAAATTGGTATGAATTAATACTTTTGATCCGAATTGAATTGATCCGTTTAGCATCACTCAATATATAAACCTAAGTTGATGCATACCGACACGACGCACTGCTACAAAGAACAAAAGATGCGTATAGGACCGACGTATTAATTTCTTCTTCCTCAAAAATAAATATCAAACTCTTAATAATTTAAGCATACTATTAAATTTAATCGCTTCTCTAAAAGGATAATTTGAGCAGTTGAACAAAAACTTAAAAGTTATCTCCTGCAAATCATCTGCCATTTATTGTACTTGTTTTGGTTTAAGAATTATTAAAAAGTGAGTTCATTCCAAATGGGAAAAGGTTGCGGTGATTTTATAATTCGAAAAGAAAAAAGAAAAAGGAAAAGACTATGGATAACTCAATTCAAAAGGTAAACTAATAAATTAATGCACCGCTCTGAAAACTATATTAATATTATAGCTTCGGAATGCAAGAGGTTTCCCTTCTCGTATGTTGTGTATTAACCTAAAATTCTTTGAAAATTAAATTTATAGATGACCAATAATCTGATTTTAGAATCTGAATAAATATTATATTGCTAATCAACTACTTCAGCTGAGGCATCAGCACCTGGGCCGGCATAGTTGGGGTTTGACGATCCCTCTTGTTCTAATACTTGACTTCTCTATTCTAACTACTATACTTGTTAGGATTCACAAGTTTTCCAATCACAAACACAAGCTCTCTGCCAAGAACTCAACAAACCAAAAGAACTTGAAACTAAGAACACACAAGAACACCGATTTTACGAGATTCGATCCAAGAATTGGATCTACGTCCACGGGAGGGTAAAGGCTGGAGTTTTATATCTGATCAAGAACTACAGATTACAAGAGAAAGAAGAAACACTCATGCACACGACTTCTTTCACCACTACAATGGCTGTAGCATCTCGCACTCCCTTTCTCTCTTTCTCTCTGATTTTCCTCTCTCTCTATCTAAACTGATAAAGAAGACTACTAGCTGGCTTACAACATAACTGCAACTTAGCTTAAATAAGAAACAAACAGAAAACTGCATAATAAAGCAGCTGCACAGCAACGGCTAGTTTAGTTAGTTTGATAGTTGTAACAGTTTTCACAACTAACTCCCCCAACTCTTGCATATTTGCTGATAAGCCCTTCATGCATGATTTAGAGTTAAGCTATGCAGATCATACACTAACAAATCTCCACCTTGATCAAATAGCTGTCCAAAAACCACTCCCCTCCTCTCAGCCCCATCACAGGGCTTCCTCACCTCAGTGAGCCTTCAAACTGATCAACTCAAGGCAGTACCTATATTTTTGTGTAGGTAGAGCCTTAGTTAACATATCAGCTGCATTCTCTTCAGTGGACACCTTCACAACCTTAACTTCTCCCTTCTCAATGATATCCCGACAAAGTGTAGTCTAACATCAATGTGTTTAGACCTCTCATGGAAAACCCGATGTTTAACCAAGTGAATAGCACTTTGGCTATCACATAACACAGTGATTACCTTACTTCAACTCCAAATTCTCCCAGAATTCCTTTTAGCCAAATTCCTCCTTAATGACTTCATTATAGCCATGAACTCAGCACATTGTGGACAAAGCAACCACAGATTGAAGCATAGATCTCCGACTTATAGCGGATCCAAATAGGGCGAAAACATAGCACATCGAGACTTTCGTATCAATATTTGAAGCATAATCGAATCTACATATCCAATCGAGGTTCTTCAAGACCGATCTTCCGCTAAACACTATACCAACTTCAGGAGTAGATTTTAGGTATCTCGAATCCATTTTAGAGCATCCCGGTGAGCTCTCCCGGTCTCCATATATACCGCTAGCAACACTTATAGCTTGAGCTAGATCGGGTCTTGTACATATCATCTTGTACATTATGTCGCCCACTACTTTAGCATAGGAACTCTACTCATTTCCTTCTTTACGCCTCGATAGATGGTTTTGCTCCAAGGATAGCTTCACATGTTGTGGTAGGGGTGTCTTGACCTCTTTAGCCAAATGCATGTTGAATCTTTTCAACACTCTCTTGATGTAGTCGGTTTGAACAAGGTTCGGGACCCCTTCTCTATCTCTTATAATATCCATCCCTAAGATCCTTCTAGCAGCCCCAAGATCCTTCATCTCAAATTCGGACATAAAATCTTTCTTAACCAAGTCAATCTCACACTTATTCTTACTTGCTAAGAGCATATCATCTACATATAGGAGTAAGTAGATTAGACTTGAATCGCCAGCAGCTTTCATATAGACACAATTATCATGTGAGCATCTCCGAAACCAATCTTCATCATGTGGTCATTAAATCTCTTATTCCACCGCCTCGGACTTTGTTTCAAACCATACAAGGATTTCTTCACCAAGCACACTTTAGATTCACTCCCACCACAAAGAAAACCTTCAGTGATTCATGAAGATAGTTTCCTCAAGCTCCCCATTTAGGAAAGTCGTTTTACATCTAACGATGTAGTTCTAAGTCAAGTTGAGCTACCAAGGCAAGTAGAATTACGATAGAACGGTGTTTCACTCTTGGTGAGAAGATTTCATTAAAGTCAATTCCTCCTTTTGAGTGAAACCCCGAGCCACAAGTCTTGCTTTATATCGATAATCTCCTTTCCTTTGATAACTTCAATCTTTTCTTGTATAACCACTTACGGTGACACATCTCGAGAGGTAGGCCTCCACCAAGATCCAAGTTCGTTCTTGAGCAAAGCATCAATCTCTTCTTTCATTGCACGAATCCAGTGCTCTCTTTCGGACATGAGGCCGCTTCCTTATAGCGACTTGGTTCTTGATAACCGATTTCCTCGGCTACATTAAGAGCATAGGAAATAAGGTCGACATGGCCATACCTATTTGGGGGTGAATTTCTCTCTTGTTCTATCTCGGCAAGGTGGTAGTCTCGAGATCTTGATCTCTTCCCGAGTTTCGGTTACATTTTTGCTGAGTTTCTTCATTCACAGGCCCTCGAGGATCTTGAACTTCTTCAATCGATGCTCGATGAACTCCACCTCAATTTCGACCGGCCTTTGCTTTATCTTCGAATCGGTGTTCATCATCATAGCATAGTGTCCTCTAAAGACTACATCTCTGCGATGATTACTTTCAGATCCCTTCTTCTATGCACCACAACTTGTAGCCTTTAACTCGGTGGATAACCAATCATTACACATCTTAAGGCCCTTGGTTCCAACTTGTCTTGCGATATGAGCAAAGGCAAGACATCCAAAGCTCTTCAACCGAGTATAATCACCGGCTTTCCACTCCACATCTCCTCCTGGTCTTGAGCTTAATTGCGTGAGGGGCATCTGCTTATCGATAGCAAGTGTAGTAACGCCTTCTCCCGAACTTCTTATCCAATCCAGATCCTGTTAGCATACACCTTACTCGTTCTAGCAAGGTTCTGCTCATCCTCTCTACTAATCCATTTTGTTTGTGGATTCCCGAGCACGCTTCTATGCCTTTTATCCCTTCTTCTTACAAGATTCTTGGAATTCTTGAGACAAGAACTCAAGGCCATTGTCGGTTCTTAGACATTTCACCTTGCAACACTTCTCACTTTCAACTCCTTGCACCACTCAACAAACTTGTTAAAAGCATCGATTTTGTTTTAAGATAAACACCCAAACCTTTCTTGAATAATCATCAATAAGAGACATAAAGTATCTACCTCCACCTACGGTTTTGGTCCTAGCTGGGCCCCACAAATCACAGTGGATATATTCAAGAGGTATAGATGAAATGTATTTTCCAGTGGCAAAAGGAAGTTTCTTACTCTTTCCTAGAATACATTCATCACAAGGTCCTAACTTCAATCTATGAGAGGTTTTAGAGCGATTGTTTTACTAACTCATTTAGACCCTTTTCACTTACATGTCCAAGTCTAACATGCCAAGTCCTAGATTCATCAAGGATATTAACTTCAGTTTCACCTATACGCTTTTAGCAAGAAGATAGTACAAGTCGTTATGTCTAACACCTTTAAGATAATCTTAGAGTCTTTAAAGATGCTTAGTTTTCCTTGAGAAGAATCAAACTGAAACCTTTGTTTTCAAGAAGACCAAGAGATTAAATTTCGTTTAAGGGAAGGATGTACCGACTTGGTGAGCGACCTTACATCTCCATCATCGCCTTTAGTCGATGGAGCCAATTCCTTTACAGGCATACCTCATTGTTTCCTAGAATCACAGAGCCAAGATCTTGCTCTCAAGATCTTCAAACCAAGACTTTGTTGGGCACATGTGGAAGGTACAACTGTGTCAAGGATCCACTCTTCACCTATTTTTGAGGATAGGATGTTCGGGACCTCTGATTCTCAAGTTGTTCCACATTATCACCGAATCTTGAGTATCTTTCTTCATTTCTTGTTTCTTTTCCGAGAGGAAACAATCCTTCTTGAGGTGCCGGGTTTCTTACAAGAATGGCATTTCCTTGTTTCTCTTTCATCACTTTGAGCGGTTTCTTTTCCTCCTTTCCCCTTTCTTGAACTTCTTCTTGAATTGCTTGCCCTTCACATTTAGGCTTTCCCAGAGAGCTCGCTTAGTTTCATATTCCTTTTGAATCTCTTTAGCCTTCAAGGCGATTGTACCTCTTCAAGAGTGATAGAGGCTTCCTTCCATATAGCATAGCATCCTTTAGGTGATCAAAGGACTTTGGTAGGGCATTCGACAAGATGATGGCCTTGTCTTCATCTTCAAGGGTGACTTCAATATTTTCCAAGTCATCTACGACTTTGTTGAATTCATCGAGCTGGTCAAGAATGCTCTTTCCATCGAAATCTTGTAGGAGTACAACCGTTGCTTCATGTAGAGCCTATTTGCCAAAGATTTGGTCATATCTGAGACTTTCAAGTTTAGTCCAAACACTGCTGCAGTTGTCTCTCTGAGACCTCTCTCAAGACCTTATCTCCTAAACACAAGATTATGGCACCGTGGGTTTTTCCATCATCCTGACCTCTCCTCCTTTGTCAAGCCCTCTGGTAGTCCACCTTCTCCCTTGAGAACATCAGATAGCCCTTGCTGTGTGAGCAAGGCTTTCATCTTCAACCTCCATAAGCCAAAATATTTCTTGCCCGTGAACTTCTCCGTTTCAAACTTGGTTGATGACATTGCGATTTGGGGATCGGTATTCCCACAGACGGCGCCACTGTTAGGATTCACAAGTTTTCCAATCACAAACACAAGCTCTCTGCCAAGAACTCAACAAACCAAAAGAACTTGAAACTAAGAACACACAAGAACACCGATTTTACATGGTTCGATCCAAGAATTGGATCTACCTCCACGGGAGGGTAAAGGTTGGAGTTTTATATCTGATCAACAACTACAGATTACAAGAGGAAGAAGAAACACTCATGCACACGACTTCTTTCACCACTACAATGGCTGTCGCACCTCGCACTCCCTTTCTCTCTTTCTCTCTGATTTTCCTCTCTCTCTATCTAAACTGATAAAGAAGACTACTAGCTGGCTTACAACATAACTGCAACTTAGCTTAAATAAGAAACAAACAGAAAACTGCATAATAAAGCAGCTGCACAGCAACGGCTAGTTTAGTTAGTTTGATAGTTGTAACAGTTTTCACAACTAACTCCCCCAACTCTTGCATATTTGCTGATAAGCCCTTCATGCATGATTTAGAGTTAAGCTATGCAGATCATACACTAACAATACTCCCTAAAATAAGAATACATTAGTCAATATTTTTAGCAAAAATACAAATCCGTATATGTAAATATTATAAAAATACTTCGTAAATGCGAGTCCGCAATCAAAGCACCTACTTATTATTATTATTACCTTCATCAACGGCGAACATAAAAAGTGCATTTGACAATTCTGTGAAGTTCCACGAGGACAGGTGTTTTCTTATTGTTGTTTTTCGTTATAAGTGATACTATAGTAAAATTTGTGAATTTAATAATATATTAAAAATTATTCGAATAGAAAATAAATTTCTATCAAATAGATAAGATTATATATATATATATATATATATATATATATATATATATAAAGTAAGATTTATATTAATATAAATCTTACTTTTAGATAAATAATTCTCTTTAAGTAATTATTTTCCAGTTTATCGTTGCACTCAAACATTTTGGTATTGGTACCTTTTTTTTTGGTATCATAGAGAACTCGCAGTCGTTTACGTTCCCATGGAATAACCTACAAACCACACAGAATAGGTAAACCATACTTGAAAAATCAGGTGTGACATGCTCAAACCTATAGAAAAAATAGGTAAACCATATTTGGAAAACCAGGTATGATATGTTCAAACCCATAGAGGTGTTTAGTGGGGTTCGAACTTGTGAACTCTCGGTCACATAAATTCACCTTAACCATTAGGTTGTCTCTAGGGGATGGTATTGATACATTTTGTTTCACATTTCAAACCGTCACTGGTATGTGTATATCTAACTATCTAAGTACCCTAATCATTTATATACATCATAGAATTGAAGACAAAAACTTGGGTGAGCTTCGCCTCACCGTGAGCTCACCCTTGTTTTTTGTTAAAATAATTATATATTAATTATATGAGTAAGAATAATTAGATTTTGTTAATTTATAATTAAATTTATTAATTTTTAATTCAAAATTAGAATTTATTAATTCATAATTAGAGTTTATTAATTCATAATTAATGTTTATTAATTCAAATTTATGGTTTATTAATTCACAATTGAATTAGGGTTTATTAATTCACATTAGGATTTATTAATTCAAAATTAGGGTTTATTAATTCCAAATAGGGTTTATTAATTCAAATTAGGGTTTATTAATTCATAATTAAGATTTATTAATTCAAAATTATGATTTATTAATTCATGATTATGGTTTATTAATTCAAAATTAAGATATATTAATTCAAAATTATTATTTATTAATTTTAATTTTAATTTAATTAATTAATTAGGATTAATTAAGATTACTTAATTAATTAAGGATGGTCTCACTGTGCGTGCGAGACCACCCAGAATCGAATGACCCCTTAAAAAATAAAAAATGCAGAATAATTGTTTCAATATGTCTTATTCATCTCGGTTGAAGTGGCTATTTAAATGTCCTTCGTAATTAGACCTTAATAACCAGATTTTGAGGAGATGACGATACACATGTTGGTTTATTTATTTAATACAGAAAAGTTCCAGTCATTTCGATGGACTTCGAAAAAGTTAAAATTTGATATATATAGAGATAGATGTTCAAATAAAAATTATTTTGTGTGAACTTGATAGTCAAATGAATTTGATATGAAAGTTGATGAATCCATTGAAAAAGTTACTAAGTCCACAACATTTGAAATTTTCGTCTGGCTTCAACTCATAAAGAACAAAAATTCTATTTTATAAAATTCAATAACTTTCTCATCGGATTCATCAATTTTCACAAAGATCAATTTTTATTATTTATCAATTTATATATATATATATATATATATATATATATATATATATATATAAGGACAAGCAGAAGAAGAATAATTTGGTATTTAACAATATAGTGTTTTTGAGTATAAAAATTGTGGCAGGAAACAATGAATTTTGCAAGGTGCATCTGCATGTGATAGTAGTTGAGATGGGCAGTTTTATTAATGGGTGCCCACTGAATAGGTTTTGGTCAATCAAACTGTATGACTTGTGAATCTTCGAATATGTATCTCTGTGTGCCAAATCAATCAGTCAAATTAACAAATGACCTCTCAGAAACTCGCTTAGGGGTACAAGGAGAAAATAAGAAATTCGTAAAAAGTAGAAAATTATACGTTTATTGTAACAAATTATTTATATTAGATTGTACATCTCTAATGGCATGCTCTAAAAGTAAAAAGATTTTTTTTATTTACTCCATGTGGTTTGCAGATAATTAGATATGAATATATGTTCTAACTTTCTCATAAATTACTTTGAACTTTAGTTTCAAAATCGAAATATAAATTTTTTATTAAACTATAACAGTCATGGACTTTCCAAGTCCAGCTATATTCGAGCCATTAATATGCTAACTAATCGAATATCAATAAATATAGTGACAAAATTATATATAATCACTTTTCATGGTAAAATAATATTAAAAATTTAATAATATAAAAAACAATCATTTTTACCAAAATCTTCTTTAATAATATTTATAAATATAACTTGTACTTACCTCCGGTGTTCATTAATAGCTCAACTCAAAATTCTCGGCCAACTAAAACCGATATGTATTGTCTAACGCTGAATTTGACATCATAAAAAAAAAATTAACATCAGATTCAAAATCTACTGTTTAATCTGTTAAGTTTGTATATTAATAATACCACATTATGATTTTCTGAAGAAGTAATTTATTAATAATTGTAACTGCGATAGTCCACCAACCGAGAATATTATAGATATTAGAATATGAACCTTTGTTCTATCAATCTTCATTTTATTATAAACAATACAATACCCAATGGTTTACATCACTTATATAAACTGACACTAATACTATCACCAAAGCTAAACTAATTATTTCACTGAAATTAATACAACACCTCTAATAAACTAATAGATGTCCTCTATAATCCATAATCAGAAATTTAGAATAATTCAATTACCATTGACTTTGATGAATACCAATAAATTTTTCTAATGCAGTAGCAAATAAAGACCAAATTGTTGCTCACAGTTTGCCACCAGGTAACGTTGGAATTTTATTGAGTAATGGTCCATTAATTACGTCGCAATCAGTATATATTTAAAAGATATTAAAAAGATGTATTAGAATAGTGAGAGATGGATCATATCATCATCTTTATTATGTTAATTAAAAATCAATCTGCATCGTTAATTTGTGTAAAGTCTGTGATTATTATAAAAAAAATATGTACAGAAACCAATCTGCACCGTTAATTTGTGTAAGATCCGTGATCGTTATAAAAATATTAACATATAAAATAATTATTATACAGATATAGCATTACAATAAAAAATGTTATTTTATACACAAAACAATATTATTTCATATGAAAAATTATCTCTATCATCCATGAATAGAAACATATAGACAAAATTAATTTTTTATTTATAAAATAAGAACGATTTACACCAGAGCTCATTCATAAATATGAAATATCAATCTAGTGCAAATCATTCCACTTCAATAATTGAGAAAAATATAGAATTTATTATTAGAATACAATCGTTAATGCATGATAACTTAAAGTGAGTTATGGGTATTTGACCCTATATTTGTGAATTCATTATGGATTTTTTATATTTAAATATCAATTAAGGGTATAATATCTTATGTTCACACCCAATCCGTTATTATTATTAGTAAAATATTCCACATTTATTTCGTGAAATATTTTCAAAGATTTCCTTTTCGTACTATAATGGTGAAGCTTATGGAATTTTCCTAGAAATTAACAACTAATCATAAGGTAAGCTGTCATCCTTTCTACTTTTACAAGTCTTCATCAATAGACTTTTACACAGCAATCCACCGCCAAAAATTCAACCTTTTTTTTGGCAATATCTTATACCTTTCTTCTTTGAACTTCTTCAGTTCTGACTGTTAGATATTTTAATTAGTTATGCTAAGACCAAATAAGAGCAACTCGAAAAAAGAAAAAGAGACCAAATAAGTGAAATTTCTCTACTATGAAGAGAATAACACTGATGATATTCATATTGATTTTTATTCGTCTTAAAAATTTACTGAATTCGGTCTACCATATAATTAAAATATAATTTTGAAATTATATACAGCAGTTATAATATAAGCATTTAGCTTTCTATTTAAAATATAAATCAATTTTGCTAACATGAGTCTGACATGTCCAGCAAAGTGTCATTCATTTCTTATGGTGAACTCGACCACAACAATATTATTTTGCTAGATATACTCGGATTTATTACACCAGAAACGTGATCGATATTTTAATCACAAAAGATTAAAAATTAATTTTACGACTTTAATTGATTTAGAATCCAAAAGTTAGATGAGATATCAATCGAGGACCTTATATTAAGAATAAATTCAAATAAACTAGGACATGTCACTAAACCAAAACTTACACTCTAACACAACTCTACTATGATAGAGAAATAAACAAAGCGTCCCATAGGGCCCAATGATTAAGATGGTTTCTGTGGTCGAGAGGTCACAGGTTTGAACCCCATCAAACGCTTCTACAAGTTTGAGCCTGTCACACTTGATTTTCTAAATGTAGTTTATCTGTCTGTGTGGTTTGCAGGTTATTACACAAGAACGTAAGATTTACCCAGTGTGGCTACGAGTTCCCCTAAGATAGTGGCTACGAGTTCCCCATGATACAAAAAATAAATAAAAAATAAACAAAGCGCAAGCACTACCCTGAAATTGTCATTGACCAATTTTGGAGATCCCAAGTTACAATACCTACAGAAATTTTCTATCAATTTATTTTCTCAGATGGGGAAAACAAAAATAAGACCAATTAAAGAACTAATTTGATGATTATGTTTTTTATGTTTATCATTTGGCTCCCCGTCGAATTATAAATGTTTGGGAATTTTGAATAAAAACAATATTTTGATTAGATCTCAAAATCAATTGAAATGATATTATCTACTCAATGATGATTAATTGATGTTTTGTCTGTAGTCAGCTTGTCATAAAGCTGAAATCTTTGCTTAGACAAATCTTAATTTGAGAAGTAATCAAACTAAAGACGTTCAAAGAGGAGCCAACTCATACGAATCATAGCTGACTTATCTGAGATCACGTTTGAAACTCTGAAGAAGAAATCAACGACGTCAGAAACAACAGACAACAAGCTCAATGAAAGATCTAAAGAACATCAGAATATCAATCTTTAGGAAGTCAGAAGAACCAAGTATAGTGAAAGGATTCAACAAGTCTCACAAGATTAGAGGAACTGATGATTACTATGACTTGGTGAGTCTGAATTAGACGAGCAGAAGGTTATCGAACCCTGAAGGTTTCCATGAACCGAAGGTAGCTCTCAAGAAGGGGTCTAGAGTCGGTCGCACTCTTATGGTAAACCAAAGTGTTGAAGGTTGAAGTCATATGAAGTCAACGTAGATCAGCAAAGGTCAGACGTGGACTAAGCTGAAGACTGAAGACAGAAACTGATGGAAAAGAGTTAGATGTGCCAATAGAATGTGAATTACATCCTTCTAACTCTCAAATCACAAGAAAACAAGCCCAATGATCATATTTGTAAGATAGATTTTAAATTCAAAATAACCCTCTTCTAACAACTAGTTTGAATCCAGAGCTCTATAAATATGAGGCTCTCTAGTTGGAATTAGGGTGTGCAAAGAGAGAGCACTTATGGTTGTTAGGTTACTATGTGCTCTAACTTTCGGTTTCAACTCTGACAAGACTTGGATAGAACTCTATTATTCCTAAGTTGATGGTTTCACCACTTTGTCTATCGTGAAACTACTCAGATATAGTCTCTCATATCTAAGCTGATCATTCCTTGTAAAAACTTGTAATATAGATGAGATGAGTGTTGCATATCCTTACATTTGTTCTTCTTTGGCACGCTCAACCTTACTTAAAAATGTAGTGTTTATCAAGTCCTAGTTTGGGCAGAGATTTAAGGTGAAACCATGAGTAAGCAGTTAGGTGTAGTTGCTGAAAGCAATGGTCACGAATAGCCTTAAGGTGAATCGGGTGAAAATGAAAGAAGATAGATCCTGACATGATAATCCAAGAAAAATAAGGAATTCCTAAAGTGAATTGAAATTCACATGCTTTGTAGATGTAGTAGGGTTCTACGAACCATGTTAAATCCCTATAGCGTTTACTATTTTATTGTTTCTATGTTGCTTCACAATATCTGAACACAATACTCAATTGAACATTGACCATCTGATGCTTCATTATCTGACACTCGCACAAACTTGGTCTTACATCTTGCTTCGGTCAAAGTTTCTCTTAATTTGCCAAACGAGTTTGCCTTGTCCCACCACTTTCTACACGCACACTAAGAGTTAACCATGGTCCTTACTAATTGATAGTTCTTATCTTCAGCAAGAACAGTTACATATTCAGTGGCTCTTTTATTAAAGCAGTTGAAAATCGAATTTTTTTCTATCATATGTATTCCCCCATGCACCTGACACTTTGTTCATGAGATCTTACAATAAATATAATATTATATATATATATATATATATATATATATTTTATAACAATACATTTATTACATGTGTGTCCACAATATGATTTTAATCCAACTCCTGAAAGATATAAACTATTACTATAGAATCCAAATAATTAAATATATAAAGCTAAAACAAAAATCATGTATTTTGATTCTTTTAATTAATAGAATTCTTCTTAAAGGAAACAAATAGAGTCGGGAGTATTTTTCAAGTAGTATTAAATTGTTCTACCACATCGATTCTTTTTATGATTTTAAATATAAGTTTTATGTCACTTATATAAATGAACGATTTTAATTAGATAGATTGCTATGTTTTCAACTAGTGCGCTGCATCTCCAATATTTTTAAGGAGTGTTTACTTTTCATGATTAGCATTTTGAAGGATTGAATATTTGATAAATTAAATGTATGATAAGATAATTTTTATCTATCATTTGTTTACTACAAAGGATTAGTGAATGATTAGAATTGGGATAAATAACTCTCCCTTTATTTTGAGGATTATTTAAATCCTACATATATTGGTTGAATTAAAATTAATAGAGAATAATTCAAAGGATTAAAATAATCTCAAGCTTTGGGTTATCCTCAAATGTTAATCCTTAAAAATAAATATTTAATAATGTTGGATTAATTTTATCTATCCAACCTAATCATGTAAAGTAAACACCCTCTTAGACAAACGTTTATACGTGGAGCTTCATGGCTTCGCCCAAAAGAAAAATTAAATAGTAGTACAAGTATCAGATACCATGACAATAATAATAGATCTTTTAGGTTTTGATCGTAAGGTTGGAATATAAAAATTATTTGGTTGACTATCCAATACTTAATTATTTCTCCGAGTAAGAATTTTGTCACTAGTTCAATATACCTTGCGTAACACATGTTCAATATACCTTGCGTAAGACTTTGGAAGAGATGTCAATTTTTCATGTAATAATGAATATTATTGTTTTATGCTTTCGCACTGAGATAAATTATTGTTTTAAATTTGGATGTTAGGTGTTTTTTGATCAAGATGGTAGGCTTGTCAATGGATGTGTTTTATTCGAATCGATTGAAAACCGCTATAATCCAGTAGCAATGGTTTTGGTTTCGATTCCAGATCTTCTCAGAAAAGAATCGGTCCAGACTCGGCCCAGTTGTTTCTAGTCCGGTATTTTTGTTTTTATTTTTTGGTGTATTATGTGTTTGGCTAATGTATTTTAGATATTTTATTACTAATTAATTGTTATTTTTATTAAGTTATGAAAAATAATATAAATTGAAAATCATTTTAGCAATTGGATGATTATCTAACAAAGACCTATAGTTTGAAGGTTCGGATCCGATATCTAATGGGTCGGTTTCAAAACTAAAATCACTCACTTATTTATTGGTTCTAGTACGAGTAAAATCCACCAAATGACAAACATAAGAAATAACATGCGTTGATTTGAGGATTCCCAACAAATGGTTACTAAATTATGCATGTTTATTCACACAATTATCTTTTGATTAGTATATGTTGTTGTTGGGCGATACATCATAATATTTATTAATAGAATTATGTTTGATTGCCTGTAAACCATCACAGTGATTCTTTCCTTATAGTTAGAAAAATAAAGAAAAATTTACATCAATAAGTTAAATATGATTTGCGTGGGTGCATGTGTGAATATTTTGTGGTAGTGACTTGATTTCAAATTATTCTGCAATTGTACACTGAACATTCGCATTAATAAAAGAATTCGAACGACATTTCAAAATGACTGGCAGATAAGGGACAATTAATAAAATATATATTTTCATACAAAAAAATAAAAATTGGTCATTTAGCTAGACAAAAAAAAGATGAAAACCATCAACTCTTATTATTTTATCCACCATTCAATAGTTGCGTAGTTGAATTCATGAATTTCAAGAATGAAGGTTAATTCAACAATTCAAGAGTTGTAGATCTTGACTTCGTAAATTAGCACGTTAATTCATGAGTTGTCACTTTTGAATCAACGTGTGAATTCACGAAGTCAAAAAATGATAGCACGTTAATTATTGAATTTATGTATTGATTCACAAATTCAAGAGCTACCATGCTCTTTTGAATTATTGAATTAACGTGTTAATTGGCGAATTGAAGAGTGATAACTCCCGAATTCTTGAATTAAAATGTTGATTTACGAATTTATGAGCTAACACTCTTATAATGGTCTCGAAGTACTTCAACACAAAAATGAGTATTTCTTTTTAAAAAATTTCTATCTTACTGAATACTTTTTTCTTTTCAATATGAAATGGACATTTGAATAGATTAGCTCTTTAAATAATCACGTTTTGTTCCCATCTTAGTATCATATAAATCAACAAGTAAAATCTATAGACCACAACGATTAGAAGTTAGAACACACCAGATATAGAAAGTTTCGAAGCTAGTATGCTTGTTTATTTCGGAAAAATACATTGGCTCAGCCTTGGAGCATAACACTGCCAAATTAGACATTCTACACAGCGTCGGTGATGTGGAACGTGCTGAGATTGTATTCAACCGATCTCACCTTATCCAATCACTATTAATTGGCAAATATGTGATGGATAAATACAATAATTTTTTATCTTTATCTTTTAAAACATCGAACAAGTTAAAAAACTTATGGTGGAGAATTATCTAATACGGATTCTTTGAGCAACTCATTTTCTGACTACGGATTATGGGGTTTCCTCCAAAAATAGTAAGAAAAAGAGCAATGAATGCATTCATATTTATCATTATTGTTGTATCAATATAATATAAGTTGGGATGTCAGTCCAGTTTGATATGGCTACGTGAGCATTCGGATTTCGATTTCATATTTTTGCCTAACACGAAGCGATCCGAAAATTCAAATTTTGTGAGATAAAAAATTCGATCCGAACTGAATATCCGAAAATCCGAATGTTTTATACAAAAATCCGAACCGAACCGAAAAATCTGAAATTATAAAATAATCAAAAATCCGAAACCATTTTTGTTAATTCTTATATATATTTATATTAAATTTAAACATATTTAAATAAAATATTATTTTTATATATAAATTATAAATCTGATTTTCGTATTTTTTTCGGATTTAAAAAATCCGATCGGATCCGAAAATTCAAAATTTTGAAAAACTTCAATCCGATCCGATCTGATCCGAAAATCAGAACCGAATTTTAAATTTCGGTTAGATTCGGATCGGATATTTGGTTTTCAGATTTTTTGTTCATCCCTCGATATGGGGTGACCTAAATAACCTTATAAAAATTAAAGGATTATGACTATAAAATTATAGCCTAAATACAAAATCGAACTTTTTAGGCCAACCCGACCCTATTGGCTAGCGAGTCACCCAGAGGACTACATAAAAAAAAGAACTCCACTTTTTTTTCTTCTATCATAGTAGTTAGAAATTCTAAATTCTTTATTTAAAAATTTAAATCTTGTTGCTAATCTTGTTTGAGATGATATATTTATTTCTCAACATATGCTGAATTTAGATTTGGAGTTCATGGCGGATATATGTTGAGAATCAATATTTGACCTTTATATATATATATATATATATATATATATATATATATATATATATATATATATATATTTCTCGTAATACCGTCCCCGAGAGATAGTATGTAGTCTCAATCTAGACCACACATTTTGAACACGTGGACGCATCAAAATTTGACACGTGGAAACCCATTTTTCGCTTATGGGCAAAACGGGAAGGTGTCCAGCGGACGTTGGGTAGAAGAGTCCACGAGCGTTGGGTATCCGCGGCGCTGCATTCTTAATAACATGACACTGCATTCAAAATAACATGACACTGCATCGCACCCAACCGACGTTGGGTGCATGCCAACGCTGGGTAGGGCGCCGGGTGCGTCCGACGCGTGTGTGTGTGTGCTGTAGTAGACGCTGGTGCGCGTCGGCCAGGCTCTTGTGTCGGTCTTGAGTTTGGGAAGAGCCACAACAAAACATAAATAATGCATATGAAATAACATAACACTGCATTTAAAACAACAAAATACTACATTTAAAACAACATAAAACTGCATTGCACCCAACCGGCGTTGGGTGCGTGCGAGCGGGCGTTGGGTGCATGCGAGCGGGCGTTGGGTGGCGCTGGGTACGTGCAAGCAGGCATGGATTAAAATTGAAACTCAGATGCATATTTGTGTTCAAGTGAATGTATTTTTGTGTTAATTTGAATGCATAGTTCAGTTCAGTTATATGCATGGTTTATTTTCGAAATCACATAACAAATCAAATTACTAATCTACCCTTGCTACCATAATTAACGTGTAAAACTTTTAAAATCGGTATGAATCTCACCACACGATTAATATGATGGATGGATGAGATTGAGTACTACATACTATCTGGGGCTCGGATACTATTTGATCTCTCTCTCTCTCTCTCTCTCTATATATATATATATATATATATATATATGAGAAAGTTAAAGTGATAACTATTTTTATCGCGAGAACAAAAAAATGATGAATTCACTATGAAAGTTGATGAATCCGTTGGAAAAGTTACTGAATAAAAAAAAATCGCCTCTCATGGGATTCGAACTCGAATTCGGGTGAAAAATTCCAAAATTTTAAATTCATTAACTTTCCCATCGAATTCATCAACTTTCATAACGAATTCATTTGGTTCTTAATTTTTAGGATAAAAATAATTCTCATTTGAACATAACTCTATATATACCCGAGTATGAGATAGTATGTAATACTCAATCTCATCCACTCATCTCATAGATCCTATGATTGAGAATTTTTTGAATTTTTTAAGCTTAATTTAGTTGATTTTGCGAAAAACAAACCATGTATTTAGTTGAAATGACTTATGTATTCAAATGAACACAAAAATACATGTAGTTGAATATAATAATGCATGCAGTTGGAATCTCGCGCCCAATGCGCGGTCGTGCTCGTGCGTCGCTCCGACGCTCGCTCGTGCGCTCGTTGGCCAACAATAAATTTTTATGTTTTGTTAAATACATGAATATTTTTCTTAAATGTATGAATATGTTTCGTTAAATGCATGAACGTGCTTTGTTAAATGCATGATTGTATTTCGTGCCAACATGCGTTTTATATTTTGTTCAATGCAATTTCATGTTTTATTCAATGCAGTTTTATGGTTTTCTACAACAAATCTCTCATCCATCATTCTCCGTCAATTCTTTCATCTCTTTTCCCGATTACCGGTGAATTCATCATGAACCACCGCCATAGCCACCATCTCTCTCGATACTTCAATTATCTATCAAATTCATCTTCTATTTTTTCTCAAAATCCAACAATTTTGTTCTCAATTTTTCTTCTTCTTTTTCTTTCTTTCAAAATATGTTGTTTGTTGTTGTTTGTGTATGTTGCTGCTACTGTTCGTCGGTGCTACCGTCACCGGTACCACCCGCTGCCGTTGTCGTCGTCGTCTCCGGTGCCGGCTGCTGCAGCCAAGGAGGAGAAGAAGAAGAAGACTGATTTAATTTTTTTTTCATTTTTCCCCTTGCGAAAATTTAAAAAAGAAAAGAAAAATGAGTTGCCATGTGTCAGCTTGTGGTGCGGCCACATGTTCAAAATATGTGATCTAGATTGGGTACTACGGAAAACCATATATATATATATATATATGCTAATATTATGTACATTGACAGTCTCATGTTGAATTATTTTAATTTTTAGTTGTTATGGATTGTTTATTTAGTTAATTGTATTGAATTAATTTATTACTCCCTTCATCCATGAAATTTATTGTTTGATTTTGGTGGAATAAGTTTTAATAAATGTAATGAATGTAAAGTGAGTGGAGAAAGAGATCTACATTGTAAGATATATTATGTGAGTGAAAAAGGTGGCCATGAGTGTTTTTTTTGTAAATAAATGAGTTGATTATGAGTAAAAATTATGAGATTTATGTGGTTCCATGTCTATAAAAGGAAAGAGCACGTTTTTTATGGACGGACCAAAACGGAATTAAGTGAACATTTTTAAAGATTAGGTGTTACGAAATAAAACACAAAACAAATACGAAAGCAAAAAAAAATAACGCAAAAGAGAATTGGTTACCCAGTTCGTCTTCATGAGACTATGTGTAGGGTCAATGCCAAGCCAATTATCTCTATTAGAAATATTCTGATGAAAATATTATACACTATAATTACAACGAGAGAGACTATTTATAAGAAGGAAAAAAACCCTAATAGTCATAATCCTAGCTCAACTAGATATTGCTCCAAGCTCATGAACTCTGATTCTAATCCTATCATGACTAGAATACATCTAAGTCCAAGGACTCTAATTCTAACCTATCTTATCAGGTTATATATCCCAACAATCTCTCACCTGGAGACTAATTTTATATGTAATCATAACTTCTTGACATCTTCCTCGTATTAGTACATGTAGCAGTGCCAAGCTTTCATCTTCAAGTTCCAAGACCAATTGAAGCTATCCATAGCTTCAATTTCTCTAAGGTCACAACCTTAGTAAACATGGACATCGAAAAATCCATCTCGTCTATTCCAAGTTTCCACTTGCTCACATCATCCACCTGCCTCGTCTGCTCTCTGACTTGCCTTAGTGGTGTGCTAGTATACCTAGTTCTTCAACAATGACGTGTTGATTCTGAACTCCATTGCTCCCACCCGAGTTAGAAATATCTAACTCAATAACTTGGTAAGGTGCATTGTGAGAATCCTAGGCACTCGACTCTTGCTATTGCAAGGTTTCGCTACCCTTTGAAAAACTCACTCTTCTCTGTTTCTCGAAAACACTATCATCGCATTGACTAACATCAATTGTCTTGAAGTCTGATAGTTCTTCCCTAGCCGCATCTATCTCGTTCCCTTCACACTCACGCTCAGGATCAAAGCATCTGAGATCTCATCGACTGATGAGTTTACTAATATATGCTCTTTCCTACCTTTCTTCGATGACAATATCTTCATCATCTCCTTCGTGGTCTTGGCTTTGATTATCTGGAGCACGACGTTCTTAGACAATGATAAAAGTACCACACTCATTGCCTTCCTATCCAACAACTTTCAATCATGCTCCCTCATGCCCTCTGATTTCATACCTAGACATTGATACAAATCCTTACCGTGCAAATAATCCTGGATTTGCATCTTTAAGAATTCAAATCTGAACCATCGAATTTCTCTACTGGTATTTTTCCTTCAACGATCATATTTACTCCCATCGAACCCGGAGCTCTAATACCACTTGTTACAGAATAAAGCACACAACAATAAGAAAACAAGAAAAACAACACATGAGAATTGGTTACCCAATCCGTTTTCACGAGACTACGTCTGGGGACACTAGAGATATTATGATGAAAATATTACGCTTACAATTACAATGAGAGGAACTATTTATACGAAGAAAAAAAAAATCCTAATAGGTAGAATCTTAAACTGATTAGAATTCCTTCAAGTCAATGGACTGTGATTCTAATTCTATCCTGACTAGAATTCCTCTAAGTCCAATGACTCTAACTCTAATCATATCTTATCAGACTCCTATACAGACAATAGGAAGTAGATTTTTTCAGGATATAAGTTTTAACTCTGTTATAATTGTATTGTATTATTAAAGATCATTTAGTTATTTGGAATATGAATATTAAGACATATTGGAAAAAAGAATTTTAGTTATGAACATTATTTTCTATTTTCAATATTGTAATGTAATTTAAATGGTATTATAATTGTAAAAATTATTCTTTTTTTCTAATTTTATTTTTAAAAATATTAAGAATTGGGCCCTCTTGAAGAAATATACCCAGCTACATGTGGATGTTATTCATGGGTGTAAATTTTAGATTCATTTGTGAGATACTATAAGGGAAATTGTTGAATATTTTATCGTTATTTTTCATATCACGTCACGATATGATGTTTATAGTCTGAGTTTTATGTTTGTCAAACTTATATATTTAACTTTTGTGTGTATTTGTTTATTACAAATATATAAATATAAAGAAAAATAATATATATGTTAGTTTTTTCGTAAGCTTTTTGGCTCTATTAGCCTGATGGGTTAGCCCGACACTCGAATGTTTAAGATTATAATTGAAAATTTCTGATCCAAAAAAATGCCAACTCAAATGACTCGATCCGAAAAATCCGATAACCTGAATGAACTAACTCGCTCAAATGAGCTAGCCCGATTGATATCCCTAATAAAAGTATATATCATGAAAAATCAAATTGCTATTATTATTTCTTGAATTTAAAATTAAATTACTTCTTAATAACGAATATATTTCCTTTCCCAGTAATCAATAAAATCTTACTCTTGCACTATGAATGTTATCGGTCACCGGAAAATACGTTATATAATATTCTCTCTATTTTTTTAAGTATTTTCAGTCGTTAAATTATATATGTTAAAAAAATAAAAAAAATTATTTTTATCATCTTATTAAATATCATAATGAATATATTTATACAACTAATTATCAAATTTTAAAATAATAAATAAAGATAAATAAAAAACTATGGTACAGTTTGATTCTAAAATTATAAACTAAATAAAAACTATAGTACAGTTTAATTCTAAAATTATAAACTAAAACACTTATAAAAAAATTTGTTTTGTTTATGAGACACTTAAAAGTACCATATAATTATTAATGTATGTCTTGGCGGATCCAAAGAATATTCGTGGAACATTCAATAGCGATTTGAAAATTAGGTTTCGAATTTTTGTTGGGTGTTGCAACTTGTATATATCTGGACACCGCATAAATTAAATGCTAACGAAAGTACATGTGCTTATAAGGGAATTTTCATATAGATCATATTGTGTACTATATAGAGAGAGGGGATGTAGTATGCCTACATGTTCTATGGAAATTCTCATGCTTATAAATCAAAGCAGTTGCCATTTTTGTGATTTATTTATTTAATATAATTTGCTCAATCTCTTTTAATTCCCCTATTTTCCAACTAAAAAATAAAATAAAATTCTCTATGTTGGCGGTACATAAATACTGATTCCTGCGACTATGGATTATTTTATTTTATTTTTTGTTTGAGGAAAAACATCAACTTCATTACATTTACTGTGATGCTCTTTTTCTTTGGAGATGAAAAATTATGATGTTCTGTTCTTTAGTTTCTTGCTTGTTTTATTGTTCTTGGGTAGGGGGAAGTAATAACACAAGTTTATGGATTACTTACCATTTTATTTTCAGTTATTGTTTAATTACTCAATTAATTGATTGAGAGTACTGAAATGCTTATTTGGTAACATAGTTTAATTCTTTTATTTCTTCTCCTTTGAATCATGACTTAAGTAATAGTGTTGTGGTTCCTTTTTCTTATTGTTTTCTTTTTCTAGTCATATTATTTATTAAATTATAAAATTAGTAAGTGATGGTAGCAAATTAATAAAATTCAGTAAATATATAACACTAATTAAGAAGAAGAGTGTTGAATCGAACTGCATTCGTCCTAATCCCAACACCTTAAATGGGCTAAGTAATAAACTTAAATAATTAGGCAAGGGTTTTAAATGGTCTAAGTAATAATACATGCTTTCCATGTACAATGCATTGATGCAAGTCACTATTACGAAAAACAAATTGTTTGATTCTTATACTTTATTAATTTCTAATTAACGCTGACAAACGATGAACAAACCGACAAAGATAATTTTATATTCGAATCGGCAAGTTTTGGTTCGCATGTTATGTTTGGTCTTTATATAGATGGATTGATAAATTAATGCATAAACTTGTTAGAGTATGAAGATTGAATGGACTGTACACTCAAATTCAATCTCAGTGATCTAAATCGCTTATGTTTTTTGGATCCAGGCGTAACCCTAATGGGCTTAGGGTTAGAGCTTGGTTATTATCTATTTAATAGTCGTTTCTCCCTGTAATATGTATCCGAAAAATATAGTGAAATCTCTAGTTTGGCATCGCTCCCAAACGTAATCGTAAGACGAACTGGGTAAACAATTTCCGTATTTTTTATTTTCTATCATGATTGTGATATGTGTTTTTTACACAAAACTCTGGTCTACTTACCTTTTACCTATAATACAAAGTATATTTCGTAGTAACGGCTGATACCTTTTACGAAGGAAGACTAGGTCATTGGGCCATCACTCTATTCATTTTCTCTCTCTCTAAAATCTCCATTTGTTGAAATATTATTGACAAAAAATAATAAAAATAAGATAATTGTCATTTAAATAACGAACTTTGGTCTACTTTATAATTCAACATGGTCTTTGAGACATTGTAAACAAAATTTCCAATTAAAATTCATCCAAAATTTTCAACGGTCCAAACTTTAATTTCTTAGTGTTCGAACCCTTAATTTGAGAAATTTAAAATTAGAATTCAACGGGCTTGAGGAGAAGAACATTATAATACATGCGCAGGCGTAAAATACTTGCTAATAACGATAAATTTATAATCTAACAATAATTGCTTGAAACTTTTCTAGTGAAATTTATTGTCCTCACCAAGCATTGGTGTGCCAAAATATTTTTCTCACGATCCTGTTAAAGTCTATTTTTTAATTTCTCGAATTAAGAGAAGGGGTTGAAAGTTTGAGTCTCCAAATATTTGGAGGAATTTTAGTTATGAAAATTTGAAAGATTGAATGCTTGTTTGCAATATTATTACTGTCGTGTTGAGTGTATGTATATTGATCTAGTGGTAAAGTGATTAATGTGTGGGACCAAATTTATTTATCCAAAAAAAATTCATGTAAAAATTACTAATTAAATTAAAATTTGAGATTTAAATAACCATTATTTCTAATAAAAACTTTTATCTCGATTCCTGCCTTGCATGCACAAGGAAACTGTCAATAAAGTGCATATTTTTTCACATACTATTCCCAACCAAGATTAAATCAACACGCTAAAAAGAATTCAATTCCAAGGAGGAGGATCGAAGTTTCTTATGAACACTCCATTGTTTACCAATCCAGTCAATTCATTCTCTTTTTTCTTTTTTTGTCATTTTTGTTATATTACTAACTAATCTTAGTTCTTTTTTCTTCTTTTTTATTTTTATATATTTCCCTTTTCCCTTAATTCCGGATTTTGGGATTTGATAATTTCATTAAATATTCTTAATGGAGATAGATGCGAGAAACTAGTCTTCTAGAGTTGATAGAAAATCATCCGAAAAGCAGGAACAGCTGGAAATTTAAATATTATCCCAGAATAAAATAGACAAAATTGCCCACAACTTTTATCGTCATCCCTTATAATTTCATTCTTTTATGATCTCATTTTTTTTTAACTTATTTTATTTACGCGGCACTCTTCGTTGTTTATTTTCATAATTGGTCTTTTTACCCATATTGGTCTTTTTCATAATTTAGTTTTTTGTTTGCTTTTCCCAGCAACTTGACTTGACCCTAAAACATTTAAATTATTTCCCATGCGCTATAAATAAATGCGCTGCTAAAAGTCAGTAAAATTATTTACTAGTTTTCCTTGAAAATAAAAGGATGATGATTCTTGGCTGATAGCCGAAGCAGCTCTTAATATATATTTTAATGTATATAATTAAATTATTAGAATTTCCAATTTCTCTTTATACTGTGGAATCTCAAAATCAAAGACGTGTTGAGCTGTTCCCTTTCTCTCTCTCTCACTCTCAATTTGAAAATGTATGCATAGGTGCAAGCTGTAAATGAATGTAGCGTATGAATGTATAAGCCCTTTTTTTTGGTACTGTAACTCTCTGTAACAGCCTTCCCCAACTCTTTCCATTTGAATAAAGAAAAATAATAATTGTTGATGTTGAGCAACATTTCTGTTTCCTTATAAACCTCCATTCAAATTCCTCCATGAATTGACACTGGTTTCTTCATCTCCCTCTCCTCTTCACTCTCATCCAAAATGAAGCTTCTTTCTAACTAAATCGCATTATAGCTCGGAACCCACTCCCAAGATTCGATTTTGGCCTACATTGCTTCACACAAAAACCTAGTTTGGCAACAATGGCGCCATGGTGGGGGAAGGAATCTCACAGAGGCACGCCGGTTGTGGTGAAAATGGAGAACCCTAACAACTGGTCAATGGTGGAGATAGAGTCTCCCTCCGATGGGGATTTTATCTACCCAAACGACGGCTTTCCGAAGGGCGGGCGGAACAAGAATGCCAAACAACTGACGTGGGTCATCCTGCTCAGGGCCCACAAGGCCGCCGGCTGCCTCGCCTCCATCGCCGCCGCATTCGTCTCCCTCGCCGCTATCGTCCGCCGCCGCTTCGCTGCCGGCCACACCGACTCCGCCGACGCCGCGCCTGCCGAGAACCCCAAGATTAAGTCGAGATTCTACACCGCCATTAAAATTGTGCTCGGACTGTCCCTGCTGCTGCTTGGCTTCGAGCTGGCCGCGTATTTCAAAGGGTGGCATCTCGGAGCTCCGGATCTTCAGCTGGGTCGGATTTACGCCGGTTTTGCGGTGAGGGATGTGTTTGGCTTGCTGTATTTGACGTGGGTCCGGATCCGGGTCGGGTATATCGCCCCGCCGCTCCAGTTCTTGACCAGTGCTTGCATCGTGCTATTCATAATCCAGAGCGTGGATAGGCTAATCCTGTGTTTAGGTTGCTTCTGGATTAAGCTCAAAAATATTAAACCCGTTGCCAAACAAGCACTTGCTGATGCTGAATCTGGAGATGGAGATGGCTATTTCCCCATGGTTTTGGTTCAGATCCCTATGTGCAACGAGAAAGAGGTATTTCACTCTCTTCCCCAAATACTATCCGTGTTTATTTCTTCTTTTTTAGATTGAAAAATATCATTTTGATTGGTGTTTTGCTATTTATACTGTATTTAATAGGTTTATCAACAATCAATTGCGGCTGTGTGTGAGATGGACTGGCCTAAGGGGAGGATGCTGATCCAAGTTCTGGATGATTCCGATGATCCGACGGCACAGATGCTGATAAAGGAAGAGGTCCAGAAATGGCAGCAGACTGGTGCCAACATTGTGTACAGGCATAGAGTGATGAGGGAGGGGTATAAAGCTGGAAATCTCAAATCTGCCATGAGTTGCAGCTATGTTAAAGACTATGAATTTGTTGCTATCTTTGATGCTGATTTCCAGCCTAATCCGAATTTCCTAAAGAGGACTGTTCCTCACTTTCAGGTATATCTGGCATCCCAAGTTTGAATAGTATATAGTATTGATTCAATTTGCATTTAGTATCTGCATTTGTTGAGGTTTACGTTCTTGAAAATCCAATTTTGTTACTCTTGTTAGTGTGGAAGTTTTTGACCCAAAATCCTGATGTACACTGCATCCAGATGCACCCCAATTAGGGTTTATTAATTCCCAATTACCGAAATGTGACTCATATTTAATTGTGTGTTGGCCATATCTAATGAGTATTTTGTTTTGCCTTTTGGATTGTAGGATAATGATGAAGTAGGGTTGGTTCAAGCAAGGTGGTCATTTGTAAACAAGGATGAGAATCTACTAACAAGATTGCAGCTCATCAATTTGGCATTTCATTTCGAGGTTGAGCAGCAGGTTAATGGCCATTTCCTCAACTTCTTCGGGTTTAATGGGACTGCCGGAGTGTGGAGGATTAAGGCGTTGGAGGAGTCTGGAGGGTGGATGGAGAGAACCACTGTCGAGGACATGGACATTGCAGTCCGCGCTCATCTTCATGGATGGAAGTTCATCTTTCTGAATGATGTCGAGGTACTACTTCACAGTAACTTGCTGATTAGTGACTTCCGTATGCTAATTTGGTTGCTGACTAACTAGATTCTGTTTTTTGTATCTTTTAGTGCCAATGTGAGTTACCGGAATCTTATGAAGCTTACCGCAAGCAACAACATAGATGGCATTCTGGGCCGATGCAGTTGTTCCGACTCTGTTTGCCGGCTATTATAAAATCTAAGGTGAGATATTTGACGATATTTAGTCTTTTCGAGGGCGTTTACTTTAGGTGATAATTTAGATTGATAAAAGTAATATAGGGCTAATCTGTTTCTTGCTTTAACGGATTGAATAATCTTGAGCTTGTTTTGATTGTTTAATACTTCAGATACTCAATCTTATGATTGTCGATTTAGAGGGTGTTTGGCTAAGCTTATTTTAGAAAGCTTATAAGCTCTAACAACTTATAAATTGTTTTAAGAACTTATAAGATATGGTGTATAAGAGCTTATAAGATGCTAAAGTGTTTGGATAATAAGGGTAAACATGGAAATAAAAAAATATATCAAGATCATTAAAAAAATAAGTTGGGTTTTGGAGCTTTTTTTTAATAGAGCTTATAAGCTCTTAAAGCTTATTTTGAAAACTTATAACCTCTCTAACAACTTAATTTGCCAAACACATTGATTGAGCTTATAAACTCTTAAACAACTTATAAGCTATTTTAAAGAGCTTATAAGCTCAGCCAAACACCCCCTTAGTCTACCACTCAAAGTAACCGCTCCCTAACAAAATCACATGATTGGAAAATTGTAATGCTGATTGCTATATCCATATTTGATCGGTTGCAGATAAGCATGTGGAAGAAATTCAACATGATTTTTCTCTTCTTCCTGTTGAGGAAACTCATTCTTCCATTTTACTCATTCACCCTATTCTGCATCATTCTACCGATGACGATGTTTGTGCCTGAGGCCACGCTCCCTGTGTGGGTCGTGTGTTACATTCCGGCCACCATGTCGTTTCTCAATATAATGCCCGCCCCAAAGTCGTTCCCGTTCATCGTCCCTTACTTGCTGTTTGAGAACACTATGTCGGTCACCAAGTTCAATGCCATGATATCTGGTCTCTTCCAACTCGGAAGCGCGTATGAGTGGGTTGTCACCAAGAAATCCGGGCGCTCCTCCGAGGGAGATCTACTGTCATTGGTTGAGAAACCCCCGACACACCAAAGAGGTAGCTCGGAGCCCAACTTAGAGGAGCTCCGGGTGGAAATCAATCGACAGATGCAGAAGGATTCTAAGAAAAAGAAACACAATCGGATATACACGAAAGAACTGGCGCTGGCTTTCCTTCTGTTGACAGCCGCAGCGAGAAGTCTCTTGTCGGCTCAGGGAATCCATTTCTACTTCCTGCTCTTTCAGGGGATCTCGTTCTTGCTTGTGGGCCTCGACTTGATTGGCGAACAGGTGCAGTAAACGGCTCGTTGCTCATGCAAAAATATGTAGATTATGAACATATACAATTATCTGGTGAATGTAAGAAGCTGGGCAGGAAATCGTGTTAGACGTCGTTGCTTGTGGAGGATAAGCTGATTTTGCGTTTGCCAGCGCGCCCGTTGTAAAGAAAGACGGTGGCATTTCCGTGTTGCGTCTCGTGGGATGACTGATTAGAGGGAACCTGTAAAGAAATGGTTACGCCCTTTTTTTGATTTTGTAAGTTGTTAAATTTGTTCGTTTCGATTCTTTTGTTTTTTGGTATATTCTTTTTGTAAGAAAGATCGGTGTTGAAGGCGCCGAGCACAGAAGTTGTAGTAGTGGTGGTGGTGGTGGAAGCTATTTTATTTTTGAATAATGTTGGTCATTTTTCCTAAAATGATACAACTGAAATTCTCTTTCAGTGCAAGCCTTCTAGGTCTTAATCTAAGGCGCCGAGTTCAAAGGCGTTAAATGTCTAGCTTCAATTATCCTTTGTTTGGTGAAGTTTTACTGCAACGTGGTTAGACAAATCGAGTAATAACGAAGAACATAAATGATCTAGATACATGAGTCATGACCCTTTTCTTTGTGAAGTGGCGTTGCCTTGAATAATAAATATACATTTATTAGGCGATCGTCACGGCAGTAGTTTACTTAACGGCCTTCCACTTGTTTCGACACCATGCTTGAATTTACACATGATACCTTAATATTCTCAACATGAGTGTGGTGTCATGTTACCTGTCGCAGAAAAATCAAATTGGTGACACTTTGGGTTGACACGTGGGGAGAGTTTGAAACTTTAAGCTTGGTGGAGTTCAAAAAAAAAGAGAACAAGAAAGAGAAAAACACAAGAGATCCACTTGGGTGGAATGACTTCTATGATTGATCACTTGATTATTATTGATATTATATTGGACCTTGTGCCTATATAGTGCCATTCAACAAATGAAAATGATTTATAAAATAAAAGATTTTACTACTGAGCTTGGAGCTCATATGTACGAGTTTACACGGATGAAGAATTGTAGTTTAGAGATTTGTTTTACTACAATTTGTCCTAACGTTCACTATCTTGATGTACAAAGCCTTTGTTCTTAGTACGCTCCTAGTGTAGACATAGGTATATATTTATGTATATATGAATATTATGTGAAGGAACAATCCATCTTTGTTGGAGTATTATATTCTTATAATAAAATTTTAAATTACTTAAAGAAAACGCTCACCTTGTCAAACCTTACTCTATGCAGTGTGTAAATAGATGGGATGTCTCAACTGTGATCTCTTTAATGAAAAATTGAGCAACTCATCCTAGTACCTTTTCTCAACAGCTTTCTTGGTGTAATCTCTCTCCTTCATTTATTCCATACTCTCTCTCTATTTTTATTAGCTCATTCAAGCAAATAGATTACAAGTGATTCTTTTCAAATTCGTCACAATCCATGAATTTCACAGGCTAAGGCTGCCTTGCATAATTATATAGGAGTGTAAAGGGCCGAGTATTGCTTTCCACTATAACGCGGGACAATATATCCAGAATACAAATATTCTTCAACAAAAGACGAATTTTATTTGAAAACTCAATATCCTGACAACGAATGATCCTAAGAAAACATCAAAACACCTATTTGTAGGCCTAAAAATGAATCCTACCTAGAAAAGATACTGGAATCCTAAAGCAAAAAGAAAACAAAATACTACTAGAAAACTAACTAAAATAGACTAAATCACTAATTAAAATAACAAACTAATTATAATGATAACTAAATTTGTCCTATATCACAGTGTGTCAGACTTGCACCTACTATAAGAGAGTCTTATTCGATGTTGTTTGGTTTAAAATATGCCACAAAATCATAAGTAACTTCCTTGTTAAGATCCCCAACCGTTTTAAATTATCTTTAAACAAACAACCCATACAAAACTTTCTCATATTTTCGACCATGCCATTTGTTGCTCCAATTAGCTCGTACATGTCTCGGCCAATATTTGTATTCATTATAAGCCAAAATATCAATGGCAAAAACCCTATATCAAGTAAAAAAAAACACATTGGCTGAGGTACAGATAATATTATTCACAAACTCCAATATAATAGGGGTACAAATGAATTCAGTAGGCTCCTCAAGCCGCTTAATACTATCGAATTACAATATGCTTAAACTCAACTCGAAGTTAAGTGAGTTAACGTCGAGCTTCGGCTACTCAAATAATTAATATATGCTTGACCTCAACTATACTAGATCATTAGGGTGTATGATTTTGATTGAAAAAGACTGATAGATAAAATAATTCAACTTAATTACATGTATCGTTTGAAGGATTCGGCTCGTAATGGATAACTTGACCCGTACTACAATCGTCCAATTGGATGATAGTTTATCACTCCAAATTTAAGTTGATTATTTAATCATCATTCAATCTATAACATAAAATTCCAAAAATATCATCACCAAAATTATTTTTGGTTCTCTTTGTCCCAAATTTTTGTTTTTGGCTACATCACAAGGGAAATTTTGATATTATGTTATTTTTTAATCATAATTATTTAATTTATCTTACATTACAATCAATTAATTCAAACACCAAATTAAATAATCTAAATCCAATTTTATCTATCACATCTACTAAACCAAAATTACCTTAAAAAACTTCGCAAGCCTAATTGAGTTGAAATTACTCGATTTCACCACTCACCCTCACCCCTACCATCACACTTATTATATGCATGTTACATGACCTCAATATTTTAATGTTAACCATCACTGACTAATCCCATTCGTTAAGTGAAGAACATGTAGATATTTATAACAAAACGATCCTCTATCCCACGCATTGATTAAATTAGTCCAAAGCCCTTATGCACAACATGATCACACCCTATAAAAACACTAGAATTTTCACCTAGCGATGTTTGGTTTGAGTGATTAGATAGGATTGATAAAATAATCAAGATTAATCACTTATTTGGTTTACATTATCAAGCCTTTCATTAATTATTTAGCCCGTACTTAATTATGCAATTGAGTGATAACAAATCACCCAAATTTGAGTGGATTATTTAATCATTTTTATATTTCAAAATCAAAATTACATAAATATCTTTATTACAGTTGGATTGTTGTTGGAACAGAGAGGGCTGACGACGACGGCGAAGATGGTGGCACAGTGGCCGGGATGGTGGCGCTGACCGGAGAAAAATGAGAGGGCGACGGTGGCAGCTTTCCATTGTCGGTCGTTCAGTAGGAAATGGAAAAGGACCGTGAGATGGGCACGGTGTTGCAGTTGGGCCAAGGTGGAGGTGACGGGCGGTGATGGCCTTGTTGCTGTTGTCCGGCAGAGAGGAGGAGAAAGGCGGTGACTGTGATGGTTAGCTTCCTCGTCGAAAAATTTAGAGAGAGGGAGAGGGATTTGGGTGTTGAAAGAGAGATAGATTAGAGGGAGAAATGAGCTTGGCTGCGGCAGTGTCAAGAAGAGAGATTCTGAATCAGGGTTTGAGAAAGTGATGGTGGGAGGAAGAGAGAGACATAAAGAGAGAGAGAGAAAGAGAAAGAGAGGCCGAAAAAGTCTCGTATATTTTTTACATTTTGCTTGGTTTGGACCATATTGATTTTAATCTTGGGCTTACAAATTTAATTAAGTTTGGAATATTTTTTTTAGATTTTTAAATTAATTAATTAATTTTGGTTTTAAATTTAGGGTTTAATTAATTAGCTATAATTAAATTATTTTTTAGAATTAAGAATAATAATAGATGTTATTATACTTTTAGGTGATTGCAAATTAAAGAAAAGTGGATTAAAAAGGTAATTTTGGTATTAAGTTATATTTTTGTCATAATCCTTCAACATACACCATAATCAATCAATTCAAATATAAGATTAAATAATCCAAATCATCACATTCTACTTTATTCTATCAATTTTATTTATCTCATCCATCAAACCAAACATCCCCTAAATAGATAATATCTAGAGTCATCAATTGGACTGAGCCAACCCAGGCCGAGTGAGCCCGACATTATTTGAGCTCGGCCTAACCAGGACGCATGAATGAATCGGGCCAAGCGTAGGCCGAGCCTATCAAATATATAGGCCCAATCGGCCCATAACCATATGAGAAGTGTGCATCGGCCGAAATGATGCGAGTTTTCTATGATTCAATTTATTTTTCTTCGTAATATAACTTGTATTATGCTCAAATATTTAAACAAAAATAACTCCATCGTATAGAATTCATATTGGGGATGGAATAACATTTGAATCCATAGAAATCAAATAATTTTCATCTTTTATACACTTGGGTATTCATTTTTGGTGAAACTACAAACTTTAAAATTTAAAAATGCTAGTGATCCTTTTTATATAGAATTAGGATCTTTCACAGGTTAAGAAATTATAAGATTTTATTATTAAGTATAAAATATAATTAATATAAGTATATAATACTCTTTTCGTTCACAATAAGTGTTTCACTTCTGAACGATATGAGTTTTAATAAAATTGTTGGTGGATGTTGTTTGAGTTGAGACATATCCCACCATATGTTCGGTTGTGAGTGATAGGGATGGTTTTGGGGAAATAATAAGTAGTTGTTAGGTTGAATAATAAGGAATATTATTATAAAAAGAAAAGTGGTACACTTTTTATGGATATCGAATATGATAATTGTGATACACTTATCGGGACGGAGGGAGTACAAATTATAAAACAATAAAAAATTATTACTCCTTCCGTCCTCCAATTTTCTTCATAGTTTTTTTTTTTTGGTACGTCCCCAAACTTCTTCATATTCCATTTATGAAAACTATCCCACAAAATATTTTGTATATATTAACTTCAACAACAACTTTTATTTATACTTTTTTTTTATCACCAATGGCCTACTACTATCCCTCTTTTTTCTTCAACAATACTATTTATTTACACATTTTATCTCATATGATCTACCATTAGTTAATTTAACACTACATTAATGTAAGATCATTACTTCATTCACAATACACTCAACACTCAACAACTTTCATTAAAATTCTTGTTAAAATTTTACAAAAAGACAATTGAGAGACGAAAAGAATATTGTTCAATTGAATTTGACATTGGATTTATAAAAAAAGAAGCTGAAATGAGGCTCATTTCAAGTGGATGGCTACGGTCTAGCAAACCCACTTACTCTCTTTCCATTTTGTAGAAATTTTTGTTAATTCTTGTATTTAATAATAATTATTCCCAAAGTATATTACTTTAAGCTCTTAGGAAATACAATATCATTATATATCTGGAGAATTTTCTTTCAAATAAATATCATAGATAAATAAAATACCTATATACATTAATCATAAACACAACAATAATTAATATAATAGTTATCTATATATTCAAAAAATCCAACCCACATATTCTTATGACACAGCGTATGCGTAGTCCACTTTCTTGAGGGTATAATAGTCCAATCACTTATTTTTTTAAAAGTAAAAGAAGTAAAAACAGAAAAAAAAATAAAAATGGCAACAATATGAAGATTGATATTTCTTGAAAAGTGTTGATAAAATAAATTTATAAATAACTTTTATATTATAAAATTTAACTCCAACAACTTATAAATTTCCAAAAAAATAAATTACTTAACCTCTACTTATTTTTCATAAGTTTATAACGATAAATTCACATAAATAATACTATCATGGTTTGTTATTTCTATTATATATCCTTCTAATTTCATCCCTTTTCAATTTTTCTCTCTCTCTAATTATATATATATTTTTTGTTGTAATTTTCTCTTTAGTTTATAAGTTCAACTATACAAACATTTTAATAATTTATAAGTTCTTAAAATTTAAAATCTTATAAAATTGTGAAATATATTATAAATTGTTAAAACTTATAAGCTTTCTAAAATATGTTTGAGGTGGTCTCTTATGTAGACGTTCGTATGTGTGAATATTGATACTATTCTTTAATATAAATAATATTTTTATTCAATATAAATGATATTTTCTGATTATAAATAAAAATAAATGATATATTTATATAATAATTTAAATAATATTTTTTGGAGTTGGAAAAATTACTAAATAACACTATGAGTATCTGGACTCTAAGATTTGTCAAAAAACACCAATCCATGTTTTAGTTGGGATTGGAATTATGATTGAAGTGAACAAAAAACAGGCCTATTTATTTATGATTCTAAGATCGATAGTTCTAGTGGTCGACTCAATTCTTTCAAATTGTTTCTCATTATTGAGAAAAGATAACTGTCACACCCCGTTTTCTTGAATATAAACGGAAGCTCGTAAATCGAGGCGCGACGAATAAAAATAATAGAAAAGCTGAAGTAAATAAGTTGACTCGAACGGTCAAGGCAATAAACCCTTAGAATTTGGGAATAGCTTCCTAAATGAAAACGGAAGACATCGAATGATGTAATCCAATCAAAACAACATCTATCCTCAGGATCACAAGTTTAGTTTCGTGCTTCGATAGCGAAGACACATCAAAATACTAACATCAATAGTTTAGAGTCTAAGCTCAATCAAAAGATATAATTCAAGTCATAGACAAGAAGGAAAATGTAATTAGAGTTAATTCATCAGCGGAAGTCTAAATGAAGAAATAATCCGTCAAAATACGGAGTGAACTCAAATCTCAGCTCTGCCCCGTCAGCGCCCATTGATCAACCTGAAAACATTTGAAAATATTTGGGCTAAGTACTAATGTACTCAGTGGGCATGCATTTTCATAAACATTTCATAAATCCGTAAAATCAGTTTATCCAATCATGATAACATAACTTAGAAGGTTTTAAAAAGAGAAACCACTTCTAAGCATGCAAAAATATTTCATTCATTTGGGCCCATTGTCACGACTCTTACATTACTCGCTTTGATCCGGACCTCTAGCCACCGTCGGATCACATGCCCTATTATTGTCATCGGGGCGTAACCCGGACAATCCATGATGTGCCGGGCGTATCCGACAAGCACCATAATAACATGACGTACTCGGGAACACATCCGACAAAGCACCCTTATAACGCCTCATTACTTGGTTAGTGCCCGATGGAGATCAACCCACGAAACAACTAACGGTGTACACAATTCTCAATTAATGTATTAGATTAAAGAGAATCTCGATCGATTCTTATACGAGCCTTAAATGAGTAGAAGCGCAAAACATTTTATTGGATAAGCAGGTTTGCATTTCATGAAATATCGAGCATATAACTCAAATATACTTTTGTAAAGTAAGCCCACCTTGATAGGACAAAGCACAAGAAATCACAATGATATGCGTCTCGGAAAGCGGCGTAATTCCCTTGATCGATAAAACCTACAAGAAGCACTAATCTTAATAGGTCTCGAAAAGCTAGCCTTAAATTCAAGTAAAGGAGGATACTAGCTTATGATTCGTTAAGCCCGAGTTTTCAAAATATAATTAAATTTGAAAACTAATTTATATCGGCTAAGGCACCAACAATACCCTTGCTCGACTTTTCGTTTAAAAAGAAATTAATTTCATAATCTTCTTTTGTTAAATACTTTTTACAAAAAGTATAACATACTTGAAATACATACTAAGTTCGTATATATTAAGGAATCTCGCTTAATATAACACATAATATAATTATCAAATTATGCACTTGTCTAACATAATTTAATTTATTTAATCATCATAACTTAATTAATTTCATTAAAAGAAGTTAATTACATTAATTAAGTAAGTCATAATCATAAATTAAAGATAATTTAAACTTGAACTTAACCTTAACTTAATCAATTAATTAATTAAACTTAATAGTAATTAATTAATTAATTAATTAACTTACCATAATTAAATAATTTAAACTTATATTTAAGTTTAAGTTAATTATTTAATTAATAAGACTTATTATAATTTAATTAATTAAGTCTTAAAGTTAAACCTCATTTATTTAATTAATTAAAGTCCAAAGATTTAATTAATTAAAGCAAATCCAATTACTAATTAAATTAAAGCCCAAACATTAATTAAATCAAAGTCCAATTATTATTTAAATCTAAGCCCACATTTTATTTTTAATTAAATCTAAGCCCAAACTATTTAATAATTAATTGAGCCCAAAGATTTAAATTAATTAAGGCCCAATTACAAATAAATTACTGAAGCCCAACTCACAATTTAAATTAAAGAACAGTCCATAAATTAAATAAAATCGGCCCAACAGAAAAGGCCCAAAACATTAGGAGATCCTAGCCCATTTTCCCATATTAAAAATCTTGCCCAGAATTAAAAATATTCCATAGCCCATCTCATTTAATTTAAACTACACAAACCCATTTAATTAACCCATTTTTCGGCCCACCTCACATTTGGCCCAAACAATTAAATAGAAAGGCCCAACTCTTTCAAATTTTAAAAAAAAATGAAACCCATAGCATTTAAATAAAGTCCAGCCCATTTACACTTCACAACCCTAAACCTAAAATCGCCCTTTTCCGTACCGCTTTTTCCCGTGAGTCGTCGTCGTAGCCAAATTTTCCGTGACGTCATTTTTTTTCCTCTCCTCCTCGCGCTCTCTCTCTCTCGCCTCACGTATCTCTCTCGTTCACACTGCCGCACATATCGGGTCGGTCGCCGCCTCCCGACCCGTCGTCGTCGGTCGGTCGGTCACGCCATCACCGCGACCTCGACTCCTTCTTCCTCTCTGTCATTCACGTCTCTCTCGCCTCCAAAACCCACGCACACACAACGCAGCGGAGGCACGCACGCGACGGCCATCGGCCATGACCACCACCGGTCCGCCGCTCAAATCCTCATCTCCTCTCATTCATACCCATCCCCAAAGACAACACACACACACACACAATATAGCAACACACACCCATATGCATTGCAGTAGTAGCCGCCTCTCTCTTCTTAACGAACGGTGGTGGTGAAGCCACCACGCCGCCGCCGCCGATCCCTCTCTGTCTCTCCTTCACTCACGCTATAGCACACACACAAATCAACAATACATGAACACACACATACACACGAATGCACACACACACACGCACGCTGCACAACCCACACACGACGGCGAACACGACCGTCACACCACCGCCGGTGCCGCCGCCGACCCCTCTCCCTCACCTCTCGTCCGTCACCCTCTCGGTCCCTCTCTCATACACCTCTCTCTCAACATACAGACACACCTACAATCATATACATACATATATACGCATATACTCATAAAAAAAAATGAAGAGAGAATTAAAGTCTACCTTTGAGGGTTTGGTTTTACTGAAGTTGCAAGAATGAGTGAGATTTGGGAGGCTAGGGTTTCAAAGGAAGAAGAAGAAGCTTATATAGTGTAGGGTTTTTATTACCCATGGCTTTCATTTTGGGCTCGTTAAATCAAAGTTCATTATACGATTTATTCTCACGGGCTTCAATTTCGATCCTAAGGACGATGAATTAATAATTTAAACGTTGACATGATATTATTGATATAATGATTTATATAAATATTAGTTTTTGTGAATATGTTAAAAGGCCAAACGCCCCTCAGTCGACTGGCGCACACGCTTTTACGCAAAAGATACCCAATTTCAGAATCCCTACGCACTCTCTCTTTCTCTTTCATTATTTCATAATCATCACTGCTAAATCCAAAATCCAAACCACAACGAGAAAAACTGTGTCTTCTCCTATCCATTTTAACAAACAACAGTTACCTCTCAAGATTCTGTAGCTGTCATTCAATCTTCATTCCTTTCATTTCCTCATTTCCCCTCTACTTCTTAGTGTTCCGCGATTCAATTGTCATCTCTGAATAAATTTTTCTAAAAATCTAGACATACATCAAGCTATAATTTGAGAAAGAAATGGCATCAAGAAGGCCAGTAAATCCTTCTCGGCGCATTTCAGAAACAGGGGCAGTTTTGTCTTCGTCTTCCTTGCAGTCAAGATCCCGCTCTCCCTCTTATTTGTCTATTGCCCTCATTGTGGTATTCATATGTATATCGTTGTCGCTGTGTGTGTTGTGATTCATATTTTCTTTTGAATGAAACGATTTCTGATTAGTGAAAATAAATCTGAATGCACTTCTTGCTTGACATGATCTCATTTTTGCAGGGGGCATTGTTTGTGATTGGTTATCTTTACCGCGGCCAAGGTTCGAATTGTTTTATTTTAAATTAATTGCTTGTATTTAGCTAGAAATTGATTGATATTAGATTACTGATTAGAAGGTCCATAAATGAAATAAAGTCCATGTAGAATAAGTAATGTTTGCCAAATGCTCTTACAACTGTCATTGTATGTTATAAGTAGTTAATAACTTATCCAAACACAGCGCTGTAAATGTAGGAGATTTGCTATGATATGCTTTTGAATTGCTCTGATCTTTTAATTGCCTGAAATTGTCTGCAACCTTGAGTAGGGATATATCTCAGTTTGCTTTATATCTTGGATATGATGTGAGGATGTGAAGTGCTTGTATTGGCATTTAGGATTCTATCTGATATCATCTAATGTAAGGGAGCAAGAATTTCAAATCTTAGGAGATAAACAGTGGTGTAAGTTTCGAATGACGAACATCATAAGATTTTTTCATACTTTTGGATGTCTGACCTATAGTTTTACAGTATTATATGTGTACACTTGAGATACTTTGCTATCGAGCTTTTGTGCTTCTATATTGGGTGGTTAGTCTGTAAATTTTATGATCTCAAAAGCAACGTGTCTTATACTTATTATGCTTTGACTGAAAGGAAATGGTTTTTCTGATAGGTGCTTTTGGAAATCCTAAAGCTCTGAATCGTGTGGAAGGTAATCATTTTGCGATCTCTTTATTATTTGGAATCTTCTGATCTTGAAATCTTATCATATGAAAGGAGCTTAAGTTGTTATTCTTTTGTTGTTGGGGTGTACAATTGATGCATAGCCTGTTTCATGACAGTGGCTATGTTTTCTAATTTTCAGTTCGACATTTGGGAAAGACAATTTTCCTACAATTTGTTTTGGTGATAGGGGCTATTGCATAATGATCTTCACAAAATACCAAGAAATTTGACGATTTTATAAGAATAAGAAAATATTTTTTTTGCTTGGTGGGAACTTAAGACCCCCCTTCCCTTTGGCACCACTTGGGTCCGCCATCGACGGTGGATCCATAGTTCACTATGATAGAGAAGTATTTGAAAAGACCTTTACTTAATCCAGCTGAAAAGGAACATGGTGTAGCCGTGTAGGTTTGCTTTGTTCTGCTTCTTGTTCAGAATGGAATACTGATTTTTGGACCAGAAGTTTGTATGTATGAGTAGAGATTTGTATTTAGCAGTTTACATGATTTAATACATACAACTAAGCAACCTTTTGCTTATCGAAATATTTCTCGGTTAATTGAATATTCAAGTGCATCTTGCTAAACCTGGCCTGACAATGTTCAGTTTTATTGATTTTACTCGTTAGGTTTGTTGGTTGATTCCCATGCTGTTTAGTTTCTTCATGAGATCGACATGCTACTTTAGGTGAAAATATCACATCATATAGAGCTCGTAGAAGCATTTTCCAGAACAGACAATGGCTTTTCAGCTTTTGTTAAACTCTCTTGAATCTTCTCTATCTGATCTAAAATAGATTTGTTTGCCTTTTGACTTGTCTGCATATATTTCCATCATCCTCATTGAATCTTTCCTGAAGTAACACATATGTGGACTCCTTTGAGGGTTGTAACATAAAACATGGATTCATATATATAAATAATATAATTGTTTGGTCGAAGCTTTGCACTACATGCCTAACGAAGAGAGTAGATGGTTGGTAGGCATGCTGACATTTAACTAGAGGTTCGTTGACAATGTCCTACATGCAGGCGATGTTTCATGCACTGTAGAAGTCGAACGTGCCATTCCAATCCTCAAAAAAGCATATGGTGACAGTATGCTCAAGGTGTTGCATGTTGGTCCAGAGACTTGTTCAGTTGTTTCAAGATTGATAAAGGAGGATGGCACCGAAACTTTCGGCGTGGAACCATATGATGTCGAAGATGCTGATGTGGCATGCAAGAGACTGGTGCACAAAGGCCTTGTTCGTGTGGCTGATATCAAATTTCCTCTTCCCTACAGGGCAAAATCATTCCCTCTTGTGATTGTGTCGGATGCTTTGGATTACTTGTCTCCGAGATATCTCAACAGGAGCCTGCCTGCATTGGCAAGGCTAGCATCCGATGGTCTGGTCATTTTCACAGGTAAATAATCAAAGCCATGTTTCTTAAAACATTGTATTGTTATTGGAAATTTTTTGTTAGTTGAATTTCTGGGGTTTAGTTCTGTTTCATTTTAACTCGAGCCAAAATTCCTAGTCGAGCACAGCACATATGACAAAAATACATTTGAATATCTTGATATTAGTATTTTAAATTGACTGGTTATTGTAGGGTGTAGCTTGTATTGTATGATTCAGACATGACCCAAGTAAGACCTTTTTTCGTCCAGCTTGATTGGATGCTGTTCCATGATCAACAAATTCATGTTTATTTTAACATCCTCCCGTGTAGGTGATTGTAAAGTTTACTTCTCCGACTCTGAGATATTCATTGGGACAAAGTAAACCCGTTATTCTGTGGAAGATAGTAGCTTGCCAAGTAGTGATCTTAGAACTTGTATTGATTTATAGAAAGACCCTTTTTGTGACATGAGGTGTTTTTCCCGTGCCTGCCAATAAAGGTAGCAGAGGAGACACGTCTTCAGTTACCTTGGCTTAGATGTATTGAATCTATTGACATATATTTTCGACATGCATTTTTGGACTTGGCAATTTTATAATTATTTTTAGCTGTTTTTTTTTTTTCATCTTGTATTATTGATTGCCTCACTGTAAATTTGTAGGGTATCCGCGCCACCAAAAAGCTAAGTCTGTTGATAAAGCCAAATATGGACGTGCTGTAAGTTATCTTTATCTCTCACTTTTTTGTTACATGAACTTTGCCCTTTTCTTTTCAAGGATGCTGAAGAACAATATAATAATTATTTAATATGGCCAACTGGATTAAGCAATAAAATTCATACCTTCTCCATAATTGGATGCTTGCCTTTTCAAATATTAGCTCCCATGTTGAGAACTTGTTAGAAGTGCTTAGCAACATCTCATTGTCCTCAAAAAAATATAATTTTTGGGAAATATATTATCCTAAAGATGCGTTATGCAGCAACAGCTTTTTTCTGTGGTGTTGCTCGTAAACTTCACATTATTTATTGAGGCATTTTCTTATTTTTGATAATAGGCTAAGTTGAGGAGCTCGACTTGGTGGATAAGATCTTTTCTTCAGATGAGCCTAGAGGAGAATGAAGCCGTGGCGAAGAAGTTTGAGCAAGCTGCAGCCAAGAGATCATTCATCTCAAACTGCCAAATATTTCATCTCAAGTCTTACCAATGATGTCCTAGTAGCCCACCTCTTCATATATCAAGTAAATGTTGAATTTGTTCAGATCCTCATGAAACCGGCAAGAACGAAATTTTCAATTTTGTTTTTTCAATCTCAAAATAGGGTCATATCATATTCTTTTATTACAATATATGGGAAAGTAGAGCATTGAACATTAGAGGTGCTCTACTTTTGTATCATATAGAAATTTGATGGCTAAACCTATAAAACTACTGCCCTTTATTCAGCCATTCAATTGCTTGTATTTCGAAAGAGTTGATGTACTCCGAAACATCTCTTACTTCCATTGCTCTGATGCTATATTTGTCTTCTTTCATTCCTGCCTACCAAGATTCATTGGTGAGTTTTTCACTTTCCAGGTTAAATCATTAGTCCATTATAGCACATAGAGTTAATTGCACAAACATTTTGGAATGTTGAATAATGGCACCATATTTCAATTGTTACAAAATTACAACTTATTTTTTCCGGCATATCAGAAAAAATACTAACGGAGTCAAAAATAATAAGCTGTGCAGCCACACATCAATTCTAGTATCTTACTTTGGCAATGTTAGATTCGGTGAAGCATGCCACATCAAGTCTAATATCTTTTTTGGGTGGGGAGATTAAATTTGCAAAATGTTAAAAGATGGTGAAATTATTGTAATATTTCAAACTTGTTTTAAAATGGGTTAGTGGCGCCTAAATACATAAACTTTGGGTGTGTTTTGTTTTTTTCCACGAACTTTAAAAATTATCAATGAATACACGAATTTAAGATCATTGTGATTTTTCCAAAATTGAATGATGATCAAAATTAAAATTGATATGACAGTCGATGTGGCACAACTTCATTAAAAAACGTCACTTTATTTATACAATATATATTAATTATCGGTTAAATACATAAACGGTGTTGTTTTACTCATACAATATGTATTTAAAAATATCTTAAATGTACATCACAACTCTCCAATCCAAACCTTATCGTAAGTTGAGGTTAGAGAAAGAGAGATGTGGTGGGGTGTGGGGTGGGTCTTAGTTAAGGTGGATTTAAGATTTTTTTAATATATATTGTATAAGAAAACAATGTAATTTAAATAAAATGATGTCCCATCGATTGTTATATTAGCTTTAATTTTGATCGTCATTCAATTTATATAAAAAATTACGATAATGTTACGTGTGTATTTATTGACAAATTGTTAAAGTTCGTGGAAAAAATCAAAATAGACCTAAAATTCATGTATTTAACATCCAATTAATATATATTATATAAATAAAACTACATCGTTTTTTATGAAATGGTGTCATGTCGACCATAGCTGGCAAAATAGCGGATTGGGCAGGTCCAACCCTAGGTTCGTCGGACTTTTACATTTTTCGGACGGACCAAGTCCGTTCGAAATTTCTCAGGCCTAAAAATATGAAGCCTAAACCAACCCCAAATGGATTGACTTTTTTTTAGATCATTTTTCTAATTTTTTAATATATAAAATTAATATTTTTAATTATAAAAATAATAATTATATAAAATATAATTAATATTATAAAAAAATTATAGATATATATTAAATAATATAAAATATAATTAATATTATAAAAAATTATAATATGTATATTAAATAATATATATAATTAATATAATATTATTAAATAATATTATTTAATAATATATCTGTTATGTTTCCGGTTCTCGCTTTAAAGTGATAACTTTCTTCAACGAGAGACATGGAAGGCGGGTGTATCGAGCTTCTTCGGGTAAGTCCAATTTGTAAGCTACCTTTCCAATTTGCTCCAATATTGTATATGGGCCATAATAACGAGGTGACAATTTTAAATTTTTCCGCATAGCCACGGACGTCTGACTGTAGGGTTGAAGCTTAAGGTAGACTTGGTCGCCCACATTGAATTCTCTCTGAGTACGTCACTTGTCCGTGTAGAATTTCATGCGGTGTTGGGCATCGTGTAGGTTCACCCTTAGCTGTTGTGTGAGTTGGGCCCTATCGATGACAACCCCCTTTGCCTCAGATGTAGATCCGTGTAGATAAGCCTGAATGTTGCACTGGGGAGGTGGGAAACCGTAGAGGGCTTGAAAAGGTATGGTTTTGAGACTGGTGTGAAAGTTGGTACTGTACCAAAATTCTGCCAATGGAAGCCATTTCAGCCATTGCTTAGGATGTCGATGGGTCATACACCTCAAGTAATTCTCAAGGCACTGGTTCAACCTTTCAGTCTGACCATCAGATTGGGGATGGTAGGCTGAAGACATGTCCAGTGTGGTACCCATGAGCTTAAAAAACTCCTTCCAAAAAAAACTAGTGAAGATCTTATCCCTGTCTGAAACAATGCTAAGGGGCTGCCCATGCAATTTATAGATGTTATCCAGGAAGAGTTTTGCCACAGTTTGAGCTGTATAGGGGTGAGCAAGGGCTATGAAATGTCCATACTTAGTAAATCTGTCGATCACCACCAAAATCACATCCTTTCCAATAGATTTGGGAATTCCTTCAATGAAATCCATAGAAATGTGTGTCCAAGCCTGTTTTGGAATGGGTAGTGGCTGTAATAACCTCGGGTACTTCTCTTTTGTAGACTTACTCATGTCACAGATGGGACAAGCTGTGACCCACTTGGTGACGTCTTGCTTAAGGTATGGCCAATAAAACACCCTATTTATCCTCATGTATGTGCCCAAAATACCAGAGTGGCCACCATAGGATGCATCATGCATCTCCTTGAGTATTAGTTGTCTGGTGTCGTTCCTTTGCCAATAGTCACCATTCCCTTGTACCTGATGATATCTCCATGTAATTCAAATTTCGGATAGGAGGTTGTGTCAATAGTTTTAGCCTCTAGTATTTCCGAGAAATATTTGTCACCAATGTAGTCACAAGAAACTGTTTCACCCACTCACAGCACAAAGATGAGATAGAGCTTGGCAATCCACACCTGAAACCTCCTTCCTAGACAAGGCATCAGCCACCTTGTTCTCCATTCCCTTCTTGTACATTATCTCATAATCAAGTCCCAACAGTTTAGTGATCCATTTATGTTGTAAAGGGTTGACTATTCTCTGGCTCAGCAGGTATCTAAGGGCCTACTGGTCAGTTTTTATTATGAATTTATGGCCCTGTAAGTAATATTTCCACTTATGAACCACCATGATGATGGCAAGAAATTTCCTCTCATACACAGATAACCTTTGGTTCCTTGGACAAAGGGTCTTACTCATGTAAGCAAGTGGTTTTCCCTCTTGCATAAGGACAGCTCCCACCCCTTTTCCACTAGCATCAGTTTCTAACACAAAAGGTTTGGTAAAGTCAGGCAATGCTAACACTGGGGTAGTGGTCATAGCACGCTTCAGAGCTAAGAATGCTTGCTCTGCATCCTTACTCCACTTGAAAGCCCCCTTCTTGAGTAGTGATGTTAAGGGCCTGCTTAGAATACCATAACCCTTTACAAACTTCCTGTAATATCCAGTGAGACCCAAGAATCCTCTAAGTTGCTTGATACTTGTTGGAGAAGGCCAACTGACCATGCTGCTGATCTTTTCTGGATCAGTTGAGACTCCTTCATGTGAAATAATATGGCCCAAATACTCCGCACTCTGCTGTCCAAACTGACACTTACTCTTCTTGGCATACAGTTGCTGATTTCGTAGTACACCTAACACCTCCCTGACATGATGTAAATGATCATCCCATGTAGCACTGTACATTAGGATATCATCAAAGAAAACCAGGACTGATTTCCTAAGGAAATCCTTGAACACCTGATTCATAAGAGACTGAAATGTTGCAGGTGCATTACATAAGCTAAAAGGCATAACCAAGAATTCGTAATGCCCTTGGTGTGTGCTAAAGGCAGTCATGTATCTATGCTCAGGTTTAACTAGGATTTGGAAATAACCGGATCTGAGGTCAATTTTGGAAAAGTACTGGGATCCATATATCTCATCCAACAGTTCATCAATAATAGGTATAGTATACTCGTGCTTAACCGTTAGGCTATTCAAGTACCTATAGTCTACACACATCCTCCATGTAGAATCTTTCTTTTTCACCAAAAGCATAAGGGCTGAGAAATGGCTTTTGTTGTTTTGTATCATACCCGAGTGCAGGAGTTCTTGAACAATTTTTTCAATCTCTCCTTTTTGATTATGGGAAACCCTGTATGGATATTGGTGCTTGGCCACCCTCCCCGGTTTGAGCAGAATCTGATGTTCTATTTCCCTTTGCGGAGGCAGCCCCGGTGGCTCCTTAAATGCCTCCTCAAATTCTGATAACAAATCATCCATTTGATGATTTGTCTCTGCCTCCCATTTATGGATCTTTACCCAGTAAACTTCCTCAATGATATTTGCCTCCTGGTGTAACATTTGGTATAATGTGGGGCCCGAAATAAAATTATAGCTAGCTTTAGTTAGGGCCTGAATTTTTCCCTCTTCCCTGCTAAGGTGACTGTAAAAGTCATCATGTCATAGTCTAGTTCGATCGGAGTACAAGATTTCAGCCAGTCGCCACCTAGAATGAGGTCACAACCTTCAGTAGCTAGCAGCCTAGGTGAGTATGTAAAGATATGCTCCTGCATCCTCCATTGTAACCCCTTGACCCTGGTGGAACTCACCATTTTTTGACCATTAGCAACCTTTACTAACAATGGTTTGGCAGATTCGATCTTGCACCCAAGAGCCTTAGCTGTTGACTCCTTAATGAAACTAAGGTTGCTCCCTATATTAATCAGGATATTCAACTTTTCATCACCCAAATGCCAAATGAGCCTCATAGTGGTTAAACCATCTTCTTGAGAAATGACATTGAGGGTCATTTGTGCTTCCTCCAAGGCAGTCTGGTAAGCCAATTCTTCATCTTGTACCTCATTAACAAACTGCCAACATGCAGATTCATCTTCATCCGTCATGACCATATAAGCTATTCTCTCTTTACATCTATGCCCAGGTACAAATAATTCATCACAATTATAGCATAGTCCCTTCTCTCTCCTTGCTGTCATCTCTGCCGAAGTGAGAAGCCTAAAAGACTTCTTGGTACCTGAGGGTGGTGTTTTGTTGATGTTGTTTGGGTGGGGCTCCCCTCTCCTGTTGTTGTCATGGTGTGCGCCGGGCCTGATGCTCGTTTTCAGTTTCTTAGTGATTGCCTCCAAGATGAGAATCTGTCTTTTTCCCAATTCTATAATCTGAACCAATGTAATAGGTTAAAACATGAGAATAAAAGCTTGCAACTCCTCACTAAGATCACTGATGAAGCTTGCAATATAATATTCCTCAGAATAGCCCCCACCGTTCAACATGGCCATGCAAGCCCTAAGCTCCTCAAATTTGTCAACATATTCAGAGTAAGTGCCTGTCTGTTTAAGTTTGTTAAACTCAGAGACAATTTTTCCTTCTTTCAATTCTTCGAATCTAGCTGACACCACTTCAGTGAATTGTTCCCAATAGATTTCAGCCTCAGTAATAGATAAATTTTGAAACCATTGAGTTGTTCTTCCCTCAAAGTGCATGGAGGCTAAAATAACTTTCTGATCATCAGGAACATTTGGAATAAGCTTAAAATATCCTTGGCATTTAAGCATCCAAGGTCTAGGGTTTGTACCATCAAATCTTGGGAAATCGATTTTATGAAGTGGCGTGATTATACCTGATCCTTCCAACTGATTGCTGCCTTTTGATGTAGGTTCAGACCTTCCTCCTGAAAGTAGGGCTGAGAATTTGGGACCGGACTGGAACTTCCGTCCGACCCGAGTCCCAATGGGATTCGGACCTCGAGTCCCGAAATTCTGAGTTCGGGGCCGGATCGGAAATTTATATGTTCGGTATCGGAGTCCCGAGTCCGTTCGAAATCCAGTCCCGATTATATATGTTTTGAATTAAATCAATACTTTGTTTTCTTCAATTCTCCCACTCATAAATTCGGGTATTTTGAGATTTTCGGTAATTTCGGATTTATGGGTAATTTCGGGACATTCGGACTTTCGGGACATTTAAATTCGGGACCGGATCGGGACGGACTAAAAATTGAACATTTTCGGACCGGGACACAAAATGCAAATTTTGGGACTTGGGACTCGGGACTCAGGACGGTGCCGGTCTCATCCATATTCTCACCCCTACCTGAAAGCAATCCTCGAGGTCGATGCCCCAAGATAGAACCAGACGTTGATCGTGTTCGATCGGAATTCTGCAGCTGCAGCTAGAGTGAAGCGAGAGTGGTGGCGATATGATCAAATTTTCCAGCGAAGTCTCCTAACTATTTCTTTACTTCCGATGAAACAGTAAAAATTTGTTCCTATAATTTTTTTTCAGATGCTTCCCTTGTCAGAGACTCAGTTTGTAGTATTTGATCTAAACGTTTTTGAGCTTCCTGAATATCTTTAAAACGAGTGCCATCTGCCATTTCCGAGGATCGTTTGCTCTGATTTACCAATTGTTATGTTTCGAGAAAAAGATAGAAGAAATGAGAAGGATAGAGAAGGAGTTAGGGAAAGAATTCAATATTCAATGTCTGCGTTTTTCATTCCTCCAACTAGGTTAAATAATCCTAGGTGCCCCCCTTACATAACAACCACACTTTTACTGTGGGAAATAAAATTAACAACTAACAAGTAATCCCCAAAAGTGGGATTCTGTCAAAACACGCTAACAACTAAAAACATTTAACATTTAACAATTATGCATTAACAATTTTTTGTTTTGTTCCCAGAGCCTTTTTCTCTGCCCAAACTCCCTTCTTCCTCTTCCGTTGCAACCCTACCTCCATATTCACCAGAAGTTCCTTCAATTATCATGACAATATCGGGCGAGTTTTTTTAACCCGAAATCCCAATTTTTTTTTGCCCGAAGCATGGTAGGTTCCGGGGGTTTTTTGGACGGACTTTTTAAGTCCGATTTTTTTGGGCATTTAATTTTTAAGCCCAAATCCCGAGTGTTTTGGGTGGGCTTTTCGAACCGAGCTCATTTTACTGGCTCTAACATCGACTTTCATGTCAGTTTTAATTTTGACCATCATTCAATTTATGAAAAAAATCACAATGATGTTAAATTCGTGTATTTATTGATAATTTTTAAAGCTCATATGAAAAATCAAAATAGATCCAAAATTTATGTATTTAGGCGTCAATAACCCTTAGGTAAATAAATAGTTTTGTCGCACACCCTTAGGGGATGTTTATTTTACATAATTAGATTGGATAGATAAAATTAATCCAACATAATCAAGTGTTTACTTTTAAAGACTAACATTTGAGGATATCCCAAATCTCGGATTATTTTAATCATTTGAATTGTTTTCTATTAATTTTAATCCAACCAATATATATAGGATTAATGAAATAATCCTCCAAACAAAGGGAGAATTATTTATCCGAATTTTAATCATTCACTAATCCTTTATAGTAAACAAATGATTGATAGATAAAAAATATCTTATCACATATTTAATCCATAAAATACTCAATCCTTCAAAATGTTAATAATGAAAAATAAACACTTCCTTAGTGTAACAACTTGATGATTAATGATATTAATTGTTATCTACTGAAATATGATAGTTAATTGCACGAATAATTTAACCACAAGTATAACTAATAATTTCTGGTGACTAGTAGGCGGGGAAGTATATATCCATTGTATATTTGAGAATTTACAAACAAAAATCTAATTTCTTCGTTTACAACTTAAAATGGATTCTCTAGAACTCAACTCTATCATACACAAACTATTCTGACTGAGTTAAAATTTTGATTACTAATCCATAATTCTACAGACATGTGAAATCTCATGGGCATCAGAACGCAAAGATGTCCCAACCATGGTGATGCCTTGAGAGGACTACATACCTAAAAGACACTAATATTCCATATATCATTAAAATGTCATAAAAATTACAACATTGGAAGTCAACCAAGCTTAGACAGTACCTAATCAACAGGGTTCGAAATGCCATCTGAAGATTTTTTTCCATCTAGTTTTTGAATGTCTTTCCAATTCCACAAAACCTGCATCAATCCGCCATTTGCAGCATGTATAAGAAAATGATTTACTCCGGGAAAAGATGTAGATGCAACCTTCGCAAGAACGAAAAACACAGCTATGCTCAGAGTCTCTGAGTAATGCGTCCATCCTGAGGGAAGAAGATAAAGTTAGCTTCAATCTGCAAGTTTATTGTGAAACACGAATATAAACAATTTGAGAAACACTTGTGTAAGACTGTTTGACGGTTCAAATATCCAGTGGCATTTTTGTAAATTTTCTGGTATTTTATAGTGTTTGCCTTTGGGTCATGGCCCGTCTAACCATTTTAAACGAGACACCCCCAAACAATCTTTACCTGGTGGTGAGGCATTAGTTCTCGTGATATCTCATCGAGGAATTTGGTTGCCATAATTCCAGCAAAGAGACCCAGCGGAATCACCAACTCTTTGTTTCTAGAAATAGAATATAAGATGTCAGAAAGGCAGCTAAATGCAAAGCATGCAAGCAGACACCACTTCAACATATCCTTCCCCAAGACCAGAAACTCTTCCAGTGCAACACTCTCCACTTTCTTCCAAGGAAAAAGTTTAACTGAATCTGGCATCAAGTTCCACAGTTTCTTCTGTGTATTACTCAACAAGACTACGAGCTTAGTAGGCTTATTAAAGTGCTCCATCCCTGACGATTTCGCAAAGCACGACACTGAAATGTGTTTCTTCGGGACATTTATCAAAAAGAATACGCAATTGATGCAGTTGGCTTTTCGGGACATTTATCAAAAAGGAAATACGCAATTGATGCAGTTGGCTTTTTGATGATGCAACCTATACATTATAAGAAAAAGGCCATCTCACATTGACATAATTTGCTACATGACACAAGAGATGGACAACCATGAGTAATATGCACATGCTTAGGAAGTAAAAATGAGCAAAGCTTCAACAAGATTTTGGTAGAATGTAAATTTAAAAGGATAGAGAGGTTGGTTTGGAAATGAAACAAACAATTATCATTGAGTTAACTTGTGTCTGTTTCAGTTTCAAATCCAATACATTTTATATTATTTTATGCTAAAACAGCATGTTTGGGGCACAGAAGGATAATTTTACCTGAATTATCCCTGGATTGCTTCTATAATTCTGTCACTTCTCTTTATTTAATTAATCAAATAATATTCATGCAAGATAGTTTTAAAGATGATTGTGGAGTATGTATGATGACAAGCAGCGAAGAACAATAGTTCATTTCTAGTGATCAGATACATAATGGAATTACCAGGTTCAGTTGATGGATTATATTAAAATGAATTTGATGAAGAAAAGAAAAGAACATCTACAATGGAAAATCCTAGAAGACACCCAGAAATACAGGTTTCAATCTCCACTTTCAATATTTAGAAGTTTGCATTGTCCAGAACTCTCAACTCTGAATTTGCACCAACACCGCCACAGCATAAATTTATCATGCAATGTAAGATCTGTAATTCTATATCATGAAAAGATGGGCTATACAGGTGACTCACTTGGTATTTCCTTCAAAGGAGAGAGCAGAAATATCATCTTTAATTGGAAGTTTCCACATTTCACGTCTAAGGAATAAGGGCACGTAAATAGTTACCAGGTGCATAAAGAGAGTCATAGAAACTAAATCAAGAACATTTATATTCTACTAACTTATGTTTTCTGTTATCATAACCTAAATGTTCCCTGTGGAAGCTCAATATCCACAAAAAGAACTCTTGAGCCCAACGCAGAGAAATCTGAATTCTAAAAGAATACAATTCTCAAGAATCCAGTTCTGTAAATTATAAAAAACCTGTAAGCTACCACTCTAGCAAACGACATGCAACTTACTAAAAAATGTTAGGGATCTTATTTAATCAATGAATCCACTCCAGAAAGTAACTCCATAGTAAAATGAATCGAATCATAACTTTAACTCAAAAATAAGAAGTAAACTAAATTAGTCTCACAGGAACCAAGTGATATAAAATTTAACAAATCATGTCAGATTTATAGTTGGTGAAAAATCAAATATGGTACCTTGTCGTTTTCCATGGAAAACGATCTAACAATACTATATGTATATATGCATCAAAAACCATTTCTGAATAACATAATTGGCAAAGAACAAAGCTTTACCCAATTCATCTATGAAAGGAGATGGTTGATTTATACGGTATAATTTAAATCATAGTATACCACAAAAAACAACATTTCCAATTAGTTTCTCATTGAAAATCAACAACACATCTCTCTCTCTCTGTCTCTCAATGTTCTCACTCAGACACACACACGCACGCACGCGAGCAATTACGGTCGAATGTGAAATGCCAAATCTCTCGGTGCTTCAATAGAAATCCTATAACGACATAATATCCATTTTTTCACAACTAACCACCAAACAACTCTAGTAATAAGCACCCTAGACTAAGGCGTAAGACAACTGAATTTTAATTTTTTTACAAATTTACTTTCTTCACTTTTTAATTGCAACATGGAGCGGCAATCATACTTCCCATCACTATTGAGTTTACAACTAGACTATGTACTTTCCCTTCTAGGAATTTTAATGCGAGTGAAGAAGATATCCGAGACAAAAATTCTGTAGAAACTTACAGCTAAATTCCAAGAAGTGAGTGCGGACGCCGCCGTTGACACCATTCTTGCCGTCGTCCAAGGCCGTTGCGGCGGTGAGGGTACGATGAGAAATCAGTGCTTCGAAGTTCGATTATGTCGAAAATGATAATACCCGGACCCCTTGGTAGGTTCAAATCTTCTGACCTGTACTGCATTTGAATTGAAATTATGATTTGTTAGAACTTAATTTTTTTTTTTTTTTTTATCATGGTGAGCGACACGTAACCACACTACGATTACGATACAGACCGCAAACCACATACACCATACGTAAACCACACTTGAAAACACTTGAAAAATCAGGTGTGACATACTCAAACTCATAGAGACGATTGGTGAGGTTCGAACCTGTGACCTCTCGGCTACAGAAACCCACCTTAACTATTGAGCTGTCCCTAGGGGACTAATAGTTTTATTCTTGAGTTACTAGAAAGTATATTAATTATATAATGTACCTTATTTGTGAAAAATAATTTTAGTTGATATATTATATTTTTGCTTAATAAATAAGCAATTTGGGAAAATACTAAACATTTAAATTGTATATACATTTTATAATTTTGTTTAGCCGGAAATAATGTCGTTAATGTGTTTTTTTTACATCGCCTCCTTAATGTGTTGGTAAATTAAGTTTGAATTTATTGATAACTATGGATGCGAATTGATCTGAATCGACCTTAAAGAAAAGAGTGTTAAAATTTCTCAAAGTCAAAATCTTTTCACGTTTTATTGGCTCGAACTAAATGGCATGAGATTGATCTAATTAGAGATATCAATTCAGTTAAATTTAAGATAGACCAAATAAATCGAAAAAAATAAACAGTAACTTTCAGTCACTTATAGGGTTATTATTTGTCAAATAATATATGAATTTTCATTTGTTTTGTAATTTTAACGTGATTTTTAAAATGTTGCAATGAATCAATTATGTTATCATCTTTCAATTTGTGACAAAATTTATCCGTAATTTTTTTCGAACATTAAAAATTTGACACATCGATTGTTAACTAATTGAATGAAAAATATCGAAGTCATACAACCACATTTTGACAACTATAGCTCCAATAAAGTATATCACATCGACTTTTTGATACCAAAAAAAATGTGAGTGTTAAGTTTGCAATAAATTAAAAGACACTGACACAATTACAATGATTCAAAAATTGCATCAAAAGAAGTAAAAATTGGTGGTTTAATTGACAATTAACTCAATATTATAGTATATTCGCAATTATATTTGTACCTTGAAATGAAAGAGGACAAACGATACATGACTTGTTGGTCTTACTCTTACAACATCACACGAGAATGGATTAATATTAGGATGTATAATTAATTAATGGATGTATATTTTTATTACTATATCCTCCTTTACTGATTTATTCTTATGGATTCCATGAATATGGTGTCAGATGTATTGGATGAGGGATATACCTGATAAAAAATTTCTTCAGTTTTACGAAAATGTGATTGAGTCATTTAGTTGATCTTGCTGAAAATAAAGACTATGAGTTAGCGTGATCAGTCGTGGAAACTCAACGTATATGTGAAAAATGATAGAACATTTGTTCTTATTTCTTATACACACAAGGACTCTCACCCTAACCATATATATATATATATTGAATGGTAGAGATGGATCAAATGAGAACTCCAACTTTTTGAGAACTAAGAACTAATGTGGTCCATTCATTTTATAATCTAATGGTCAAGATTAATTATAAATAGTTAATTATCCTCATAATTTAATGATAACCGATTTAGCCCTAAAATTTGTCTTCTTCCAATTCCAAACATTTGTGAATAACTTCTTCAAAAATCTACTCATTCACTTCATTTTACTTCAATTCCACCTCTCTATTTTATTTTATTCATTTATGGTAAATGGTATGTTTGTAGTTTTCTTTTGTGATATAATTTGATTTTATACTTCTAATATTGATTTCTATTGATTTTCGATTTAATTATTATCGCATGCATAATTACTACGATTATATGCATAACACCATGAATTATATGAACATAACAATGAATTGGAATGAATAGCATGCACAAGAACTATGATTATATGAATAACAAATATGTCACAAAATGAATTATATGAACAACGAAAACATAGAATGTGAAATATCCAAATAACGAAAATTTAGGATTTGACTATTTTATCATTAAATAATTATGTGTCGTCCGATCTTACTTAATCTAACTGTAGTTATTGGTTCTTAGTTCTTATCTAAGAGGTGGTTCTATCTATAACCAACCCAATATATATATATATATATATATATATAGATGGTTTTCATTGAATTGAATCTTTTAATTAATACATTTACTAACACCAACAATTTTCAGGTAGAGATAAGTTCGTAACTCGCAAGGACGCCTTCTCCTTCCCACTTTGGAAATGTGGAAATTGGATAGATTTGTGGTTGCACACAACAGCACCATTAGAAAAGGAAAAGGCATTGGTCGGTTCCTCGATTTGTCTTAACCCCAACGTATGCTCGAAGGCCCAAGTCTGCTTGAGAAATGCTTCCAAATCTTCTTATTTTAGAAACAAACGAATGTCCTACTTTATTCTTGGAATTATGTTTGCGATGTTTCTGTTTGATGAATGTAATTTCTTTAAAAATGTTTATGTTAATATCATATGCAACACCTTTGTTCTAAATTTATCAAGTTGTACTGTTATACTTTGTATTATATACATCGCCCCTCAAAAGAGGAAAGAAAAAAGAAAAAAACTTTTTATCATTTCTAGAGTTTCACAATGTCCATATTATTAAAATTTATCATTTCTTAAAATGGGAAAGAAAGTCAGATTATTTGATGTCAAATAAAAATCCTTTTATATCTAAAATTCTTCAAAATTGTGATTAGATCTATCTATTTCCACACATATATTTATTATTTAGATATAATACTTTATGCTAGTAACTTTATATGAAAATCTTAATATAATAAATTTTAATTGGTTGAAGAAATGGTGTAACTAATCAAATATTCCAATATTTACTTTGGTTGACTATCTATACAAAAGAATCAAATCAGTATCCTGTATTATTTTATATTTGGGATTATTTGCATGCTTGATTGTGTTTCATCTCTGAAGATTGAATTTATGTTCTATAACTTGAATTTGAGCTTCAAGTGAGTTTTTCCTCTACTAATAAACTAATTGATATCCAATATTTTGTATCTGTTCTCTATATTAATCACAAACAGTACACGAGACAATTAAGACGTCCGATGATGATGACTGAATCAAATTAATATCAGTCCATAAGTTTGCTAAGGATTATCCATTCATTGCTTCCAGTTGAATAATAAGAAATCAGAATAAAATCAGCTGTTAGCTACCTGTACAATTGAAAAACAAATCATTCAATGCACTGATTCATTGCTACACATATCAATTCAGTTTCACACACCTTTTTAGCCACATAAATATATAGTACTCCCTACTAATAAATATTCGAAATGAAGACTAAGTAACAATACTTTAATATTTTTCCAAGATCAAAAGCAAATAACTTAATCATATGCATGAGCAAAACGAAGTGTTGTATTGCTCATAATTAATAGCTTACAGAATCATCAAAAGTCACGATCTTGACAGTCGCAGCTACTATACATAAGCTTGAGCTATCAAAATATATTCCGTTTTCCTGAAAGGGACAAATAACTTGGCGAGGGCGTAGCTTTTCTCGGCATGGAACAAACGACGTCGTAAGCGTTGTTGACAGTCGAGCATCACGGTCCGAGCCTGTACGGACCATCGGCCATATAATGACCCTCCATGTAGAGAGCTCCATTTTGTGAATGGAGCCCATCCATCACCATGAACTGCATATCTTCCGAAGGCTTCCAATGCCGCTTTCGTTGGTTTATGAACCAATTGTTTATCTGTTTCTGGTCCAAACCAGTCGATTCTGCCAACGCCAACTTCTCCGATTCCTGCACGGGAAGAGAATTGTTCAAACACTTAATGTTTCAATGGGATGAGAGTGGCCAGATTCTGGTTTCCCACACTACAAAGAGATTCTGTCCGTAAATTACAATACTTTCAATTAATTTTGATTTTACAATTGAGATTGAGATTGATCTACCCAAATTGATGGTGACATGGATCCTGAATTTTGGCCACCTCAGATTTTTCAGATGGTCGTGTCAGCATTAATTTGAGGGTAAAACGATTTCAGTTACAAAATCGGAATCATTTAAAAATATAATAATTTATAGATAAATCTTTTTATGGTGTACAAAACCAAAATTGGATCAAAATCCGATAATTTAATTACTGAGCATTATCCATATTTGATATCGAATTCAACGTACCGATGGATATGGCCACTTGTAATGTAGTTCCCACCAGCTGAGTAGTTTTTGGCGAGCCTCTTTAGGCAGTTTCCCTTTCTTCTTTTTCTTGGATAGTTCTTGCTTGAGACTGCTTAAGTATCCACTATACTTTTTGAGGAGGTGGTTTTTCAGCTCTCGGTCTTCTGCTCGTGGATCGATCTCCGGTAGTCCAGCTTCTCCGCCGCTGTTATCTTGGTCTTCTTCCGACGAACCAATCCCCTCGCTTTTGTCCTCTTTAATACAATGCAAAATTTGGAGTTGAACAAAGTGCACTTATTTAAAATTGCACATAAATTTGAACTAATAACTAAAAGTAACAAGGACGTAGCATCCAAAAATGGAACAACTAAGAAAGTTGTGCCCATTTTTTCAAGCCAAATAACTAGTAGTAACACATTGATAAAACTGAAATTATTCAAATTCAATATTTTGTGACTGCAATGCTCGTCTTTTAGCTAATTATAGTGATGCTAGTTCAACTGAAAGTTTGACAACTGTGACATGCAATCCATAGAGATATAGAGACAGAATTAATTCTGGCAAAAGATGAGGAGCTTTTTTTGTAACGTATTCAGAGTATTCAAATAAGGGTATGTGTCAGAAACAAATTCATAAACACTAGAAGTCTGTTTGATTTATTTTCAGCTTGTTTCGAGGATCGACTCATACAAAATTGTCAAAACTTCTTGTTTTCAGCTTTTAAACTAGATTTCATACTAAGATCATTAATTTGGCCTATATATTTAACTATATGTGTCTAGCTTTGAGATTGCAAAAGAACAAATATATATAGGTGTTGCCAATAACTACCCTCAAACATAATGTATGAAGAGTAGAGTTCCAATCCCTCCCTCTCCTTAAACCAAAAACAAAAACAAACATAGAAAATGATAATATTAAAGCTAAAAAACAAATAAAGAATCACTATAGAAGTATTCTCAATCTATTATAGAGAAAAGGGCGTCAAATTATATATTTGGAGAGAGGCTAGGGGTGGGGTGGGTAATTCTGAGGTCAAATTTCACAGGTTCGCATCCCACCAATACGGATTCCCCAACATTCCAAAAAAAAAAGGTCGATGAAAAACTCAGTAATCAAACAAGCAGATCGATAAACTCAATTGAATTAGGTGCACCCTTATTAATCACTTTAAGTTTACTGTAAATATCCTTCGCTTCCTTACTTTGGTAAATCAAGATTAAGTAACACAGTGTATTTAAGGAACAATTGAAGCAAATTATTAAAAATTATACTTAAAAGATTATATTACATAAAGTAGGAGATAAAACAACTATAAAAGGGTGGTTATCAATTCAAGGAATTTTACAAAGCCAAGTACCAATTATGAAAATTAGCAAACAATGCCACCCTCCAATTATAAAAACAAAAAAACTAAAGACCGAATAGAAGCAAAGGCAAAGGTCCCTAAGAAGAAAAAGGAACTGATAAGAAAAGGTCAAAGAAGAATAGTTCATGGCACAATAGAGAAAATAATAGAAGCTACAAATGCAATGATGTGTAATTAAGTCGTTCAATTCTATGATTCAATCATTTTGCTCTTTGAATGTATAGACCTAAGCAGCAATTTATATTTGTCAAGGAGAATTTTTGCAACATGACTAGCCCCAGTTTTCCCAATGCAGAATATCAAAATGTATATTTTTTGAGGTTGACAGTTAATGAAATTAAACATGCAGAATCCCTTAATGTACCTTCTCAATCAACCAAATTTTAGATTTATCGAAAAGCTCACATTCAAGGAATTCATTGACCCCTTGTTCTTGGCCATTATTATAATACTTGTAATGAAACACAATAATAAAGATAATGACTACATGATATACATACAGAGAGAGATAGTGGATCAAATGAGAACTATATCTTTTTTGAAAATTCTACGAACTATGCAAAGATATGTAAAGATTTAGATGATGCACAGAAAGGTATAACGTTGTACAAAACGAAAGGTTCTAAATTTTTTTTTTTTTGCAACAATTTTAGAATGCTTTCATTGTACACAACTATATAGATTTTGTTCATCAACTTTATACGTCTGTATATAGTTCTCAAGTTCTCAAAAAAGATGAATGCTCACTGGATCCAATCATATATATATATATACACACACTTAGCTGTACAAGCAAATATCATAAAAATAAGACAGATAAGCAAGCAATAAGTATATAAATAATGATTGAAATCCTGATCTAGACGTCCAAATATATTCAAAATTAGTTTGCTATATGGATATCCTCCACGTAGTAAGAATTGCACACTTTAACTTGCAATTCTATAGTAACTCCAATGCATCAAGATTTCACTAATGCATTTAATTAATTGCGTACAACAAAGGTTTTAACACTAAAAAAAAATTCTAATGTTCTCCATTAATCCTTATTCTTTTTGGTTAATTGACCATTAATGTTCGAACTTTCATTCATTTTGTAATTTAAACAAGGCTTTTGAGGCATTGTAATAATGTCACCACCTTATAATTTTTTGCAAAATTAACACCATATTATTTTACGATCACTAGGGAGTTCATATTGAGGGCAGTGATAACCAAATTGAAATATTGAGGTTGTAAGGCTACACTTGGGGATTAATTTTTAGAAAAAGTTAAAAGATAGTGACAATGTCAAAAAAAATGTATTAAATTGCGAAATGAGTAAAAGTATTAATTGGCAATCAACCCATTTTTTTAACATTACACACCCACTATGAAAGCTATAAAAAATGGATTTTAAGTATCACAATTTTCAGATAGAAACTAAGAGAGAAATGTGACTACTATGTCATAAAAATATATAATGGGTTATGAACCAAAAAAAATCTATAGAATATCGAAGTGCTAGTTGGATCGATCTACAGTTGCCCCAGTCCTATAAATGCATCTGATGAAAGAGATTCTAAAAAGACAAGAAATTATGACACCACTCAAAAGAATAAGATAGAAATGGCATACATTATTTCAGGTTGGAATTATTAGAAAATAATGCATCCACCAAATATATGAAAGCCCTATAAGAGGTCAAAGAAAATTAGAAAATACATTCATGTAGTAAAAATAAAATGTAACTAATAATATCCTTCATTTAATAACCAAGAAAAATACCACAGGAAAAGTATATTTCCGTGAAAAAAAGAAAAGAAAAGAAAACGCTGCATCTAAATAAAGAAAGAAATAAAAAAAATGATTATAAGCAAAAAAACCTGAAAATATGGTACAGGCTAGCTCACAGATTTGAACAGCATCCTATGTTTATCATTTTTCCAAAGCCTAAAAGCTAAAATTGCAAACTGTTCTCTCCACGCAAAACTAAAGATATGACAAATTTCATGTTTGGGTGTCATCCCACCCCACCTATCAGACATTACTCTCAGATTCCCTCCATGTACATACATACAGACATGCATATTCTCTAGAGAGATAGAGAGGTCATGAAGAGTAAGAATGAAGAAAAATAGAAAGAAATCTGCTGGGTAATTAAGTGTTGTTAATATGGTCAGCAAGATAATAAAGTAGCGTGATTAGAGAGGAAAACGTGTGATTTAACGATAGTCTAAGGGGAATTTGTTGGTGATATTAAATTAAGCATAATGGAACCAAATCATATCTTTTACTATACACTCGTGATTAGGGTTTTATTTTAATTGGGTGGTGACAGAGCGTTGGAAAATGTTAGTCTCAGTCAAACTTCTGTTCACTCGGAAATAGCAATGCCGCAGCACTACCACTTACTGTTCAATGAAGCAAGAAGCAAGAAGAAGAAGAAGTCGCTGTAAATTCTGTAGTCAAAGCACCCCCAAATTGGGGGTCGACTGTTTCAACTACCAGTTCGCACTGCACTCCCAAATCCCACTACGAATTGGGATTCAAATGCAACCAGCAGCATTTATTCTTCTGCCTCTTCTCTCCATTAATGGAAACATATCTCTCTGTCTCTCTCTCTCGATGTGTGTGCGTGTGGGAGAGAGAGAAAAAGAGAGGTACCGAAGTTGAAGGTGCGGAGGGGGCCGTTGGTGAGGACGTTGAGCTGCGATTCGATCCGTCGCATGAAATCCATGGCTTCTTGCAACGGCCTGGTTAGCTCTTCTCGATACTTCACCAACATATCGTAGTAAGCTTCCTGCATTCACACACATCATAAACTTGAGATTAGATCCAAATTACACCACACATTATTACCCCAAAAACCAACACTACCATAAACTGGTCGAGTTCTGGATCCTTCGAATATTCATCCCTGCTCGCCCCCGTCGCACGCTGCCGTGTCTCAAACTCCTCCCGCACCGCCGTCAGTCGCGCCACCACCTCCGGTGGCGCTCCAACCTTCGAGGGAGAAAGTTAGTAAGAGAGAGAGAGAGAGGAGTGGGGTCGTTTGTAAGTACTTGCATACATATACACATGTGTGTAAACATTAAAGGCATGAAATGAAAATTGAACGATATGGCTCAAGCATAATAATTGTGTCTCGAAAAAAAAAAGGGGCAACCTTTTGACAATCCATGTAAGCTTCCAAAAGGTTGGAGTATTGCGGATGGGCAATAATCTTGGCTTTGATGGCATCGAGTTCGATCGGATTGCTCACGCTTTCTGCTCGCCGTTGATCATATTCATTATGATGATGGTGGTGGTGGTGATCTTCGAGATTTTCATGGCCTCTAACTATGGAGGGATACTGAAACCTCAGATTCTGCGAAGTTCCGGCCTCAGTCTTCACCACCGCCGCGTGGTGGTGATCGTCGCCGTGATAGTAGCAATCGCCCGACGACTGCAGATGGAAGCCGCTGCCGTGGTGGTTGCTGGAGCCGCTGCTCGTTCGCGCGTACATGGAGGAGCCAGGCACGAGAACCGGACCGCCGCCGTAGACGAAAGCATCGGCTCTTGAATTCGCGTTCTCGCTAAGCTGGAGATTGTATTCTTCCATATTTGGAAGAATCTCTTGATGAGTAAATTTCGAAATTGAAAACCCTTTTTTTCAGGAAACTGTCGGGGGAAAATAAAACCCTAGAGAGTTAGCACGAAATAAGGTTATCTAATGCTGCAGAGGAAATTCTATGCCCCAAAACAAGCGACGATGTAAATTTTTAAACTTCGAAAAATCAAGATTAATCGGAGTTAATTTTGGGGGTATTTTTTGGTTAAGTTGGATCGAAGTTGGAACTTTGAGGTATGAGCATGTTAAAAAGTGATGATAAGAAAAGAAGCCGGAATTTAGATTAGGCGGATCGTGAAGACGTCGCAGCGGCGGAGGGGAGGCGGCGAGTGCCGGGAATATCAGCAGCGGTGGTGTGGCTGCTTTGGTGGGTGACGAGACGGTCTTTCTTTAAATATAAATATAGAATCATATATAAAACTCGTAAAAAATTGTTAGAAAGCAAAGTAGACCACTAGTTGACACGTAAACCAGTTAATTTTTTCTGCTTTTCCCCCTCTGTGTTTTTCTTTTCCTTTTTAGTATTTTCTACCCTCCACTAACTTTCATGAGGTTATTTAACTTAAGGGTTAATTATAATTTATTGATTCAACTTTTACTAGTTTATGGTTTTAAATTTTAATTTTTTTAAAATATTTTGAATTTTGAAATAATACTAATTTATGGTTTTGAAAAAATTTCCAACATCAAAATGCTGACTTCCTACAAATAATTTGAATTATTTTTTTAATTGGACATAAAATTTGGTTATGGATGATCATTAATCAGATCTTGTTAGGTCCAGATCCAGATTCAATTTTTTTTAGATCCAGTTCGTGTCCAAATCTATTGGGCCCAAAAAAATTAAATTCAGATCCAGATCTATAAGATCCATAGGATTCAGGGTCTAGACCCGAATCCATATATTTTCTTCTAAAATAAATCTTAAATCAACTATAATTCATAGTAACACCACAATAATAATCTAATATACAATAACACTATAATAATTATTTAGAATTTCTACAATCACCACTATACAAGAAGATGTTGGTTACAAATTTACTTTTGTTTTCATCACATCAAACAATATTGCAATAGGAATAGAAAAAGAAGTACACATATCTTAGCAAATAGACCACTCATATTTAATTCATATACAAAAATTTCTCAAATATAAGGTATAATTTTCTAATGTTATTATTGACCTATCGTATAATTCCATAACTTAGTTTATCCAACTTCGACTAGAAAGAAAAATAATATAATACACTTACAAATAGAAATTTTATATATATATATATATATACATATTAAATGGATCCACGGATTGGATCTAGATCAAATCTGGATCTCAAAAATTAAGATCCAAATCCAGATCCTCTTCGAATTTCTCTTGCACTTAAAAATCACTGATATTTACTTGATCCTCTTCTCATTTATGTTCTTTTTTGTTGTTTTGGTATTTTTGCTGGAGTTTTTATCTAATTTGGTTGATTTTTTTGTTTTATTCTAAAATATGTTTTTCGTCAAGATGTGTTTTGAGTTGCAGTTAAATTGCAGAAATTAGTTAAAATTAGATTACGTGCGATTTGAGAGGAGAGTAAACTGATATCTCGGGAGGGAGGGAGGAGAGAGAGATATGGGGGTTGATGTTTTCATTTTTTATAAATAAAATAAAGATGAAGAAAACAACGTCATTTCATGTCTATGTGAAAAATAAATAAATCTACCTCAAATTAGTAATCGTCCTAGTGATCATGATTCCATTTTCGAATTTTTTTTCGGACCATAAGTTATTATATTTTCTAAAGTTCATGACATTTTTAAAAGAATTGAAAGTTGAAACCATAAACTAAAGACACTGAAATTTAAGATCATAAACTATAATTAACCTTTAATTTTATTACCAAGTTCCCGCTTGCTTTTTGTTTCTATTTTATATCATTTTACCTTAGGCCCAATAGCTGATAAAAAAAAGTGAGGCGCGCGAAAAATGATAGAAGAGTTTCATGGTTAAAGAAATTTATGTACAAGAAAGCCATTTGACTAATTGCCCCTCACAATTTCCTTCGACAACAGTAAAGGAAAAAAAAGTAAATATAATTCTTAGGGTGACATAAGTTCATTTCCTGAAAAATTTAACCATCATGTTATAGATCTGACTCGCTCCATAAGAATTTACTAGTATAAGGTTCATTTTGCAAATCTACCTTGTCATAAAAATGAAAATAAATTGTGTTTAGTCATGGCCAATTATATGTTGATATATCAAGAGTTGTGTGTAGTGAAGGTTTGAAGATTTTAAAATGTAATAATGATGGGGAGATGTAGTTCTTCAATCAATGTCGTATATAAAGAAATGTTTCAAAACTTATAATAAAAATTTATGTTCTTAGTTATTTCTAGTTGTTTCATATTAAGATATTGTTGTATCCGTTAATTCCATTTTTATATATTATATATTAAGATTAGTTACTTCAATATGTGCATAATAATATTGATAAATGTTCATCCCGTGCATTTCATCTGTGAAAAATTAGTTTACATTTCATGATTTTTTTATCACAAATAAGAGTGCGCAATCTTCAGAAAAAGCTATGAAGATTCGTGTCTTCAGCTATTATAGATAGGTAAATCTTTAAATACTTCTGATTGGTCCTTTCAAGAACGTGAAAGTGGTGAATCCTCTCAGTGTTAAGAATGAGGTTTAAGGATCAATCCGTTCCTTCTCTTAATTCGACAAAAACTTCTAATTGATTTTGATAACATATACTACATAGTGAAATGTTCACTAAAAGTTGCCCAATACTTTTTTTTTCTTTTTTTTTTCTTTTTGACGATGTGAGTAGTATCACAGCCTAAGTAAATCGTCACTCATGTTCAATAACTTATAGATTATATATGAGAGAGAAATCATATTTGAAACATTATGTGTAATAGATTTGACTTACAAGATGTTGAATACATTTTATTTTAAGAATACTTGATCTACCACTATATCATCCAAAATAAACCGAGTTGTCCAATCCTTAATAACACATCGTGTGCATTTAGAGCATATCCCCCAATACGGGTTTTGTCATTAAATGCAGGCACTAATATATATCCTTAATAAGTAATAACACATCGTGTGCATTTAGAGCATATCCCCCAATACCGGCTTTGTCATTAAGAGGTTGTTTGGCTAAGCTTATAAACTCCTCAAAAACAGCTTATAAGCTGTTTTGAAGCTTGAAAAACAGCTGTTTTGGGGAGCTTATAAGCTCAGTCAAACACCCTCTAAATGCAGGCACTAATATAGGAGATGTTTAGGTAGGAAATTATAATTTGATAGGAAATGATAATGAATCTGAGCCTTTGATTTGCTAGATCAATGGTATAGATTTAATTTCGATTGTACTATAGTTTTATGTTTTGTGTGTGCTATGCGAATTACTGTGAAGCACTAGAACTCTACTGAAATGAAAGATGTGCTAAACTAATATATTTAGCATATATGCTACGAATAGATGAAATATGTGCTAAACTAACATGTTCAATATAATACTTATGATTGTGTTACACAAATATGAAAGATGTGCTATTATTCATATTTCCTACACTAATCGGCTTTCTCACCATAACCAACCCATTTATATATATATATATATATATATATATATAGGAGATGGATCACGTGAGAATGCAAATATTGGTGAGAAATAAGAATGCAACATTTAACGTATAAAGTTGTTGCACTAAATGTATAAATTTGTTGCATCAAATTTAACATATAAAGTGTAGCACTTAATATAAAGTTGTTGCACATAATTTGGTGCAACAAATTTATACATTTAGTGCAACAACTTTATACGTTAAATGTTGCATTCTTATTTCTCACCAATATTTGCATTCTCACATGAACCATCCCCTATATATATATATATATATATATATATATATATATATATATATATATATATATATAGTGGATCAAATGAGAACCACATCTTTTTGCGAACTCTACGAACAACGATAAGATATTAAAGATGATGCACAACGAAAACTTTCTAAAATTGTTTTGTTGTGCAACAATTTTAAAATGTTTTCGTTGTTCACAACTTATAGGTTTTGTTCATCAACTTATACGTCTGTGCATGATTCTCAAGTTCTCGAAGAAAAAAATCTAACTAGATCCAACCCATATATATATATATATATATATAGGGGATGGTTCCTGTGATAATTAAAATAAGTGTAGGAAATAGGGATAGATATGTGAGTCTAGCATGTCTTTCATATTTGTGTAGCATAATCAGAATTACTATGTTGTACATGTTAGTTTAGCACATATTTTATCTCTTCGTAGCACATATGCTAAATATATTAGTTTAACACATCTTTCATTGCAGCGTAGCACAAGAAGTGTTCTAGTGTTGCACAGTAATCTGTGTAGCGCACAAAACACAAATCTGTAGCACAATCAAAATTAAATCTCAACCATTGATCCAGCGAATCAAAGGCCCAGATTCATTCTCATTTCCTACCAAATTATCCATTCCTACCTGATCCATCTCCTATATATATATATATGATTGGGTTCCCGTAGTACCCGGTCCCCAGATAGTATGTAGTACCAATCTAGACCACACATTTTGAACACGTGGACGTATCAAAATTTGACACGTGGAAGCTCATTTTTCACTCAGGGGCAAAATGGGAAGGTGCCCAGCGGGAGTTGGGTGCCTGTCGACGCTGGGTAGAGGAGTCCGCGAGCGTTGGGTCTCCGTGGGCGCTGGGTTTGGGGCGCTGCATTCTTAATAACATGACACTGCATTCAAAACAACATGACACTGCATTCAAAATAACATAACACTGCATCGCATCTAACCGACGTTGGGTGCGTGTCGGTGCTGGGTAGGGGCGCTGGGTGCGCGCCGACGCTGGGTAGGGGCATTGGGTGTGCGTCGAAGCTGGGTAGCGGCGCTGGGCGCGCATCGACGTTGGGTTTGGGAAGAGCCACAACAAAACATAAATAATACATATGAAATAACATAACACTGCATTTAAAACAACAAAACACTGCATTTAGAACAACGTAACACTGCATCGCACCCAACCGACGCTGGGTGCGCGCAAACGGGCGCTGGGTGCCTGCGAGCGAGCGCTGGGAGTGCGTTTTCAGCATGCATTAAAATTGAAACTCATATGCATGTTTGTTTTCAAGTGAATGCATTTTTGTGTTCATTTGAATGCATAGTTCAATTCAACTATATGCATGGTTTATTTTCGAAATCACATAATTCAAATTATTAATTTACCTCTACTATCACAAATTAACGTGTAAAACTTTTAAAAAAATCAGGCATGAATCTCAGCCACACGATTAATAGGATGGGTGGATGAGATTGAGTACTACATACTATCTGGGGCTCGGATACTATTTGATCCCTCATATATATATATGAGAGGTCTAACGTGAGAATCATTTTTATCGTGAGAACCAAAAAATGATTAATTCATAGTGAAAGTTGATGAATCCGTTGGAAAAGTTACTGAATCCAAAAAAGTAAAATTTTCGCCCCTCATGAGATTCGGATTCGGATTAAAAATTTCGAATTTTTGAATTCAGGAACTTTCTCAACTGATTCATCAACTTTCATACTCAATTCGTTTGGTTCTTAGTTTTTAGGATAAAAGTTGTTTTCATTTGAATATATATGGGGTGATTATGATGAGAATGTTATTATGTGTAAGAAATAAGAATAAATCATAACCATTAATTAATATGTAATTAACGTTTCAGATTTCATACTTCATTTTTAAAAAGATTGATGACATCATCACCCTTTTATTCGTCTAAAATTGGATGAGAGTAAATCTAGCAAAAAAAAAAATTCTCTCTCCAAATCTTTCACATATTGTAATATAATGTTTATTTTTGTTGCACAAATTGTGTAATATGTAATACATATAGTAACTAACATTGCATCAGTGTGTTGTAAAAAACTTTAATATTATTTTACGAAATATATTTGTAGCACACATAAAAATGTTATGTAGCACAATATTAACATTTATTTTGCATAACTTTATTATTGCAGATACTAACGAAATTAAAAAGTGAATTAACATTACATTACCAGTGCAACGAAACCAATTGGCAAAACAACAAAATTATAGTATCAGTGCAACGAAATAAATACGATAAAAAGATAAACATTTAAAAGAATAATATCTATCTAAGATTTGAAATCCCACAAAAAAAGAAAAAAAATCAAATCCTATTAAAATAATATTACTAATCTAACCTCTTAATTTTTCATGTATATTAAAAATATAGCATATCCAGTTATTAATATAGCACATAAATATCTAATCTGGACCATCAATTTATTATGATGAATGACTAAATTTTATTCTTATTTCTCACCAAAATTTGTATTCTCACTTGATCCAAATCCTATATATATATAAGGGTGGTTCATGTGAGAATATAAATAAGAATAAATCTAAATCATTGATTTTAATAAATCAATGGACATGATTTATTTTCGTTGTGCTACAAATGATAACTATATGTGCTATAAATGTTTACTTGCATTTTCGGCCAAAGTTATATAAGTAATTTAATCTTATAAGAATCACTTTTTTTTCTTAATTTAAGGTAACATATGATTTTATCCTTATTTTTAGGGATTTTTTGTAATGTATCATTTAACTTATTATCTACAACATTATTTCAGTTTCAATACTTAATATATGCAGATTTATTTGTGATTCAAGCAAACAAATCCATGAAAAACTCAAGTAAAATAATCTATATATTGATTCATACATGTCATTCAGACTATAGTACTTGTATAATATTTTCAGTAGAATTTTTTACTTATTCGTTGCACATACTATTAAAATTTCAAAATAATTTTCATTTCATTTTATATATTGTTATGTACATATGTGATATTATTGATGTATATGTACAACAAAACATATGTATATGTACAGAAAAAACATTCAAACGTAACAAAAAATAAATAAACACAACATATATACATAACAAATAATCAAATTAACTAACAATATTACGAAATTTTAGTATATGTGTACAATGAATAAACTAAATATGCTACAAAAATATTCCACCAGTGCAATAAGTACTAGGGGTGGCTAAACGGTGTCGGGTAATCGGATACCGATACCCGACCAAATTTATCGGTATTGGGTGCCCGATTACCCAAAAATCGGGTATACGGGTCGTGTCGGTATTATACATTTATAAATATCGGTATCGGTATACCGTTGGTAATCGGGTATACCGAATACCCGAATTATTTAATATAAATTCATATTTATATATATATATATATATATATATATATATATATATATATATATATATATATATATACAAAAGTTTGACGTAAGCGCAATATATATATATATATAAACAGACAGACCTTTAATAAAAAAAAATGGAATCATGCGCCAGGGATTCGATCCCATGACCTACCACACAGTAATGCACAAGTCTAGCGCTGAAACCAGATACCAAGTTGTCATTTTGAATATTGAAGATAAATTTTATACATAAAGGGTAATTAGGGTATCCGAATACCGAGTCGGGTACCAGTCGGTGCCGAGTCGGTATTCGGATACCCGACTAAAAATCGGTCGGGTCGGATTTTCATTTTGTCAGAAATCGGGTCGGATACCGATTTTTCGTAGGGTACCCGACCCGTACCGAATAGTCACCCCTAATAAGTACTGAGAAACGCGTATAAATGAATACATAAATTTTTTTACCTACATATGTGAAAAATGAATACGCTAAAAATGTTACAAAATATTTCACAGTGCAATAACTGAAAAACATGTATGAATCAATAATTTTTTTTAATCTGCCTTTTTCATGGTTTTTGTAGCTTTGATCACAAATAAATTTTTAGATATTAAGTATAGAAACATAAATAATCTATATAAAATAATAAGTTAAATGATAAATAACAATAAATTCCTTTAAAATAGGTTAAAACTGTATTTTACCAATAATTAAGGGGAAAAATTGTTTTTAATAATAGTAAATTATTAATTTAACCTTGAAAAATATCTTGTGAAAAAAATTATAGCACATATAGCTACAATTTTTAGCACAACGAAAATAAATCTAATCCATTATTTTACTAAAATCATTAATTTAGATTTATTCTTATTTTTTATAAAAAAATCATTCCTACCTGATCCATCATATATATATATATATATAGAGAGAGAGAGAGAGAGGTCTCATTTTTTTCTGAACTGACAGTGATCTTTGTGGCTTGTGACGAATACGTCGTTAGTTGTTTTTATTGGAATCTCTTTCTTCATAGATTTGCTCTTTTTGTTATTGTCTTAAGAAATTATCATGATAATATATGATAAGGTTTATTTTGTTAGGTCACATTGAAGATCAGTTAATTTGAGAAATTGTAGTCAATTAAAACATGTTATCTGTATAATTAAAAGTTGATAAGTCGCATATTATAACCAAATTCGCAAATTGCCCAAAACTGCAATTGGATGTGTAATGGCTTTATAAACTGACAACTTTAGAGGGGGATGGTGCTATTCGCATAAGTACTTGTGTTCTTTTTTTAGTAACGCTAGGGATTTTAATTTAGTTCAAAATTAAAGAATTGGTCCAAATACAGAAAAGAATGAGGGTTAAAGCGGGATATTTTAGCTCGAAAAACATTTAGCTTGATTGATCCAAATCATAAATAGCTCGAGAGCCTGATGGGGTTGGCATGAAAATCGAGTGGGTTGCTCGATTAACAGAAATTTTCTTTATTACTTGATTGTCAAACTTTATTACTTATTTTTTTAATTTGATAATTATATTTTGATGCTTGTAGAATGTGTTTTGCTTTATCCAACAGTTAATGAAAACTTTCTAACAATGTAAGTCAAATCATTACCTCTCACAAAATAACCATAAGTTATTATATATGTATAATGATGTTGAAATGATACTCATTTTTGTATCTAATAAGAAATTAAATGTTTTAATTGAGAAAAGACGATTTAACTTTTACTACAAGAAAATAGTTATAAGAAAAATTATACATGTAATTTTTTTTCCATAAGCATTATAGCCCGATGAGTTAGCCTGAAACCATATAAATTAGGGTTATGATCGAAATATTATAGTCTAAAATAAAAGTCTAATTAGTCCGAACTGAAATTAGTAAAAAAACGAATGAATTGACATGAAAACTTAGTGAATAGGCCCGAATTACATCCTTAAGGGGTAGCCTTTATCTTTTATGTTTTGACTTTAAAAAAGAATTGCATGTATTTGTTTTCAGAAAAATTGAAGGTTTTGTGATAATGTTTAGCCAACTAAAGAAAATGCGAGTTTTGTCAACAGATGGATGGCTCGTTGACGTCAGATAACAAATAATTTACTTTGCCAACATTAAATTTTGCAAAGTTCAGAAAGTCCAATTTCAATAAATAAAAAACTAAAAACAAGAAAGAAATAAATAACTTTTCATTGTGGTTGGGTATAATGCGGCATCCTGAAAAGCAATTTCACTATCATATCAAAAATTACAGCCCATCAAATTCTATGAACATATTTCTATATCTATGAACTCAAAAACACTTCATTATGGGTTTCACTAATATACGCGATATATATATATATATATATATATATATATATATATATATATATATATATATATTTTGTATTATATTAAATATAAATTTATATGTTTAATTTACTTTTATGAAATTAAACATACAAATTAAACTACTTATATATTTATTTATGAGCTTGGGGTTATATAATTATCAGTTAAGAATATCAATTATAGCGAACATAAAAATGTCAAATTATAGCCAAATAGCATCAATAGTACCATAGGACCAATGGTCCCATCGGTACTATTTGGTGATAATAGTCCCAATAGTACCAACAACTTAGCTATAATTTGACATTTTTATGTTCGTGGCTATAATTTGACATTCCTTAACTTGGATGGCTATATATATGTATTTCCACTTTATTTATTATCTCCATGATCCACCTTTTTAAATCTATCGTCCATTAATTTATTTATTTATTATTTTCACTTATTTTACACTCATTATAATTTATTAAAATATGTGCTACCAATAACAATACAAACTTTTAATGAATGGAGTGAGTAATAAAATTTATTTTTATAAAAATATTATTAAAATAATAATTTCAGCCAATGCCCCGCCTACTAGTCCAGCTATTTTGCTGAAAAGTAGTGAAGATAAAAAAATGTGTAAGAATTGCTTCCTAAAAGTAGTGGCATTAGAGAGAGATATTTTTCACCTATAACTTAGATGGGTATTGATAAATTTAATAAATAAAGAGGGTTTTTTGGTAATTTTGGTTCATTTCGAAATTATAATAATTATTCTCCTTAATTGAATTTGTATTTTACATATATAACCTTTGCCTTAATTTATGAATAAATATGATCAAATCCCTATATTTTCGGGAATATCATATATGCGTGATTTTTTTTCCGTTGATTTAGAAAAGACTATTTTCAAATCCCTAAATATAGGAAAAAAGATATACACATTTTTTTGTTAATTTAGTAAAAATATATACTCGTTTGTTTTTTTCTTTCTGAACAAACATATATGAGAAAAAAAAATCTTTATTTTACCATAAAAATCATGCAATATCAATGATCATTGACTCATAGTGGCGATAAATAAGGAAAATTAGTTAAGTAATATGTAAAGATATGTGTATAAAATCCAAAAAGATATGGTGTACTTGAGAAGAAAATAAAAAATAAACAAAATAAATTTTAATTATATGGTTGTATGTTAAATATATTCGATAGTCTTATAGTATTTAGAATATTATTTTACAGATTTTTTACATAGAATTTTGAATTGAATCAAACTCAATACTCAAATACTGTTGTTTAGAGTGTACTCTAAAAAAATCAAATCTAATATTCACGAATAATTCAATAATCATTTCAAATATGAAAACGAAGCGATTTTAATATTCGAAATAGCAAACGACTACCAAACCAAATATTTGAACAATATCAAAATTATAAATTGAATACAATGATATTCGTTTTGATTTGACTCGTTTACAATTATCTATATCTAACAAGCCATTTAAGAAGTATTATTTTTGTTGAAAATTAAAATTATTAAATGAAAGATAATATTCCTTGATTTTAGATTTAAAATAAATGGCAATGCTTATCGAAACACGAATCATCTTTGAGAAACAAACAATTGAGTTTAAGCTCCTCAATAAATACCAAGAACTATCCGTTAATTTTGTCCTTAAAGTTTTAATTGCATCATGCATATATACTTATTTCTAGTAGAAATTGAATTAATATATTACTAGAAATGAAATAGTAATTTGTGTTATTATCGTATATGGTACATGAGCATGGAATACATTAACTTATGATTCAATTTGAATTAGAGGAAATTAGGTAAGCAAGCAATAAACAATAAAAGAAGTAAACAGTTGTGAAAAATACCGATCAAAAAATTATGCACGTAAATATGCTTTGAAAGAATTATAAAAAAACTAAGTAAAAAAAACAATCAAAATATTATGCACATAAATATGCTGTGCAATAATTATAAAAATAAAGTAAAATAAAACCGCAAGAATTAGGCACGATTAATCTGTTAAATATTGAGACAAATTTTAAGGAAATTTGTTAAGATATGTTTCCTAAAAAACAGGTGAACAAAAGAGGCCAGAAAAAAAATTGCTTCAAATATGTAAAGGGTGTATTAGTCATTATTTAATATAATTAATTGAATATCATTATAGAGATGGTGAAGGTAGGAATCTAAATGATTGAGATTAAATAAATTAGTATATATGATAAATAAATTAGTATATATGATAAATTTGGATTGGTATGCAGGCATCAAATGTACCGGAAGTGGGAAAGCAGTTGGAAACGTCCAATCTAAAAAACTGAGAAAAGGGTTTTGAACAGATAGGCAAAGGCAAAGGCAATGTCACCTCGTCGCTTCTGTCTGTGTGTCTATGGCACTGACTCCGCTCCAGTGAACCCAACCCCACCCTTTTTGTAGCGCGAAATTTCCGGGCGTATTCACCTCTACTAAGACCCACCTTCCTCCACCCATTACCCCACATTCTTTTTTCTATATTTACAAAACTACCCCACTTTAATTAACCTTCTCAGACACCGTCTCTTTACTCTCTCTCATTCATTTTAGACAGAAAGCAGTACGAATATGGTTGAGCAATTATATAGAAATACATATTTTTTTTAAAGTATGTATCCTCTATATTTATTTTAAAAATTTACTATACTTCATATTCATTTCACTATTTTAATGTATTTTAAATCAAAAAGTTGAAGAATCTCTCCGGTCGATCGGAAACAGTGTAATGATCGATTGGAGACTTCAAAAATATAAAATTTTGAAAAATTTGAGATTCCAATGAAAAACCTTGTTTTCGGTCGTAAAAATTTTATTTTTGGTCGCGAAAACCTTGTCTTCGATCATGAATTATTGTTTCCAGTCGATCAGAAATAATTATTTTCACGACAGGAGACAACAATTTCACTATCGGAAATAAGGTTTTCACGACCGGAAACAAGGTTTTTACGACCGGAATCTCAAGTTTTTTTTCTATAATTCTAATATTTTTGAAGTCTCCGGTCGACCATTACACTGCATCCGATCGATCGGAGACTTCATTTCTCATTTTAAACTTTAAAATGCATGGATTTTAATAAAAAAAACACAACGATGTCGAAAATCACATCACATTTCACTCAAAAGTATATTAAATTAATAAAATGGATATAGAATGTAATAAATTTTGAAATTGATTATAGACTGAACATACTTTAACAAAATGGGTTTTAAGTTTTACTCCCAATATGGTTTGTGTGTGTGGAAGGGGAATTAAGAAATATCAGAAGTATTATATAATGGGGAGGGGGAAAGTGAAATTTAAACACTAGACCTTACGGCTGACACATAAAATATTCATCCTTTCTTTTTGGTCAATTAATACAGAAATTTTAAAGGCTGCGTCACGGTGGACTCGAACCCGAGACCTTTGGCCTCGGGCATTAACCACTCTACCACTAGGCCAACACACACACACAAATATTCATCCTTTCAATGTCCCTAAATGGTCCTATCTTTTAAATTCTTAAGCCTTTTATATGTTGCCAAAATTAGCAGGCATATCTTTTTTCTTTTTCTTTTTTTGATTTCATATGTTTGCTTTTGAGTCGCTATTCTCGATGTACATTGGCTAAACAATACAAACCATACAAGACGAATAAACCACATGCACTTAAAATTAAATATGACAAACTCAAACTTATAGAAACATTAGTGATAATATATATATATATATATATATATATATATATATATATATATATATATATATAGGAGTGGATCAAATGAGAATCACATCTTTTTTATGAACTCTGCGAACCATGCATAAGACATTGAAGATGATGCACTGTAATACCCGATTATTTAAACTCCTAATTACGAAATTAATTTCGTCAATTAGAATATTATCATAATAATTTGATTATTTATATATCGAATAATGATATCGATTATTGTTGGAATAATAAATTCCTATGTTTTATTCACAAATAAATGTGAATCGAGAAATACGAATATTTAACGTATTTCAACAGTATTATTTCTACGTCGATTACGTATCGATATTTATATGCTCGTGATATTTTCTAAGTTTTTAAGCTTAGAATTTAATTCCATTATTATTGGAATTATTTAATAAAGTGATTATAGCTTTATTTCGACCATTTTGAGATGATTCGATATTTAAACGTTTGAGACGTTTCAAACGTTAACATTTTGAGATGACTTGAAAATCAAGTCTAACGATCAATGAATTATGATATTTAAATTCCTATGATTATTTTATATAATTGGAATATTATTTAGCATTGAATTAATGCTAGAAATTTTGGAATTTATTTTGTTGATTATTTATTAATGATTCTCGAAAACCCTAAATCGAGAATTAGGGTTTTCTACCTATAATTTAATTATAGTAATTTTTCCTATGATATAATTTATCATCTAAGAAATATATTATGATATATACCTAATAATAGCATGAAAATCAATTTTGGGCTTTTAAAATGGAAAATGCCGTGACCTTTGTGTAGTAACAATTTATTTACGTAAGTTGTGTATAAGTTTTTCATGTTGAATTATTTAGTGATCAAATTGCACTCTTACCAAGTAATATCAAGTGGATGTATTTGTGAGGTGGTAGTAGCCGATATTGTTGACTCCATTTGGGGTTGCAAGAATTCTAAAATATTTGGGATAGAGTGTAAGACTTATACCATGTACTAATTCATGAAATTAAAAATTCCTTCTCTTTGTTCAAGCCATGACCGATGGCTATTGCTTCTCCAAAAGCAATAGATTTTTCTTTGTTTCTTTCAAAATGTAAGAGAGTAGTAACTCCCATGATGTATGCAAATGACTCATCACAAAATTCTTGTGTCTTGCATGAGGTAGCCGACGGCTCCTATGTAATAAAGCAAAGAATTTTCTTTGTTTTAATCAAAAACTTTATTCAAGAAGTTAGTATAGTGACATAATATTTTGGTGAGTCATAAAGTTAATTAGGCTTGTGTATTGTGTTGTGAGTGAGGAAAACCGAGAGAGGGATAGATTTGAGTACAAGGATATTAACCATTTTGCTTAAGTAATGGTATCACATTTCAAATACAATTCTCTCCTAAAACCAACATTACCGAGAGCATCCAAAGAGAAAACCAAACTATATTTCTTCTTTCATTCTCTCCATAGTTTGAGCTCTAATCATCCTACACCAAATCAATACCGTTAACGAGGTTAGAAAGCGAACGAGCTTGATTATACCCTAAGTTTTAATTTTCTAATGGTTAGATTTAATTTTCAAGCATGTGTTCTTAAGCATGAATTATGCTAAGCATGATACTTGTTCATTAAATATGTAGTATGGTTTTATGTAAGCATATATCATGTTTAAAATTGATTCAAGCATACTATGAACTTATGCCATATGTATCGAAAATTTTCTTGAAGATCTAAGTATGGATTAATGATATATGATATAGTAGGAGCTTGTTATGATTTATTGGAAATTTATAAAATCCTATGCAAAATTTTCAAACTGCTTGAAATGATATAGCCTTGGTACTTTGGTATATAATTTTATATGCTTGATATAAAAGCATATTAGTGATCTAGGTATTGATTAGGTATTATGGGGATTTATTAGAAATTTTGGACATTTGTAGCTAATTTATTTTCAAAATGGCCGAACCATATAGTGTATGAATTAGTGGGTTATTTTGTGTTATTACATAATATTATGATGTATTAGTGATATTAATACATATTAATGATCATAGTGTAGAATAATACACTATATGAATTTAGAGGAATTTTTGGAACAAGTTTGAGAATTGTAGCATATAGCCGTGAGCTATAGTGCTTTTATAAAGGATTTTAAATCCTTTTTAATCATGAATAATAAATTATTATATGTCTCAAAAATATTTTGGACATAATTGAATTTTCGAGAATTATTAAACATAGTATATTATGTTTACGAAGAAACGTTATATTAAATAACGTTAAAAGCATAAATAATGCTTAATGTATTAAAAGATTAATATTGAAAGAAAATATTAATCAAAATTATCGATTTGCGTGAAAATCAAGATTAAAGCTTTATGAAAGAAATCGATTGAAAATCGATTTATATTGATTAAAATATGTTTTATTGAATTTTTTTAATAAGAAAAGTCAAAATGGTTGACTTTCGAAAGTGACGTCTTTAAATACGTTCGTTAAATACTCTAATACGCGAAAAACGTACACTTTTATCCGAATATCTCAATTGTGAGAAAAGATTTCATAATTGAAATCATTTTATTGAATAACGTTATTATATCGTTAAATTTTTAACCTAAAAGGTTAAAATGAGATCGTAGATCATATTACGCCTCTCGATATACGAGAATTATTTTATTGATATACGCATCGCTTCAACGATTAAGACGTATCAAGATTATTAAGACTTGAATTATTAATTTAATTATCAAAGTTGAATGAACTTTGAAAATCTCGGCGCGCCAACGTACTAAACGTACATTTTGCGTAAAGGTGGGACGTGAAGTTCACTCATAACGGAAGAAGAGCACGATAGTGAAATTCAAGTTCAAGCAAAGGTGGGCTTTACTATATTCAAACCGTAGAATTTACCAAATGATTTATTTATGATGCTTTATTGCAAGCAAATATTTATGAACCGATTTATTTAATTACCGCCCAAAATGTTTATGATTTGTGTATGTATCCATCCATGATTATTGATGCATAACGTTGGGTAGCTCCCACTTTATGACATGCTTGAATTCGTATTCTTGGAAGTACCCCAAGGATGATGGAGAATTCGTATCTGTGCGAGATGGCTGGATTTTGTGCACCGATTATTTGTGATTTGTGTCTTGAAAGGGTACTTTCGGCCGGTCATGGCGGTCGTGAGAGGAGGCCTCTCCAATAAGGAATTATTGTCGATAAATTGTTGTGGTGGATGTGGATCATACATACGTGGAAAATGCTTGTGGCGATATTTATGGAAAATGTCGGAAAATATTTAGTAAGCACGAGTATTTCAATTAAAACCTCGTGTGTTATTCTTGTGATGGGGCGTAGTAATTTAAACTTGATAAATTATTTTGCATGAGCCATCGAGTGCATTTTTTGTACTCACCGCATATTTGTTTTTAAATGTGCAGATTGAGTAGTGATGATGATGGAGCGAGTGTTGAGTAGTCGTAAGTCTTTGAATATTTATTATGTTTGAAAGAAAGAACCCTGGGTGCGTATATCGTCATATATGCATTCACGTGCTTTCGCGCATATTCGAATAGTATTGTATGTTAATGTTGACATTGAGTCTGTGCTCAATTATCGAAACCCTGCTTAAGGACTTATAGCCTTATATCGTAAATTACTTTTGCCTTGTAAATAGGGTTGATTATCGAAGTTCGATACGTATTAGTTTGAAGTCTTTAATTATTCTTATTCAATGTTTGGTAATCAACTCCAAGCTCCAGCCTCTCTAATCTGCCCTTTGGATTAGAGGGGTCGTGACAGTGGTATCGAGCATATTGCTCTCTCAACCCTAAAATTTTCTTTCAAAAGTTAAGTCTAGATTGAGTCACTAGACTTCTAGAAATCATCTGACTACGCTCAACACTCCATCACATCCAGCTCAACCGAGAAAAAGGTAAATTATTTTCTCCTCTTTGAAAAGGAAAAGTTTGAGATTTATGAATTTGATTTGTTGTCGATAGAACATTATCGACAAATGATTTATGATTTGTGTCGATAGAACATTATCGACAAATGATTTGTGTTGATAGAACATTATCGAAAAATGAAATGAGAAAGGTTGTAAATAACCATGATTATTTATTGATTAACGATTGAAATTTTTTCGCAAGAAATGCGTATGTTTAAAACGAACTATGTTCGTCATATTTAAAATATTTATTCATCATTTCTCAATGTTGATTTTGATTAATGCCTATGTCATCCCGAATGGAACATAGACGTAATAAGATGCATGATCCCTCTTTGAAAAGAACATAGACGGACACATGTACGAACTATTCTCCTCTTCTTTCGAGAACAACGAATCGAGCTCAAATTGAAAAGCTAAGGCTTTCCACCTCGTTTGAAGTCAACCCAGAGTTTACCTCGACTCGGCTGACCAGTTGAGCGCCTCGGCATTGCGCGACCTCAATTGATTCACCCTGGCACCGACCTGGGCGTTTACTTGGTGTCAACCTCGACATCCACTTCGAGTTCGAAGATTTCATCTCGGCAAAGGCGAACTGCTTCGCGCAGTGATTTTATTTTGGTCCGATCTCCTTCGTTCGGACTCCGATTTGTGCATGGTTTTCTCCCACATACTCCTAACACACTGTACTATATTTCTTATGAAGGACCGAACTCTTGATTCCTTCTCAAAAATTCACTAGAGTCAGTACAGTTCACCTCGGCCATTTAACCCTGGCCATTTCATCTCGGCAAGGGCGAGCTGCTTCATGCAGTGATTTTATTTTGGTCCGATCTCCTTCGTTCGGACTCCGATTTGCGCATGGTTTTCGCCCACATACTCCTAACACACTGTACTATATTTCTTATGAAGGACCGAACTCTTGATTCCTTCTCAAAAATTCACTAGAGTCAGTACAGTTCACCTCGGCCATTTAACCCTGGCCATTTCATCTCGGCAAGGGCGAGCTGCTTCGCGCAGTGATTTTATTTTGGTCCGATCTCCTTCGTTCGGACTCCGATTTGTGCATGGTTTTCGCCCACATACTCCTAACACACTGTACTATATTTCTTATGAAGGACCGAACTCTTGATTCCTTCTCTAAAATTCACTAGAGTCAGTACAGTTTCACCTCGGAATTTTTTTTCTCACCTCGGCGTTGACTTGGTCAAACTTTCACCTCGTCGCCTCGTCGCCTCGGCACTTCGGTCTCGGCACTCCGCCTCGGCACTTCGGCCTCGGCACCTCGCCTCGGCACCTCCGCCTCGGCACCTCGGCCTCGGCACTGGCCTCGGCACTGGCCTCGGCACTGCCTCGGCACCGCCTCGGCACCGCCTCGGCACTCCGGCCTCGGCACTGGCCTCGGCACCTCGCCTCGGCACCTCCGCCTCGCACCCGGCCTCGGCACTGGCCTCGGCCCGCGCCTCGGCACCTCCGCCTCGGCACTTGGCCTCGGCACCTCGGCCGGGCGAACTGCACCGCGCAGTGATTTTGTTTTGATCCGTTCTCCTTCGCTTGAACTCCGATTTACGAACGGTTTTCGCCACGTACTCTAACGCAATGTACTTTATTTGTTATGAAGGATCAAACCCTGTTTCCTTCTCCAAAATTCACGAGAGTCAGTACAGACCACCTCGGACAGTTCACCTCGGCAAAGGCGAACTGCTTCGCGCAGTGATTTTGTTTTGATCCGTTCTCCTTCGCTTGGACCCGATTTGCACACGGTTTTCTCCTACGTACTCTAACGGACTGTAATATATTTATTATGAAGGGAAGATCCCCTGTTTCAGACTCCAGAAATCGCGAGGGCCAGTAGAAGCTAGCTCGTAATTATATAGAACTAGAATTTAGTTATATGATAAGTTTTGTTTATGCTGCTAGATAGTATGTTTCCTAGTATGGTAGGAAAGCTACAACGCGTGCGTTGTATATGAGAACAACTTCCATTATAACATTTATCTGCTTTATCGAGGTGTTTGGATTGTTTATCCGCTTTATAGACTGTCCGTTTATCCTTTTGCTTATAGATGCGTTAAGTTTAGTTTTATCGTGCATCGATTATCTTTACTTAGTTGTCTTTTGCTCGTTGTCCGTGATGATGGCCGAGACTCGACACACCACTAGACGCAGACTTGGACCGAGGGCCACCCGGAGGAGATTATTCATAGGTACCGTGGTTACCGGATATCTTTGGGAGATGATCTTGAGAGTTTCTCATACCTACCTTCGTCATTGGAAGGAGGCGCACGAGTATGGAGTAACTGATTTCGATGGCGTGAAGCGCCTATTGATGCGGTTACCGGTCGATTGGGAAGATTATGCACGGAAGTGTCGAGATTATATCTACCGCTACGGGGACTATGACCTGATAGCAGATCTACCGAGATTTGTGAGCCATTTGACCTACGTCTTCAGTATCTACGGGGTAGCCCCGAGAGGACCGTACCTCCCTCCGAGGGAGTATACGTGGAGGGATGAGTCACCCGAATGGCTTTACTTGGAGGTACCTCGTCGAGTGGACCCGATAATGCCCAGATTCTTGGAGGGGAGGTAGGCTTGCAGAGGTAGATGGGCGTCTCGCCTGCAGCATTGGGGATGCCAAGTGTTTCCCTATGTCGATTGGACACCCCATACACCCACCACTCGGATCTTGCCGCCCATGACAGCCAAGACCGCCAGCTTGAGCCGTACCGCACGGGCACGGCTAGGATGAGAGTATCGATGCACGTGATGACCTCGGTCCGATCCGCGACATTCCTATGTTTGGGGATGATAGCGCGGACCGTCCAGTACGCCGCCATGAGGACGACTCGGACGACGATGATTCAGATGATGAGGAGGATCCTGAGGAGGATCAGTACGACGACGAGTGATGCACCTGTTGACTGTTTAGCTAGGTTTTAGTCCGTATGTATATAGTCCAAGATGTGTGTAGGTTGCTTATGCATTTTGGGAAAGGAAAGTGAACCTTGTATTTTGTATTATCTTGAAATCCGTATGTTGTTCGATCTGGGTTAAGCTTTTGAAATGCCATCTATTGTACATTATCCCTTTTGTATTAAATGTTGTGCGAAATAGTCCTCTTTGAGGCACAAATTTATCGATGTATATATATGATAACCCAAGTGGGCTTTTATGTAAATGATTTTGTGATAAGAATGAATAGCTTGAATTAAAGCTGCTTTACAAAAGAAATTGTATGATGATATTATATTTGTTAATTGTGAAAATGATTTTCAATATTTATTGTATGTTTAAACAATGAATGCCGCCAAGACGGATCCCGCACAAAGAGGTAGGGAAGGGAAGAGGTAGAGGCGGAGGAAGAATTCTGCACTGCAACCTCGCTAATATACCACCACCACCACCTCCACCCGATCGTAGGATCGAAGAATTATTTCTTAGGCAGAACCCACCTTCTTTTGATGGAAAAGGGAGCCCAGATAATGCCGAGCAATGGATAAGGGCTATGGAAAGGATATTTGATTTTCTTCGATGCACAAAGACGAGAACGGCTGTCTGTAGACTTTTCAACCGACGGACCACCGACTTTTGGTGGGAAGCCCGACGGAAGATTTTACTGCAGGATCAGATGAATGAGTTCACTTGGGAAGAATTTAAGGAGGAACTGTATGAGAAATACGTTCCGAAAAGTTATCGGAAAAGGAAGGAACAAGAATTTTATAATCTGAAACAGGAAAAGATGTCCGTAACAGATTATGATCGCACTTTCGCGATATGTCCCGATATGCCCCCATGATCGGTGAATACGGATATGAAGATGGCGAAAAGTTTAGTCCGGATTGAGGTCGAGATAAGAATGTCTCAGCCGGTCATGAAAATCGACTTACACGAAGCTCGGACGAGCTTTGGACATCGAGCGACCATGCCGGTGAAAAAGTCAATCCAAACACGGACATCGAACATAGGGACAAAGAGAAGAGAAAATGGGAAGGAAATTTTGGAAATAACGATGAATCGGGAAGTTTTGGTAATCTGAATAACAAACGGTCGCGTGTACGAAAACACGGTACCGCAAGGACGAGGATGGAAGAAACCGGTCTTTTTCCTCCGATGGGAGGACCACAAGAGCGGCGAGGACAACTCCTCGCCCAAAGTGCCAGTTTCATAAAGGAGTCCGTCGGTAAATTGCTTTAAACGGAATGAAGGGCATTACGCGAATAATTGCCACAGGATACGACGGGGACGGTGGGAAGGCCAAATCAGCCGGCAATGCCCAACCCCTCGTGGCTATCCGCCAAATCACCGCAAAGAATACGGCCGCTACAACAACGATGGCGGCTTCAACAACAACAACAGAACGACAACCACCGCAGCGACGTAATCGGCGGACGCCAACAGCAGCAGCCACAACAGAATCAACAAAGACAGCAGCCCCGTCAGCCTCAGCCGGCTCAAGCCAGAGCATATGCTCTGCACCGGAGGCAGAATGAACAAAACCAGGGAAACCTGGCAGGTATGGGAACACTTCTCAACGTACCTGTTATACTTTTGTTTGATACGGGAGCATCACATTCTTTTGTAGCAAGAACATGTGTAGATCTATTGGAACTTAGATCTGAGAGAGCAAACCAGGATATGAACATCTCTTCACCCATAGGAGGGATTATGACTGTTACTCACATTTGCTCAAACTTAGAGTTGAACATAGGATCACTTAAGGTTCTGACGAATAACTTAAACATAATACCCATGGGTGATGTAGATATAATTTTGGGAATGGATTGGTTGGCTGAAAATCATGCTACAATCCTGTGTAAAGAAAGGAAAATTTCATTCCATTTTCCGGGAAAGAAGCTACAAGCTTTACGGAATCGATATGGGAAAGAAAATTCGATTATATCCGCGCCAAGGCGAACTATGATAAACAAGAAAGGATACCATGCATTTCTTGTTTATTTGAATGGAGAAGATCGAACAACGATAAGAGTTGAAGATGTAGAGATTGTACGAGAATTTTCAGATGTTTTTCCTGAAAATCTACCAGGATTACCTCCTGATAGACAACTGGAGTTTACCATTGACTTGGAAACCGGATCGGCTCCAGTGTCAAAGGCACCGTACCGAATGGCTCCGAAAGAATTGGAAGAGTTGAAAATCCAAATCCAAGAGCTGTTGGACCTAGGTTTTATCAGACCTAGTGTTTCGCCTTGGGGAGCACCGGTGTTATTTGTAAAGAAAAAGGATGGTTCCTTGAGGATGTGTATAGATTACCGAGAATCCGAACAAAATGACGCTCAAAAACAAGTATCCACTTCCAAGGATAGATGACTTGTTTGATCACCAAGAAGAGCTAACGTGTTCTCGAAAATCGACTTCAAATCGGTATCACCAACTTAAAGTCGGTAGGAAGATGTATCAAAGATCGCTTTCCGAGCGAGATACGGCCACTATGAATTTATAGTTGTGCCATTCGGATTAACTAATGCACCGCAATATTCATGGATCTCATGAATAGGGTGTTCCACCCATACTTAGACAAATTTGTTTTAGTCTTCATAGATGACATCCTCATCTATTCGAAAATGAAGACGAACACAGGAACACCTCGAGACGATCTTGCAAACTTTAAAAGATGAACAACTTTTTGCTAAATTTAGCAAGTGTGAATTTTGGCTAAAGGAAGTAATGTTCCTTGGACACATAGTGTCAGCCGAAGGGATTAAAGTTGATCCGGCCAAAGTAGAAGCAGTCCAAGAATGGAAATCGCCGAGGACACAAAATGAAATTAGAAGTTTCTTGGGATTGGCAGGTTACTATTGGAGATTCATTGAAGGATTCTCAAAGATAGCAAGGCCAATAACCCAACTGCTCAGAAAAGGAATTAAATTCACATGGATGATGAGTGTGAGGCGAATTTCAGGGCGCTCGAGAAAAGTTAACTCATCCCTTGTGCTAGCGAGCCGAAGCGAGATCAAGAGTAAGTGGTCTATCTGATGCTTCCAAAATGGATTAGGCTGTGTTAATGCAAAATGGAAAAGTGATAGCCTATGCATCTCGACAATTGAGACCGCACGAATTGAATTACCCAACACATGATCTGGAACTAGCAGCAGTAGTACATGCCCTAAAGATATGGAGACATCATCTCTACGGAGTAAGATGTGAAATCTTTACCGATCATAAAAGTTTGAAATACTTTTTCGAGCAGAGAGATCTGAACATGAGACAAAGGAGATGGCTCGAATTGGTAAAAGACTACGACTGTGGTATAAACTATCACCCGGGCAAAGCGAATGTTGTAGCCGATGCCTTGAGTCGTAAGAGTCAGAACAAATTGGGATGTCTCTTCACAAATGAAGAAAAACTCGTTGAAGAGTTTGAAAGGATGAATATTGAATTGGTTGAACAACCAGAGACGATCACGAGTAGTATTGCTACACTCACATTGACGTCTGATTTAAGGAAAAGAATCCTTGAAGGACAAAGGATGGAGGAAAAGTTGGAAAAAGCAAGAACCAAAGTAAGGACGGAGGGATTGAAAAATTTTCAAGAAGCACCAGACAATGCTTTATTATTTGAAGGAAGATTGTGTATTCAGACAACAACAATCTTGAAATGAAATCATGAGTGAAGCTCATGAAACACCTTATACTGACCCATCCAGCGAGTACTAAATGTACAAGATTTGAAGAAAAGTTACGGTGGGAAGGTATGAAAAGAGACATAGCCTCTTTTGTAGGCGTTGTCTTGCTTGTCAACAAGTAAAAGCATTACACCAACGTCCTTACGAAATCTACACCTTTGGCAATACCCGAGTGGAAATGGAAGATATAGCTATGGACTTTGTTACGGGTTTACAAAGTCTAAAAGAGGAACATCGCTATATGGGTAGTAGTGACGACTCACCAAATGTGCACATTTTCTACCAATTCAGTTAAACACGGATCCGATAAGCTAGCCCAGTTGTATGTAAAAAGAAATTGTGCGCTACATGGAGTGCAAAAACTATCACATCGATAGAGATTCAAAATTTACTTCAAGATTACGGACTAGCTTGCAAAAAGAATTGGGCACGGTTAAATTTCAAAGATGACTTTTCACCCTCGAGACCGATGGACAATCGGAAAGGACGATCAAACACTCGAAGATATGTTAAAACGATGAGTGTTGGATCGAGGTGTAAAATGGGAAGAAGTTTTACCTCTCATCGAATTTGCCTACAATAATAGTTATCAAGCGACGATCAATATGGCTCCGTATGAAGCCTTATATGGAAGAAAATGTCGATCACCGCTTTACTGGGATGAAGTGGGTGAAAGAAGAATCTTAGGGCCTGACGCTATAAGCGAAATGATTGAGATCGTTCGCCAAATTAGGCAAAGAATAAAAGAAGCTCAAGACAGACAGAAATCTTACGCTGATACGCGAAGGTCTGAGCTACATTTCAAGAATGGAGATAAAGTCTTTTTGAAGGTCTCTCCATCTAAAGGGATAATAAGGTTTGGAGTAAGGGGAAAGTTACGACCCCGATTTATTGGACCTTATGAAATCCTTGAAAGAATAGGCTCAGTCGCCTATAGGTTGGCTCTTCCGCCAAGCCTAGGGAACGTACACAATGTTTTTCATGTATCACAACTCAGAAAGTACGTGTACGATCCGAAGCATGTGATCCATCAAGATGACGTGATCCTCAATCCAGATATGAGCTATAATGAGGAACCTACGGCTATTCTAGACCACAAGGTTCAGCAATTGAGAAACAAATCTTTTCCACTAGTCAAAGTGCTGTGGAAGCATCATGGACAAGAGGAAGCCACGTGGGAGCTTGAGGACGCAATGAAAGAAAAATACCCGATCTTTTCGAGGTATGTAAATTTCGGACGAAATTTCTTTAAGGGGTGGAATGTAATACCGATTATTTAAACTCCTAATTACGAAATTAATTTGTCGATTAGAATATTATCATAATAATTTGATTATTTATATATCGAATAATGATATCGATTATTGTTGGAATAATAAATTCCTATGTTTTATTCACAAATAAATGTGAATCGAGAAATACGAATATTTAACGTATTTCAACAGTATTATTTCTACGTCGATTACGTATCGATATTTATATGCTCGTGATATTTTCTAAGTTTTAAGCTTAGAATTTAATTCCATTATTATTGGAATTATTAATAAAGTGATTATAGCTTTATTTCGACCATTTTGAGATGATTCGATATTTAAGCGTTTGAGACGTTTCAAGCGTTAACATTTGAGATGACTTGAAAATCAAGTCTAACGATCAATGAATTATGATATTTAAATTCCTATGATTATTTTATATAATTGGAATATTATTTAGCATTGAATTAATGCTAGAAATTTTGGAATTTATTTTGTTGATTATTTATTAATGATTCTCGAAAACCCTAAATCGAGAATTAGGGTTTTCTACCTATAATTTAATTATAGTAATTTTTCCTATGATATAATTTATCATCTAAGAAATATATTATGATATATACCTAATAATAGCATGAAAATCAATTTTTGGGCTTTTAAAATGGAAAAATGCCGTGACCTTTGTGTAGTAACAATTTATTTACGTAAGTTGTGTATAAGTTTTTCATGTTGAATTATTTAGTGATCAAATTGCACTCTTACCAAGTAATATCAAGTGGATGTATTTGTGAGGTGGTAGTAGCCGATATTGTTGACTCCATTTGGGGTTGCAAGAATTCTAAAATATTTGGGATAGAGTGTAAGACTTATACCATGTACTAATTCATGAAATTAAAAATTCCTTCTCTTTGTTCAAGCCATGACCGATGGCTATTGCTTCTCCAAAAGCAATAGATTTTTTTTCTTTGTTTCTTTCAAAATGTAAGAGAGTAGTAACTCCCATGATGTATGCAAATGACTCATCACAAAATTCTTGTGTCTTGCATGAGGTAGCCGACGGCTCCTATGTAATAAAGCAAAGAATTTTCTTTGTTTTAATCAAAACTTTATTCAAGAAGTTAGTATAGTGACATAATATTTTGGTGAGTCATAAAGTTAATTAGGCTTGTGTATTGTGTTGTGAGTGAGGAAAACCGAGAGAGGGATAGATTTGAGTACAAGGATATTAACCATTTTGCTTAAGTAATGGTATCACATTTCAAATACAATTCTCTCTCCTAAAACCAACATTACCGAGAGCATCCAGTGAGAAAACCAAACTATATTTCTTCTTTCATTCTCTCCATAGTTTGAGCTCTAATCATCCTACACCAAATCAATACTGATTAACGAGGTTAGAAAGCGAAACGAGCTTCGATTATACCCTAAGTTTTAATTTTCTAATGGTTAGATTTAATTTTCAAGCATGTGTTCTTAAGCATGAATTATGCTAAGCATGATACTTGTTCATTAAATATGTGTAGTATGGTTTTATGTAAGCATATATCATGTTTAAAATTGATTCAAGCATACTATGAACTTATGCCATATGTACCAAAATTTTCTTGAAGATCTAAGTATGGATTAATGATATATGATATAGTAGGAGCTTGTTATGATTTATTGGAAATTTATAAAAATCCTATGCAAAATTTTCAAAACTGCCGAAATGATATAGCCTTGGTACTTTGGTATATAATTTTTATATGCTTGATATAAAAGCATATTAGTGATCTAGGGTATTGATTAGGTATTATGGGGATTTATTAGAAATTTTGGACATTTGTAGCTAATTTATTTTCAAAATGGCCGAACCATATAGTGTATGAATTAGTGGGTTATTTTGTGTTATTACATAATATTATGATGTATTAGTGATATTAATACATATTAATGATCATAGTGTAGAATAATACACTATATGAATTTAGAGGAATTTTTGGAACAAGTTTGAGAATTGTAGCATATAGCCGTGAGCTATAGTGCTTTTATAAAGGATTTTAAATCCTTTTTAATCATGAATAATAAATTATTATATGTCTCAAAAATATTTTGGACATAATTGAATTTTAGAATTATTAAACATAGTATATTATGTTTACGAAGAAGCGTTATATTAAATAACGTTAAAAGCATAAATAATGCTTAATGTATTAAAGATTAATATTGAAAGAAAATATTAATCAAAATTATCGATTTGCGTGAAAATCGAAGATTAAAGCTTTATGAAAAGAAATCGATTGAAAATCGATTTATATTGATTAAAATATGTTTTATTGAATTTTTTTTAATAAGAAAAGTCAAAATGGTTGACTTTCGAAAGTGACGTACGAAATACGTTCGTTAAATACTCTAATACGCGAAAAACGTATTACTTTTATCCGAATATCTCAATTGTGAAAAGATTTCATAATTGAAATCATTTTATTGAATAACGTTATTATCGTTAAATTTTTAACCTAAAAGGTTAAAATGAGACCGTAGATCATATTACGTCTCTCGATATCTGAGAATTATTTTATTGATATCGCGTCGTTTCAACGTATTAAGGCGTATCAAGATTATTAAGACTTGAATTATTAATTTAATTATCAAAGTTGAATGAACTTTGAAAATCTCGGCGTGCAACGTACTAAGCGTACATTTTGCGTAAAGGTGGGACGTGAAGTTCACTCGCAACGAGAAGAAGAGCACGCATAGTGAAATTGAGTTCAAGCAAAGGTGGGCTTTACTATATTCAAACCGTAGAATTTACCAAATGATTTATTTATGATGCTTTATTGCAAGCAAATATTTATGAACCGATTTATTTAATTACACCTTAAAATGTTTATGATTTGTGTATGTATCCATCCATGATTATTGATGCATAACGTTGGGTAGCTCCCACTTTATGACATGCTTGAATTCGTATTCTTGGAAGTACCCCAAGGATGATGGAGAATTCGTATCCTGTGCCGAGATAGCTGGATTTTGTGCACCGATTATTTGTATTTGTGTCTTTGAAAGGGTACTCGGCGGTCATGGCGTGATGAGAGGCCTCCTCTCAGTAGGAATTATTGTTGGATAAATTGTTGTGGTGGATGTGGATCATACATACGTGGAAAATGCTTGTGGCGATATTTATGGAAAATGTCGGAAAATATTTAGTAAGCACGGTATTTGAATTAAAACCTCGTGTTATTCTTGTGATGGGCGAGTAATTTAAACTTGATAAATTATTTTGGCATGAGCCATCGAGTGCATTTTTGTACTCACCGCATATTGTTTTAAATGTGCGATTGAGTGATGATGATGATGGAGCAGAGTCATTGAGTAGTCAAGTCTTTTGAATATTTATTATGTTTGAAAGAAAGAACCCTTGGGTGCGTATATCATATATGCATTCACGTGCTTTCCACGCATATTCGAATAGTATTGTATGTTAATGTTGTGATTGAGTGCATCAATTATCGAAACCCTGTTTAAGGACTTATAGCCTTATATCCGTAAATTACTTTTGCCTTGTAAATAGGGTTGATTATCGAAGTTCGATCGTATTAGTTTGAAGTCTTTAATTATTCTTATTCAATGTTTGGTAATCAACATGCTCCAAGCTCCAGCCTTCTCTAATCTGTCCTTTGGATTAGAGGGCGTAACGAGCAGTACAAAACGATATAAAGTTATGCATATAAAACTTTTGAAAATTATTTTGTTGTGCAATAATTTTAGAATATTTTCGTTATGCACAACTTTATAGGTTTTATTCATCAACTTTATATGTCTGTGTATAGTTCTCAAGTTCTCAAAAAAGATAAGTTCTCACTGGATCCAACCCTTATATATATATATAAGAGATATATACTATTTGAATGTATCGAAATATGTGAGGGCATATCTTTTTGGGGAAATATATATCATTACCCACATTTGTAAAAGTGTGTACAGCTCATACCCATTTTTCAAAATGAATACAACACATACCCATTTATATTTTTAATATATATCTAGTGCGAGTTTCGACGGTGGCAAGTCATTTCATGACCAAGCAAGAATATTTTTGTCCGTTAACAACATGTGAATCAAGTAATATTTACGTTTGTTAACAACATAATCGATAAATGATTTGAAATTATAATCGATTATTCTTTAAATTACTTTATAGTTATAGAGAAAAGTGTGAGAAAATCATGAAAAATAATAATTAAATCAACGAATCGGGTTTTGTTTTTTTTAAAAACATAAATGAATCAAAAATTAATTAACACCTAAAAATCGTTGATTCCGATCGGTAATTCCATGTTTCGGTCGACCGAAATATGGAGTTACCGACCGAATCAACGATTCTTATGTGAAAATAAGAAAAATAATAATTAAATTATTGAATGATGTTTAAAAAACATAAATGAATCAAAATTTAATTATTCACATAAATCGTTGATTCCGTCGGTAATGCATGTTTCGGTCGGCCGGAAACATGGAATTATCGACGAATCAACGATTCTTATGTAATATGAAAAATAATAATTAAATCATTTATTCACATAAAAATCGTTGATTCCGATCGGTAATAACATGTTTTCGGTCGACCGGAATCAGCGAATTACCGACCGGAATCAGCGATTTTTTAATTTAATTATTCACATAAGAATCGTTGATTCCGGTCGGTAATTCCATGTTTCCGGTCGACCGGAAACATGCAATTATCGACCGGAATCAACGATTCTTATGTGAATAATTAAATTTTTTATTCATTTATGTTTTTTTTAAACATCATTCAGTGATTTAATTATTATTTTTCATATTTTCTCACACTTTTGCTCTAGTAATTTAACAAAATAATTTCGCAATCATTTATTAAAGTCAAAAATATTAATGTTACTCAGTCAGTGGAAATTTTCCAAAATATTGAAATGAATAAATGCAAAAATATAAATTTATATTGTTGTCGGTAACAAAACGACAAAAAAAACTATTTCACCTACTACCGTGACTTATCTTCCCTGATTTAATTTCCATACATGCTATATAAATAAGTCTTTCAGACGAAAGATGAGAGAAAACAAGCATTGAGAGAAAACATCACGAGGCGAGGCGAAAATATTGTAATTTCACGAGAGAAAACATACATTGAGGGAACGAATTTAAGTTTAATCTGTTTCAGGCGAGGCAAGAGAAAACATCACGCGAGGAAAACATCACCCTAAACATTAGAGGTAATTTAAATTTTAAATCTTGTGTATTTAATTTTTAATTATCTTGTTTAGTACTTTGTTTGTTTCAATTTATATTCTATATAGTGATAAATTGAGATAGAATATGTATTTGTATGATTGCATAGTTTATTACAATTTCCGTTCGTATATATTTATATTTAAGTGAGTATATTTTAATTTATAGGTGAATTTAGATTAAGTTATGCATTTTAGATTAATGTTTACGTTTAGGTGAACTTAGATGTATTTATATGGTTTTATGATTTTTTTAGATGCATGTGAATTTAGATTAAGTTTATGGTTTTTTTAGGTGAATTTAGATTAAGTTTATGGATAACGTGCGTTTAATTGCATAATATAGATTAAATTTAAATATACATTAAGTTTAGTAGATTATGTTTAAATATAAATTATTTATGGATAACGTGCGTTTATTTATTTATTTATAAAAAAAATTTAGAGACTTTATATAAAATGTGCGTTTATTTACTTTTATATTAATGATAACATTATTTCTATATTTAAATTTAATTGCATAATTATTTTTATTAGTGTATTGATTTTATGTATTTAAATTTAATTGCATAACTAACTAAATACATATAATTATTATGTCTCCGATCGATCGAAACAAGGAAATATCGACGGAGACATAAAACTTGAAATTAATTTTAGATGAATGTATCGATCGAAACAAGGAATTTAATACTAATTATTAATTAATTTTTTTTAGAAATTAATTTTAAATGAAATCAATTAGGATAATTTTAGATTTATTAGGATAATCTTGAATTATTGTTGTTGTTTTAATTTTAAATGAAATCAATTAGGATAATCCACAAATTAATTTTAAATGAAATCAATTAGGATAATCTTGAATTATTGTTGTTTATGATATTAGATTTCTTATTGTTAGTTTTATTTAGATTTATTATTGTTAAATTTGTTTAGATTAATTATTGTTAATTTTGTTTACATTAATTATTGTTAATTTTGTTTACATTTGTTTTGCTTATTTGTTTAGATAATTGATTGTTTACGCTATTTATAATTATTGCATAATTCGTTTAGATAATTGGATATAATTATTGGATAATTCGTTTAGATAAGTGCCGACATAATTGTTTATTAGATAAGTCCCTTTTAATGAATTTATTGTAAGAGACTTTAATTATTTAATTAGATTGCTATTTTTTCTTATTTGTATATTTGATTAGAATGTATATTTGTTTTGTACATTAGAAAAATCATATTAAGACCAGATATTTACATTAATGTAATCTTGTATTTGTTATAGATGTCGGGATGGAAGAACATTATTGTTCGATATGGAGGCGATGGGATCCTTCTTTATGTTACATTGGCGGGTATCACCAAATGCCTTTGTTCGAATGGACAATGTAATTATCTGGGAGTTCATAGAGATGATTAATCAAATTATGTTGGGAAATTCGTTGAGTACAACCTACCAACCTGCATTATCTATCGAGATCTCGGAGTGGTAGAATTATCAAATTACTTTTGAGTAATGATGATCAACTTTTCGATTGGCTCATGATGCCCAGCAGAGTCTATGTGACTCACGATGCCGACACATCCCAATCGGAGCAAGAACTATATAGACCTTCGTTTGAGATACCATCCTCGTCAACATATGACTACACTTCCCAAAACATATCGTTCGATCGTCGTTGACACAACAATTTACATCATCGATTGGTTTGATCTTGATACATCTCAATATATGCCGCAACACATGGATCCATCCAGAATTACATTTCCCAACATATGCCGCAACCACAACCGGTGATACACTTGTTGAGGACAGCGATGACGGCGACTACGTTGAAGAAGAAGAAGATGAAAGCAGTCGGATGAAGAGGAAGAAGATCGCGAGTGCGCTTTGGTGAGCTATGGCTCATTTGTAGAGTTTGACGCATGGATCCGTCGAGAGGGTGGATTCGGGAAGCTTCTATCTACGATTATGCAGAGTAACACGCAAGAGCACGTAGGAGGCCTAGAGCCAGAAGAAGTTGAGGAGATGAGCAACTGGCTAGTCCCTGTTATTCCTCATGATGCTTGAGTTAATCTCTTTGCTCGTCCTCTGGACTCGGTTCCAGACCCCGATGAGCTGAGCGAAGGTTCCATCTTGACGGCAAGGGTGAATCAAGATATCCGTGGGGCTATGGCATTTGGAACGTCGAGTAGAATTTGTTATTCCTCGATCCGATAATTCGAGGATTACATTCAAATGTCGATATCATAATCAGTGTCCTTTTCTACTACGTGCATCGCAGTGAGGTGGATTTTGGTTTGTCCATAAGTTTGATGCTATACATACTTGCACGTAACCCAGTGAATATCGGAGTAAGGAAGGTTAATGCCCGTGTAATTGCAGCATACATATCACGAAAAATACGCGAAGACGGTGAAGTGCTAAAGTCGAGGTCCATTATGGCTGATTTGCAGCGAGAGTACGGTGTACACGTTACATACAGTGTAGCAATGCGAGCCCGTAATAGGGCGATCGAGATGATATACGGTGGACATGAAGAATCATTTCAGCTACTACCTAGTTATCTGCATATGTTACGGATGAGCAATCCCGGTTCGATGACTGACTTGGATATTGGATCAGATGGTCGGTTCCGTCACCTCTTTGTCGCGCTCGGTTCATGCAGATTGGCGTACACATTGTGCCTCCGACCCGTGATTGTAGTCGACGACGCACTGCGCGAAGGGCAATAAAGCGTATTATTCGTTGCCGTGACAAAGGAAGGCAACGAGCAAGTTTTCCATTAGCTTATGGAATTGGTCCGATCGAGAATGATGTCTCATGGACTTGGTTTCGCCTCGACTACAAGTCGCTTATGGATCAAATCCAGATGTTGATTGTTTGAGATGCCCATGTCGATTATAATGAACGCGATCAGTGTGTTACACCGATGCAACACACGGATTATGCTACTACCATCTGCGAAAAAATCACCCGTTTGGGCAACCATCCGCAGTTATTTGAAAAGCCGCTTATGCGTACCAAGATGCACACTTTGAAAAGCGATGGCTATGTTAAAGTCTCGTGAAGGCCGATGGTAGTGGCGCATATACCAAGTTGGTGGAGGTTGGGTGCGGTGGGCTAGATCACGATGCCCCGTTAGGCGCTACGGTTTATGACATCGAACATTGCCGAATCATTCAATTCTCGAATATTGTGGGCTAGACGATTGCCAATTTGCTCAATGATTGAGGCAATCCGTCACATTACTGTAAAAATGGTTCGATGAGAGACATGAAGCGGCAAAGAGGTACGCAATGAATTGACCCAAGCAACGCGTAAGATGATGGTATCAATGGAACTATCACGCAGATCGATGTAGTGCCTCATCGACTCCACTTTCAAAGTCAAGCACGAAGCAAAACATTCGAGTCAATCTCAATACGCAATCGTGTGCGTGTTTGGAGTGGGACATGGATATGATACCGTGTTCTCATCTCATTGCAGCTATATGGTACAATTTAAGTTTAATTATGTTAATTTTTTGATCAAATTGATTTCACTTACATATAATTGATTATATAAATTTTTAGTCATAAAGGTCACCATATATCTAACTATGTGGGGAGTACTACCATTCGCAAAGCTAGCGAAGCATACTCGTATCGGATCAATCTGTTCACCACGCGCCTAGTTGGACATTCCTCCGATGTTCTTTGGAATTACGGTTATGCCTCCTAATAGAGTCCGTCAGTGGGCGCCAAAGTGGGTCGATATCGTCATCCAAATGTGGGATCGAGTATTAGAAGTCGTGCACTACGGACATGTAGCTTGTGTGGTAATGAATCTCATACGCGTCGGAGTGTCCTTACTTATCCGAGGCAGTGACATTGTAATGAAAGAAAACATTCATGTAAAGATATTATTAACATTAACTAAAAACATTAATCTTTTATCAAAAAAAAAGAAAAAGAAGAAGCTTGAGCGATGAAGTCCAATTTCAGGATGATTGTGATTGTTGTCGCTCTTACATTGCTTCTTTCTATTTTGTGGTTGTGTTTCTCATACAATTTCTGATCGTTTCCATCAGCCTGAAATCTGAGGTAAAAGGTTCCTTCTCTGCCCTATTTTTTTTTCCAGTTCCATTTTCTTTTTGATACGTTTGTTTGTTTGAATAGCGGTGAAAACTTTGATCTTCACGAGTTTTAGTACTAATGGAGTGCTAGTATGTGGTTTCCGTTGCTTATTTTATCTACATCGACGGATGCATGTTAGTCTTGATTCTGCTTCCTTCGCTTGCTTTTGGAGACCGTTTTGTTCATTTCTCCGATAGACTATCTTATCAGTTGCGCTCGTTGCTTTATAGGTTAAAGTGTATGTTTAACGTATTCACCTAACATTGACTTAAACTGAGTCCTAAGATTTATGTTTAGTTTGAGATTTACGTTTCGATATCTTGTTCTTGATCGATGAGATGTAGATGGGAGAGGGGCGAAGAAGAAGAACATTTCCATTGAAGGAGATACCAAGTCCAATGGACGATAATATGCCAAATCTCATTGTAGTTTATTCTAGTAAAAATAAATTTAACTCGAATAACGTCTGTTTCATTTTACAGGTTATGTAATACTTATTTCATTGAGCTATGATTCTTCAAAACAAAGACACAAATTCATTCAACGATCTTAGCTTGAGTTAAATACTAAGTTGTTGTCACGAGGATTAATAACTATCGTATAATCAAATATTCGATAAATAATATGAACATCCATTTGCATCCAATATACCAATACATACCAATATACAAATACATACCAATATACCGATACATGCTAATTTCTACCTCTTCCTCTTCCTCTCGCTTTATATGGATCACATATCTCATATATATTTCCACCTACTTTATGTCTATATGCTACAACATTAGACGTGCCCATTCGATGCTCGGTGAACCCGAAAATAAGGCGTTCCACGGTCATGCACGCAAATGGACCATCAACGAAATCGCCTTCACGTCAAATACCTCGAAGAGCGCTCGTGTAATAATCGCATCATTATTCCATGGTGGTATCTCGGTGGAGTTAGCCTCGAACCATCTAGTGAAGAGAAAAACGGCCGCAATAATCTAGTCAGCACACGAAGTCCATCATCCTCGCATCCACTTGATCACGGTCCATCCTCCAAATACGCGAGTCAAACGACCGCAATGACCAGAGTGCATATCCACGCGTGCATATCGCAAAACGCCGCTCGATGACGCAGGATAATGATCTATAAAATTAATATTTAGATAAAATAAACAAGGACACGTAACCATTTAGATAAATTAATATTTATTGTATTAAATAAGGTTACTGCGTGGCACGTAACCATGATGTATAACCCGTCATGCCAAGGACAATCGCTATCCAATGCGCCGGTGGCTGCCATGTAAAACAATGCTCTCGGGTCATGATCAATGGTGCCTCACGCGGTCTTGAATGTAGGGCGAAAGCATTGCGTGTACCTCGGACCATGAATTTTGCGAAACATCTATTCAACATTGAAAATTAAGTAATTAGAGATACTACACATATACTATTTATTGATTGTATTAAAGACTTACGAAAAAACCAGTATCAAGGATGATTGTGTTTTGATAATCCACCCCATCCAATACGTCGATCCCGGCATCGAGTCTCATCCTCAAATACACCATGAATAGATCGACGACCTGCAAAATTATTTTAGGGATACATATCAATATAAGTAGATGTACTTAAAAAAAACGAAGCATATTGTATAAAACGCATGCGAACATCAAACGCCTCCGGCATTTCGATATTCATGAAAATGCAACTGGACTTGTCGGTCGATTACCGAACAACCACCATTGCCTTATTTGTGTTCAAGAAACGCTGGTAATTTATCACTATATCACCGGATAATGGACGTGGCATCGGGCTATTCACGTATGGTGACCTCATTACAGCCGAAGGTCTCCGTGCCCGTTCACCTCTCCGGATCCCGAACTACAAACATTTAATTTAGAGAAAATGAAAAACATAACAAATATAATGAAATATTATAAATCACAAATATGAGACTTAATAGTTACTTCTTTGCTCCAATCTGCTGCACGGCTCGAAAGTCCGCCTCACGGCGTCTGGGCGTCGGATCACTAAATAGGTCCACCCCATCATGGAATGATGAGGTGTAGTTCGGGGTAGTACCATGGATCAGTGAGAGTAGCGGGGAGGGTATCAGGGGCGATGCGGTCTTTGCCTCGGCCGGCTCAATATGTCCACCGCCTCGAGGACATCCGGGTCGGGCGGTGATGTGGTCTCGATCTTCACCTCTCGTCGTCGTCGTCGGATGACGTGGGACATGAGTGCATGTGTAGCGTATCATCCCTATGTGTGCAACCACAGTCTTCTCTAGATGTTTTCAAACCACTTCTTTATCTTTGGAATAAATTTGTCTTGATAGACCTCTCGATCGTCGCCTTTGCTCTCCTCCTCCGGACAGATTCGGGATAGATTCACGGATCCAACGACGATCGGCGGAACTAAGGCGCCTGGTGCTCACCACCACCGCCGATGAAGCCGCCTCCGGTATGTCTTCCCGTATCCGTCTCTCAGCGGATGGACGGCTATCCACATATGGCCGCGGCTCATCAACAACCGGAACCTCAACGAACCCAACCGACGATGTCCTCTCGGCCGGGTATCGAAGGTGAAGGCTTTGAGGCTCGCTCGATGGAGACCACGAAGATCGGGATCCTCAACAAGCGTGGAGCCCTCCTCGGAACTCGGCGTCTCGTCGAGGCTCATCCACCGGAGGTGGATGAGACACCACGACGAGAAGGGAACTGCTGTCCCTCCTCAAAGTTTGACGGTATAACAAAATTCACACCGAGTGGAGAGGGTGTGAGAGCAGACACCCAAAGAAATCTGCTAACCTCGAATGAGTCGGCTCGATGGATGTGAGATGATAATCGACCTACAATAAATTGAAAGATGTTATTTAATATTCTAATAAATACAATACCTCATACATGATTTAAAATTATAATAAAATTCATTATTCTTGCTCAAAAAGAGATCAAAAGTCACGGTGAGAGCCTCTTGAACTTCCACCTCAACACTCTCGGATCTGTTGTGGGATTGATGTCGTCCCAACTATACTTCCCAAGCTGGTATGATCTCGGTGACCAAGCATATAGTGCCCAGATCGTCCGTAAAAGTGGTATTGAGCATTAGGTTGACACTGCGTCGTATAATATCTCAATATCTCGTAATCGTAGGCCCCACTAAAATCGGCAAAACGCCTCCGGATCGTCGACCAATGCCCAAACCCAATCAGCTATTATCTTCCCGTATCGCACCCAAATACGAACCCATAGAGGGTAATAACGTGGGCCACACGTAAATAGTGACGAAGATCTACATCATCACTAAAATCACTACTACAAAATCTATCTACTAGATTACGTAATGTAACTCTGTGCCCATAAAAAGGCTATAGACCTCAACGTCGCTCAGTCGTAGTCTAGTGTGGGATCAAATGATGATGACCCAAATTGCGGGCCGGTGACTAGAGCATAATCTCTAATGGAAAAATATATATATCTTCCATTGATGAAAAATACATCTCCGGATCGTGAGGTTCTATCGACGGAGACTAAATGGTGCAGATAAACTAGACTTAGGCCCGGAGTCCAATCAATCGGATGACCAAAGCAACCCCCTAAACATATCTACCAACTCTTCACGTCACTTATCTAGCAAGACATTCTTAATATACTTAAAATAATCGATCATATAATAAGTCTTTACATCCGCTTCACATTTATCGTGGTAGGCCTCAAGAAAACAGGATCGACCTACAATTATATCAATACCACATATTACACAACGTCTGACAAACCAACAAACTACTACAATAATTATTTCATTTGTCTATAATTCGCATCAATAAACATCTATCATACAAATATCACTACCGAATCGGCATATAAACGATCATGCAATTAGCGAGATTTTAGTTCGATCTTAACTAACCCATATCATAATATGCTAAAACCCGACTATATTGTTTCAATCATATTATTCAATCACATTATTCAATCACATTATTCAATCACATTTAGCAATAATGAAAAACTAATTAAACAACCCGACTCATATTCAATCATATTATTCAATCAATCACATTTAGCAATATTTATCCAAAATATCATACTCTTAAAATCGCATAAGTATATTGTCAATCTCGCATAAGTATATTGTTATTTATCCAAAAATCGCATAACTATACACGAGAGCATAACTATACACGAGAACATATTGTAAAAATCCAAAATATACATACTGTAAAAATCGCATAACTATACACGAGAACATACCGGTAAGTCCATATTGTCACTCGTTTTTGGCCTAAAATATGGTTTCTACCGCAATTATTACAAAATTCAATTAATAACTAATTATTAGAAAATTAAATTGATATCGACCGGAAACAGCCTTTATACATGATTTTCCAATATATACATATTAATGGTTGTTTAAATTCGAATAAACCATCTTTCGGTCGTGAAGCGCTTCTCTCGGTCGATCGGAGAGAAACTTCATCGATCGGAAAGATGGTTTATTCGACCGAAACAACCATTAATATGTATATATTGAACAATTGTTGTTTCGGTCGAATAAACCATCTTTCGGTCGATGAAGCCTTCTCTTGATCGACCGGAGAGAAGGCTTCATCGACCGGAAAGATAGTTTATTCGACCGAAACAACGATTTATATGTACATATTGAAACAATTTGTTGTTTCCGGTCGAATAACCCATCTTTCCGGTCGATGAAGCCTTCTCTCCGGTCGACCGGAGAGAAGGCTTCATCGACCGGAAAGATGGTTTATTCGACCGGAAACAACGATTAATATGTATATATTGAAACAATTTGTTGTTTCCGGTCGACAAACGTTGTTTCCGATCGAAATTCGTTGTCTCCGTCGACCGGAAACAAGTAACATTGCGAGAATTACCTCGGTTGTTTTTCACGTTCTCTCTTCTTATCTTTCTACAATATCTTCTTATCCTTCACCGTGAAAAAAATTGCGCCGTGAAAAAAATTGCGAGAGAGAATTGATTTCAAATTGTGCGAGAGAGAATTGATTTCAAATTGTGCGAGAGTTTCAAATTGTACGAGAAGAGTGAAGAAAAAATCTGAAATGTGTTTAGTTAATGTTGGTCAAAAGACGTTAAATGCACAGAAAAAAAGAGAACCAATTCCCTCTATCTCACATCACATCGTCTGCAAATTTCATACATTTAAGTCAAAATATAGTTTTTTAATAGGTTTGGGTATGGGTTGTAGTTAATTTTTAGGTTGGGTATGAGTGGTACACATATTATGAAAGTTGGGTAGATAAGTTGGGGCCCCTATCTTTTTTATATAAGAGAGATATATACTATTTGAATGTATCGAAATATTAGAAATGATTTATAGTACTGTGCCTACTTATGAATGATTATTGTTTATTTTTAATGAATCAGATAATTATTAGAATTGAGAGAATATGTTATGGAAGTACTGCAAATTTGCGTATTTTATCTATAACGCGGTAGCATTCTTAATATACGCCCACATATTGACACAAGTCAATGAACTAGTTACAAAACTGACTTAAATAGCTTACGGCTGATTTGCGATTCAGAACTTGTGGGTATGGCCAGTATATTATAATGGAATGCTAACAGATTGATGATTCTTGTGTTTATTTATAATCTATGATGGTAATAGTTTTATAGTACGAATCATCATTATTAAAGAAATGTTCATTTACATGAACATGAAATTAATCAGATTTATATTTATATATTTTTAACAAAATTATATTTATTTATTTTTTATCTTTATATTATTATTATTATTATTATTATTATTATTATTATTATTATTATTATTATTATTATAGGGATGTCAATCGAGTTAATCGACTTGGGTTCGGGTCAATTCACTCGAGCTGTCAGACTATTCGATTTGGATCATTTAGGTTGATATTTTTAGGATTAAAAATTTTCAATCCTAACTCTAAACTCTCGGACTAATCAATCGGGCCAATAGGGTCAAAAAACCTAAGGAAAAAAAATTTGTGTATATTTTTTCTTGATAATCATATATTTATAACAATAATTTTGTATTAAGCATTGAGGTAAAAGGATAAAGAAGTTGATTAGTATAACTTTTAAATATTAAACAAATACACTTTCACAATTATTAGAAGAAGAAAAACCTTATTATACTGAAAACCATGTAACGATAAAAATTTCAATTAATAGGATCAACCCACTCGTTAATTCCTTCATTTCAATTCATTATTACTCGTTTATTCCGTGTACATGCTAGCTATTAGAATCTCATATTTATTCAATTTCATTCTAATCATCATTCTATTACCAAATTCATTTCATTCTCATATAATTTCATTAGTGTCTAATACCCATCACCTTAATTTTTCATTTTTCTTTTTTTAGTGGAGAACCTACTATTTTTGTTACTGCACCTGCACATGTAATTAAGTAGTCATCCCCAACGGTTGTCAGTGCTTGTTCGCATAGTACTTGAGATTAGGATGATTTTAATCACAGTAGTAATTTTGCTGATATAATAGAATTAGATTTTGTAAAAAAAAAATCTGATACATGTATGATGCCTGAACTACCTGTAATATATGTTTTAGATTCTAGGGTAAAAATAATCTTTTGTCTCAATTAATATTGTTTTGAAAATTATGAGATTTCCTCTACCTCAAAATATTTGTTTTGTTGTACCGAACTAGTTAGGGTAGAAGAACCGGTAATTCATAGGATTCGAATTATTCTCTACCTCTAATATCCCATTCATAGAAAAGTTCGATCATTTTAGAAAAGTTGGTTGGAAACCAACCTACAACTCTCACTTTAGTTTAGTTTTTCTTCCCATTCTCGGATGAGAAACAATGTGTGATAAAGATCTGTACTCACTAAGACCTTATAAACAATGAGAAACAATATATGAACTAAATAAATAGTCAAAGTATTAGGACGTTGTAAGCAGTGGCGGAGCTACGTTGGGGCCTGGGGGGCCCAAGGGCCCCCCAGAATTTTTTAGTATTAGTAGTATATATTTAGTAATTAAAACAAAGACTTCATTGTAGTTCAGTTGGTTGGATTGATTTCCGCTTATTCGCAGACTTGGGTTCGAAACCCAGCTTTTTCTTTCTTTCTTTTTTTGTAATTTTATTATCCTTTTCTTTTTCCTTTTTCCTTTTTCATTTTCATCTTACGCTTTCATTCTCTTCTCTTTTTCTTTTTTCCTTTCGTCCTTTCTCATTTATTTTTCATTTTTCTTTTCCTGTAATTTAATTATATTCTCTTATCTCTCTACTTTGTACTCTTTCTTTTCTTTTTTCTATTATTTGTATTATGCTAACAACATAAAAAATGTATGCAAAAAATATAGCTGTTTATATATGAACTAATATGATCAATCTAATTTCTAAATTTTTTATGATAAATTATTCTAATAACAACCAACTGAAGGCATCTAAGTTATTTAAATTCTTATTTTAAGCATTTAAAAAACTTGTTGATGATAAAACAATCAAAATATAGATCAATTGAATATATGATGATTATTTTAGAAATATAAGTGTTGAACCAAACTATTGAATGAACTTAATTTCGTACATTGAAAATGATGTGTTTGTTAATGCTACCAATGAAATTATTATGCACGATTTCAGAAAATGAAGAATATAAGATAAACTTATGATGGTGATTGTGTTTAACTTTTATTTTTCTAACATTGTGATATAATTTAAACAATATTATTTACTTCTAATTTTATTTTTAAAAAAATTGGCCCCCCAGAGTAAAATCTCCGGCTCCGTCACTGGCTGTAAGTATATTATATACCATTATCATTTGAAAACCAGCCATAAAACTATATAGTCAATAATAATAAATAAATTATCTATAAATTATAATTTCCTTCTAAACCGTTGTGACAAAAAAAACTAATCCTCAATTTCCCACCATCCAGCATTCGCGTGCTGCCCCTCTTTTCGCGACATCCTTTGCGGGAGCCGTGGGCAAAGTCCTCCGGTGCGGAACAGAGCTGTCACTGAAGCGTGATTTTACGAGAAGGAGGATTTTATATTTGGTTATCAGCGCGTCCAGATGGGAGGGCAGATTCACGGACTTCAGTTTTCTCTCAATTTTTTTCCATTGGATTAGTCATTGGGATCACAATCAAATTGTGATTTCACCACAATTTGGAAGGATGATTTCTCTATCTAATTCTAGCTTTTGGAATGAATGTTTTATGTCAATTACTGTGTTTGGATTGTGAGATGATGATGATGAACTAATTCCCTACTAGGATTAGGGGGAATCGAATCATGTATTGACCGATTACACGTTGTGAATTGCATATCTATTATATTAAATTGTATTGTTTGTAATTCAACAACTTGATCACTTGTTTAATTGTGTCAGACAATTAATGAGATCGAGAGATTATTATGTCGTTGGAATTATAGGTTTAATCGGAGTGAATTGTTATGGTTTAAACTGTCATTTAGTTGAATTCTTCCCTATGAGTGAGAGCCACGGATAGGATTTGATTGAGAGAACTTATTTAATTCTTGATATGCGTTGCAACATATGATTGATTGGTACATGAGCAGAGAAATCCAAAGGCCTAGGCCTTTTATCCAATTAAATTATTGTGTTTGTGTGTGTGTTCTTGTTTATTTGTTCTATTTGTGCTTTGAAATTCTATGACAAAAACAAACCTATGATTTTAGAATGTTTAGGATTTTCTTTTTTGTTTTAAGTATTGACACAAAAACATAGAATAAGCTAAGTCTTCCTCGAGAGTTCGACTTGATCGATCTTACTGCTCTATTGGGATTCGTACGATTGCGAGCGACTTAGAAAATATTTAGTCAAATCATAAACAATGAGTTCTTAAGATTAAGGAATTGATTTTCTTGACAAGTCCATGGATGTAGGAGCAGTTTACTCCGAATCACATTAAAATTATGTGTTCTTTACTATCTTGTCTGATTATATTCCTTTCATATCTGACCAAGTTAACAGTCGGATACAAGTTATCCAAAACCTATTCTCTAAAGATTTTCACTCAACAAGTAAGCTTCCCACCATTTCTGCATTTACGTCACTTCAAATAATGTTCCAACTAACGAGCTCAATCAACTGCCAGTGTGGCTCTTATCTGAAAGACTAACTTGTTCATCTATCTTTTGAGAAAAAGCTAAAACCAGGTGTATTCCCTACTCCATACACCTGAATCTACTTACTTTAGGACCATCAACATTATTTGTTGCTCCTAGATCCATTGACTTGTTCTGACTACTTAAGATGTTGAGGCTTATCATCTGATGAACCAAATGCAATTATCTGAGTTGTTCCTGATTGGATTTTTCAGCTTGGTTTCCTTGGGATTGAGACCTGTTTAAACAAAGTTTAGCTCTCTACAGATGAGCTAACAAACAAACACTATATCACTGGACATCATCGGGTAGATATAACTTATATCTTTCAGTTGATTTTGAGATCTAGTCAAAACATCGATCCCAAATTTCCAAATAGTTCCTGAATTTTTTCTATGACTATCAGACCAAGATAAAGCTATACCAACTGCCCTTAGGATCGACCATATACTTACCACTAGGCTACGCCTTTGGAGGACAATACAAAAAATTATAAATTCATTTTTCACGTGCTAAATGACGGTCATGTTAAGTAGAAAATAGATAAAGAGGTACATTAACTTTTATCTGTAATAATATCTATTAATTCATGTATTCACATTATATAAAGTAAATATCACCATTGAGTATTTAGTCAAACTCAAACTCCCTCCCATCCCCAATCTCTTTAACGTGTCATTTGCCTATTTTTGTTAACAAATGTTAACTGTCCGTTAGTCAATGGAGGAATATGCAGAAATTTAAAAACAAAAAAGATGTAATTGATCCAAAACATAATAGGAAAATTTTTGAATTTTTCCTAGTACCTTAGGGGGGTATTTGTACATTTTCTATTAGTTAGATACACATTATTTCTACTAACATATCAATGAACGTTTATATTTTTAAGTGAAAAATATTAGAGCTTGTTAGGAAATGAATCAACATATTACTAAATATTTCTAACTTAACATGTAATCATTAGGATATATGATATTTATTTACTCTTAGTAACTCACATCGAAAGAAATTTATTCATAATTATTATTAGTAAAGTTATTATGTAGTTATAGTATATGAAAATATATATATAAAAGAGAAATATTATGATATCCAACTAATACTTTCTTAATTGTGCAATATATTTTAAAAAATATTATGATTTTATTATATATATATATGTATGTGTGTGTGTATGTATACACATATATATAGAGGAGATCATATAGTACCCGAGTCTGAAGTAGTATGTGATACTCAATTTCGTCCATTCATCTCATAGATCCTATGGTGGATATATTTTTTGGATTTTTAAGTTTATTTTTGATGAAATCTCTACAATAAGAGTATATTAGTAATTTGATTTGTCATGTGATTGAGAAAACAAACCATGCATATAGTTGAACTGACTTATGCATATAAATGAATATAAAAATGCATGCAGTTGAACACAACATGCATGTACCTTGGAAGCGTGTGCTTAGCGTATGCTCGTGCTCGTATGCCGCCCCAGCTCGACTGAGAACCCCTTGGCCAACATGCATTTTTATATTTTTTATATGCATGAACATGTTTTATTATACGCATGAATGCATTTTATCTGCATATTTGTGTTTTGTGGCCTAACATGCAGGTTTATATTTTGTTATATACATGAACGTGTTTTATTATATGAATGATCGTGTTTAGTCATATGCATATTTATGTTTCGTGCCAACATGTAGTTTTATGTTTTGTTATATGCATGCATATGTTTTGTGATATGCATGAATATATTTTTCGACGACAAATCTCTCATCCATCATTCTCCATCAATTATGTCGTCTCTTTCCCCGATTATCGACTAATTTCATCATAAACCACCGCCATAGCCACAATCTCTCTCGATTCATCAAGTTTCTATCAAATTCATATTCTATTTTTTTCTCAAAGTCCATCAACTTTGTTATCAATTTTTTTCTTTCAAAATCTGTAGTTTGTTGTTGTTCGTTTGTGCCTCTGCTACTGTCCGCCGATGTCGTCGCCGTCCTTCGTTGACGTCCTTGTAAAAAAAATCGAAGAAAAAGAATATAGGAATAGAGGAGGAGGAGAAGAAGAAGATTGATTTGATTTCTTCCAGATTTTGCTCATTGCAAAAATTAAAAAAAATAAATAAATGGAAAATGGATTGCTACGTGTCACCTTGTTGTGCGATCACATGTTCAAAATGTATAGTCTAGATTAGGTACTACTTACTACCTGAGAACCGGATACTATGAGAACACAACCATATATATATATACACACACACACATCTAACCCATATCAATTGTCCAGATTGAAGAAAATTTAGTTAATGATTTCAGATATTATTTTATTAAATAATTCGAATAAGGGTAAATTTGGTATAAAAAATTATTTTCTCTGTCCCTCCAGATGTAGATCTCGTCACTTCCTGATAATCTCATCATTTACCGAAACAGTAGGGATTTTACAATCTACTCAATATAATGTTGCACAAACTAGTCGTTATAGCCCATACTATCTATCTCTTATATAATTTCTGATTATAGTACTCTCATTTCACTTAAGTTAAGACGTGAAATTGAATCGCTTTTAAGAAACCAACGGTCCTTCCCCTCGAATCAGACAAACTAAATAAGGGACAATTACAACCCAAGAATTAACAAGTACTTGTCCATGTAGTTGGAAACCCCATATATGTCAATCCCTGGACTATATAATGTACTTTATCCTTTTGGTGAGCTTTTGTGGATCAATATCACTACCATTTTCTATATCATTTACTAAAACAATGATCTCATTATTACATACTCTAGCAAAACCACCCATTAGAGCCATCGTTAACCATTGCTCCTTAAGGCATTCTTCCTATACCTATGAATTCCATTGGACCTATAAATGATACATTGGAAGAATTGGTGGGTCTTTCAATATCAATAGGTTGATTGTTTCGCTCTTGTATCTTCCAAAAGGAAAACCAACCTATGCTTATTGGACTCTATGTATTAACGAGCGAGAATCGTCGAGGTAGGGCCTGTCCCCGGCCAGATATACAGTGAAATCACCTTTCCTATTCTTTCCCTCGACCCGTTCGAATCCCTCCTCGCCCACAATCGGCCTAAAAGGGAAGTACCTACCCCCTAACACATATCTAATAAATATGTGGCACATATTATACATCATGCAATAAAATTTATTGTTGCACTACCTACACTTTCTGTAGCACATATATAATATAAACAATGCACATATTTAATAAATATGTGGCACACATTGCACATCGCAACACAATTTAATGTTGTACGGCAAATGCTACGAATGTATTCTATACGTTCAACAAAAAAATATAATCTATCTAAAATAAGAAGTTACAAGATAGATTACAACAAATCCCTAAAATCAAGGAAATAACCGTTTTTAACATTAAACAAAATTACTAATATAATTTTTAAATAAGTCATGCGGTTAAAGTATAACATATATAGTAATACATTGTAGCACAATGTAAATTAATATTGTCCATTGATTTACTAAAATCGATGATTTAGATTTATTCTTATTTCTTATAAATAATTACATTTCTACCTGATCCATATATATAGGGTTGTACATCGATTGGTTTGGTAGGCCGATTGATATGAAAATCACAAACCGAAAAATTAACCGACCTGTATTTTGTTCGATCGAACTCACCGATTATTCTAAAAAATTGATCGTGTCGAACCAACATGAGATGTCGAGTTTTAGTGGTTCTAACCTATCGGAAATTTGTATTATGTCATTTTTTAATTGGCGCTCTATTGAAATTTTATATATATATATATATATATATATATATATATATATATATATATATATATTTTTTTTTTTCTTCTTCTTTTATTTGTAATTAATGATTTCAAATTTTTCACTTAAAAGCTATTAAAACGATCAAACAATTCAACAAAAGCAACCTGCAATTTCACAAACTAAATTTTGGTGGCAATTCGGCAACACCGATAAAACAAGCAAATCAACTATAAAAGTAGTAGCAGAAACCATCCATAAGTAAGAACGAGTGACATAAATAAGTAGTCTAATTTCTAACCAATTGTCCATTTTGGATTTCGAGAGCCAAGTGTAGGTGCAAGAGGGGTATACAACTGATTTTTTTTGCAAGTTTTCATAAGCCTTAACAAAATAATGACTGAGTCATTAGATGAGTCAGCTGACTGATATAGATTATCTAACAGTTTGACTGTCAACATAGACTCAATTTGTGCACTAAAGTTGATGGAACAAAAGGCTGAACTTAGTCCACTCAAAAGTTTATTCGTAGTTGTGTCGGATTAGAATTAGACCAAGCAAAGAGGAAATGAAAACATCAGATCCAACTATGAGAATTGTAAGATATTGAAAGTAAAGATAGGTTAAACAATTAACATTAAAGCTCCTTTTTGCAGACGATAGTTTACTCCTTTTTCGGGCTGATGAAATGAATTGCCGAGCAATTCATGAGATTTTGGAGATGTATGAGGTGGCTTCGGGGCAGGTGATTAACTCGGCTAAGTCCTCTATTATAGCCCGAACTTGGAGCAGGGTAAAATTGAAGTGTTTCAACGGATCTTGGGCTTTCAATTGACTGAGGGTCATAATATGTACCTTGGTCTCCCTACCTTCATTATGAGGAAGAAACATTTGCAGTTCGAGTTTATCTTGGATAGGATTGATGAAAAATTCAATGGGTGGTCTTCTAAATTTTTTTTTTGGGGAAAGGAGGTGCTGATTAAATCTATTATCCAAGCTATGGCCACCTATTCTATGTCTTGTTTCAAGCTTCCTAGAAGTATATGCTCGGCTATTGAAAGGAGATGTGCAGATTTCTGGTGGGGGTCTTCGAAAAAAGGACGCCAACTTCATTGGTGTACCTGGGATCGGTTGTGTTTAAATAAATCCCTTGGAGGTATCGGTTTTCGTAAGATGGTTTTTTTAACCAAGCTTTGCTCGCGAAGCAAGCTTGGAGGATTTTAATGATGCCAAAATCTCTTCTTGCTCGGGTTGTTAAAGGACGCTATTTTCATGACAATAACATTTTGGATATAGTGGCTTCTCCTAATTCCTCGTTCGCGTGGAAATCTATTCTTTGGGGTAGGGATCTTCTTGTGAAAGGAACTCAGTGGCAGGTTGGGAATGGTCATCTTATCCGGGCGTTAAGGGATACTTGGATACCGAGAGCTATTCCAGAAAGTGTCAGAGATGATTGTGAGAATAAGGAGATCTTGGTTGCAGAGTTTATACGTAATGAGACAGAATGGAACGAGGAGATGCTTCGTGATTATTTTTTTGCATATGAAGTGGATGATATTATGTCCATTAAACTTCATAGGGGTCCTTGTGAAAATTCTATCAGGTGGAAATATGGGGAGCATGGGGAGTACTCGGTAAAATCAGGGTATCTTTTTGCGTCTGGATTCTTTGATACTAATGCTTATACCTCCTCTGAGGAGACTAAGAAATGGTGGAAGTTTATTTGGGCTCTCAATATTCCTCAAAAAATTCGTCATTTTTTATGGAGAGCGCTAAATGATATGTTGGCCACTGAGTTGAATCTCAAAAGACATCATGTCCCTACTAACGGAATTTGCTATTGGTGCAAGAAGGATTGGGGATCGACTACGCATTGTCTGCTTTTCTGTGACTACATTAAACAATGCTGGAAAGAATCCCAGTTTTGGCAGCTGATTAAGAAGGGTAAAGAGTTATCGCTGATTGATTTATGCAGGATTGTGAATCAAAATATGAAGATCTATGATTTTGAATGTTGGGTTGTATGTCTGTGGGCTGTTTGGCGGTTTCTTTGTGACAGAAAACATGGTGAGAGCAAGCGTTCCGCTCGTGATTTGATAGCTGGTGGGCTGAATATGCTCGAAAACTTTCAGAAAATCAATCGAACATGTACACTCAAAAAACCTATGCTACCTAAGTCGGGTGATAGATGTAGGGTAGCCCCTGATTCAGGTATTTTTCGAATGGATGTCCATGTTAGTCCGTGGGAGGATGGAAAGGAGATGGCTATGGGTATGGTGATCCGGGACTCAAATGGAAAGATACAGGCTGCAGTGGCTAAGATTCTTCGTCCGACGAGATCTGCTCTCATGGGAGTGCTTGATGCTATTATATTTGGTTTGAGATTTTGTATCGAGGATGATATCAAACATCTGGAGATTTTCTCTGACTTTCTTTTGGCCATTCATGTGCTAAACGATTCTGGTAGAGGTTCCGTGCACCAAAACGATGAGTTGTTGGAGGTTTTCTTTAGAGCTAAAGAGAGTTTTGTGGTTGATTATTTTCATGTTAGTAAGGGAGCAAATCTAACGGCCATGTGGCTTGCTAAGATAGCTGTTAATTTTCAGGATGTAATGGTCTGGAAATCTGAGTTTCCAACTCAACTTCTAGACATTGTATGTTCGGATTGGCAGTGATATGAATTTTTCTCTCAAAAAAAAAAAAATTAACATTAAAGCAGTAAACAACACAGATATTTCATGTGGTTAGAATAAACTCTTACGTCTATGACTTGATGAACATGTAAATCCCTTAGCCCTTCTATTTTATACTTCCAAAAGTGAAGTGACTTAAGATTCCATGCAACTTGAGATCTTCTGTTTCTGGCTTATCTGGTCAGGATCTGTATAATTATTGTTTTCACCCAGTTCACCTTCGGGCTACTTACTACCATTGCTTTCAATAGCTACGCCTTGTTGCCTACCCACGGCTTCATCCTAACTTCCATCCTTATCTAAACTTGGTTAGAACTACATTTTCAACTATCTCGGGTGTGTCCTTACAATGAAGAACAAATTTAAATATAAACACACTCATTCTAATTTTCATTAGAGTTTTTACAAAGTAAGAGAACCTAGATAAAAAAGGACTAGATCTATGTTGTTTCACCATAGACGAAGTGGTGAGACTGGGACAATAATTTCACGATCCTAGACAAGATTTTTACTATGGAAACAAGGTTTTTTACTAGAATCTCATGTTTTTTAATAATTCTAATATTTTTGAAGTCTCCGATCGACCGAAGACTTCATAAGGATGGCCAGAGAGATTCTTTGCATAATTTATATTATTTTTGCATAATTCGGCACAAATTTTCTATCGACGTCAGTGACATATCTTCAACTTTTTGACTCAAAATACATTAAATTAATAAAATGAGTAACAAATTTTAAAAATGAACAGGTACACACTTTTGAAAATAATATGTAGTTGTATATAATTTTCCTTACCAAATAATACTTCATTAGATAATATTTAAATCTCGACAAATTTTCCGCGTCGTCGTGTCATCTCCTTCGCCGCCAGCTCCCTTGTGATTTAATAGTCCACCCCATGCCAGACATTATCTTCCAGCCATACATGTCATTCTTGTCTCTCATGAAAACAGGCACAGTACTCAAACATTAACACATACATTTCTAATATTAATTCAGTCTCTATCTAGACTAGAATTATGGGATGCATGCACCGCCGCACGTGGTTTTTCTGCCAACTCTTGGTTTTATCACAAACAGTGGCTACTATCATCATATGACTCACACACATAATATTACATCACTTCGGCCACTCAGCTTTTTACTGTTTACCGTTGAATATGCAGTAGCAGTACCCACCCTACCCCCGATCCTGTTCATTGATTCCAAGTTTAGAAATTACAAGAATATTGATTCGAAGGTTGTCAATTCATATTCGATTCGCCTACCTAACTTTGTGGACTTTTCAAAGCACAAACTAATGTTAGATCGTCATACAAATTAAGACTCGTGAGATCAACTTAATTATATCGTAAATTCAAAAACGTTAGATATATAATTGAAATTGTATTTTCAAGCCGAATGTTGTATGATGAATTCAGGTATCATGTGAACAATCTAACTAGACAAAACATGCCAAAACATGGGATGTTGCCATAACATAAGACATGACATCTTAAGTCTTTTGTCATCTAACTTAAACATAACAAATTAACTTTCGCTATCGAAAATTAAGATATGTTTTGCGTGATGAATTGCATGGAACATAGTTCCATTTTATTTGCATTAAAAATATAATTATATTATTTTTGTACTACAACTTAGGATCGGTGCTCAGGTGTATTTTCCATAGTTTCTCATTCAAAATCTGAATCTATGATTTTATTTATTTAGTTAGGGGTTGTTTGGCTAAGCTTATTTTAGAGAGCTTATAAGCTCCAAGAGCTTATAAGATGTTTCAAGAGCTTATAAGAGGTAATGTCTCAAGTGCTTATAAGTTGTTAAAGTGTTTGGATAATTGATCTTATAAGCTAGAGAAAAAATCGTTAGTTAGAGAGATAAAATTAACAAGATATGAAGTTGATAGTGTATGTGTAGGAAATAACGAACTATATTAAGGTTATTTTGGTAAATTCATGATTGCTTATAAGTTTATGAAAAAATAAGTTAGGGTTGACCAACTTATTTTAGGAGAAACTATAATTTATTCTTTGATTGACTTACTTTCACAACATAAGTCATTTAGGAGCTTATTTTGTCAAACACTTTCAAACAACTTATAAGCTCCTAAACAGCTTATAAGCTGTTTTAAAGAGCTTAGGCCACCCATGACCATAAGTTATCGTATTTTACATGTAAATTAATGGAATTTTGACCATTATTTCATAGTTGATGACCATAAATAGATATCTGCCAAAAATACGAAAAATGTGAGTAAATTGATAATATAAATAATAAATTTTACTCCTTTCATTCACCAAAAACTTACATTGTTTTTATGGTAATAGTTTTAATAAATTGTAATGAGTGTAAAGTGAATGAAAGTAATATATGAATATATTAATTGATAGTGAGAGTAAAAAAGGTGGGTCATGTGTGGTTTTTTTTTTATAGATAAGTGGGTAGTTGATTTTTAAAAAAATAAAAAATGCAAGCTTTTGGTAAACAAATCGAAAATGAATTAAATTCAAGTTTTTAATGAATGAAGAAAGTAAATTTAAGAATAGAAAAGGGAAACTTGATGATTTTATGGGTTGTAAATAGTTTATGATCTCAACTTTTGTGTATTTCTCCAAAATGATCCAAACTTTTGTCTATTTTTCAAATATGATCCAAACTTTTTTTCTTTTCTTTTTTTTATTTCGAACTTTGCAAAAAAGTTCAGTTTTAGCCAACGATCGAGAATCTGACTTTAGAGAAAGCTGAATCAACTCGCCAGATTTTATGTGGAGTATATAATAAATGAAGTGGAAACTAAATTGGATTTGTAAATAAACTTTTCCATTTCAGTGTAAATTCACTACAATCTATTGTATATTCAACTCGAGCATTTCGTGAGCTAATTCAACTTTTCACCACCTGATTTTTGGTTGTATAATAAAATTGAATTTTTTATGCTAAGTTCCAGATTTTATAAAATAAACAAAAGTTAAAGTCATTATTGAAAAGACTGAAGTTCGGACAATAAACTATATCTAACCATTTATAAAATGAATATATATAAGACCACATACAATATGTTGGGATATGAATTGTTGAAATACATTTTTTTAATTAGATCTCAAAATATTTGTTGAAAAGTTGACCATGACCCAAATGTCTTGTAGATGAGTTTGAGGGTCGCAATCAGTGGTCGTTAACTAAATAATCAACCTACCAGTTTCCATTTGGTATTCGATTCTTGTATTACGTAACCGACACACACACACACACACATATATATATATATATATATAGGGGTTGGATCCAAGAAGAACTCATATTTTTGAGAAGCTTGAGAACAATGCATGTCGTTGAAGATAATGCAAAAACAAGTATAAAATTGTGCGTAAAGAAAACTTTCTAAAATTATTGCACAACAAAATAATTTTAGAAAGTTTTAGATATCTGTAACTTTATATTGTTTTGTCGCGTCATCTTCAACGTTTTATCGATGTTCGCAGTTTTGCAAAAAGATGTGGTTCCATTGATCCATTCACATATATATATATATATATATATATATATAATTTTTAAAAGTTTTATAATTATTAAAATATAAATTATTTTTATTAATATTATTTTTCAATTTGAAGACCTAAATTCTAATCGGAATATCATATTGGCGCTTTTCGCCTTCGCCTTCGCCTTCGCCCTTCCACCCCCACCACACCCACACCACCAGCTCCAGTTGCAGGCCACCCGAACCGCCGCCACTCCCTCCCACCGCCGCGTCGAGCGTTCGAGCATAGCCCTACTGCACGGCAGCGCCCCCACCACTGACCGCCCACTCGCCTGCAGCTCGACAAATCGCAACAGCCACTTATCCGTCATGCACCAGTCCGTTGTGCCGCTCCTCACCTCCCACCGCCGCCTCGAGCACAAAACTTTAATCAAAGCTCCTAGTTTGAGTTGCAAATTTGAAAAAAAGATCGGTAATTTCCCAATGCATAATTCGATTTCTCGATTAACCAAAATCGAACGGTTTGCATTCTAGATGAGTTAGGCTAGCGAGCTCAACTGTTATGAAGCTCTTAGACTTATGCTAATATGAAGATATTTAGTTCAGTGGAAGCAGAATTTAATGAGAACTGTGAAGCCGAAGTTAACCTAACGACAAAAAAAGAAAGAAGACCACTAAATTTGAGCACTGACATTTTAAGCGGGTTAGGGTGCGAATGAAGAACTCAAAACCTGAAACAGTAAATAAATAAGAGCCATAATAGGACAAAAGGGGTTTTCTAAATAGGGGTGTGCATCGGTCGGTCGGTTCGACCGACCGATCGAAATTTTCAAAACCGAAAACCGAACCGAAAGAATTTTTTTGAACCGAACCGAACCGATTTATAATTTTGGATCAATCGAAAACCGAACCGAAAAAACCGATCGGTTTCGGTCGGACCGAAAAACCGATCGAAATATAAATTATATATATATTTTTCTAAATAAACATATATTTATCCTAATTATTTAATTAAAATATTAATTAATTATTATATAAAATATATAAATATATAAAAATAATAGTTTCGGTTCGGTTGATTACCGACCGAACCTAAACGTAAACCGAAAACCGAACCGAAACCGATTTTAGTTAAAATTTTGAACCGAACCGAAAACGATTACCTTAAAAACCGAACCGAACCGACGAAATCGATCGGTTCGGTCGGTTTCGATTCGATTCGGTCCATCACACCCCTATTTCTAGATTAAACGAAAAGATTTTTTAATTGGAGGAGAGAGTAAACAAAATCATAAAAAAAAGAGTCTAGAATACTAGAGCATACCATAGTAAGGAAAACTCTAACGGGGAATGAATGGAACTGAAAAAAGCCTACAACGAACTCCCTATATGATGAAAACTTTTTATTTAATCCATACTTTAATTATATATATATATATATATATATATATTTTGAATAGATGTTGAGTCCGCAACCATTTCATGTTCATGTGCAATTAATAACTTGCAAATTATATAGGAGGATAAATCATACGGAAAAAATTAGATATAACAGACTCAGATTAATAAAGTATTAGTGAAATTCAAATATGTGATTTTTTACTAATAAAATCTAATTTTATCACTGGACTGTACCAATATATATACGTACAAATATATATACACGTGTTTATGTGAAGCATACTTGGATCCTCGTCTGAGACATTCTTTTCAGATCACAACCACCTATCACTATTTTATCTGAATCTATTGACTAAATGATACAAATTAAAAATTAAATCATAGAAAAACGTGTAGTTTGATATAATTACTTGTGGACAGATGCTGTTAATCTTATCCAAAGTTATTGACTAAGCTGCCAATCAAGCATAGTTATAGAACTCCAAAAAAAACAAAACCTTCGGGATTATCTTCGGTTACGAGGAATTTTCATAAAACAAATAAGTATGCTACCTCATCTTTCACATGATAATATTTTATTAATATAAATTAAATTAATAAAATATTACTCTCTCCGTCCCATCCAAGGCAGTTCGTTTCTTTTAAGCGCGGTTATTTAGGATAATGGTGTAAAGTGAATAAAGTGATAAAAAGTAGGTAGGTCATGACTTTGAAGAGTTAATTATTTCCAAAAGGAAACAGTAATCTTGGGTGGACACATTTCAAAAAGGAAATGGCCATCTTGAGTGGGACGAAGGGAGTATTATATAAGAAAGAATATAGTACATATATATGTTTTATAGAATTTCCCTACTATCTATGTAATTAATAAGTCACTAATTCGAATTATACTGCTACTAATGCTTTATCAAATTGAAACTGCCGCAAAACATTTTTCTGACATAATTCACCTTTTTTATTTAGTTTGCAGGCTAATTAGAGCTCACTCTTGTCATTTAAAAAGGACCCGGATTGTAATTAGATTTCGATATTTAAGGAATTTGAATACCTCTTATATTCGTTTTTATTATTAATGTTTTTTTTTTTTTACTTTGAAAAAAAGGACTTGGAGAGACATAATTAATTAATCGGAACTGTTATAGTAGCTGCGTGGTATACCATCATTGACATTATTACTTTCCCTAAACACTTGTTTGATTGGTCTAAATGTTTGTCTAACATCCAGCTGCTTAGCATTATTGGTAAATCATAGTCCCCCAACAATTGGTTGGTTCAATCAATCTAAATTTCAATATTTCATTTGACTAAAAGCGGTGTGATGACTGATTATCTTATCAAATTAAATAGGTATATAAATAGTATTTTAGATGGAGGAATTGACTAAAATAAGAAAGTATATCTTTTAGTTACTTCACGGGCTCTTTAGTAATTCGAGTTGATATGTGCACACGTTTCCACTCGAAATATTTTAACCAACTAAAAACAAACTGTCGAGTATGTACGCTCATGTGGCTAAAGGGTGCAAAGCGTGTGATCCCATGTTAATGACTATCTTGCCCATAGTTGGCCGGAAAGAAATACCCTTTTACCTGTCAAAGTATCCCACTATAACTACTTCAAGGAACTCATAACTCATTATACATTTTTACATCACCACTGAAAATTTTGATCTCTTTAAAAATTGAGAACAGTGTCTGAATTAAGCATTGAAGGATCTTCTTAGAGATCGATACCCTCTTCGACCCTTTCTTGCAATTACCTGACGCGGGAGTTGAGTTGAGTTGTTCCATAAGCTATGCTAAAATTGGAGGATCACCGGCCAATTTATTCATCATTTCACGAGGAAAATATATGAACCATGTTATTTCTCCTTTTTTACTTTTATTTTGTTGATGAATATTCTAATCATATCCAACAAATACCATTGTTAGGAATTTGGGAGATCCCGAAACCAAGTGAAAGAAAAAATAATGTTATATTTTTCTGATGATAGTTACTAATGTATTGTCTATTAGTCATCTGTTAGGAAGTTGGATTTTGCTTAGCCATATCTTAGTCTGATGGGGGACCGAGCTGAAGATGTCCAGTCAAGGACAACTCAGAAAGACCCAATTGATTCTCACTGTCAAGTTGATAGATCCATACTTAAAAACTTTCCTTTGAAAAAATTAATCAGATTCGCGGAAGTATCATCTCATGTTTGTCGATCAATTTGTTTTTAACACATGAACATGTTTGTCTTCCTTGAAGTCAAACTTCTAAAGTGCAAAGAATCTTAGGTATAAGATCATCGTCCTACTAAGAATGATTTAGTCATCCTAAGTGACTGATCCACTTTCCTGATAGAGTTAGGGGGTGTTTGGCTAAGCTTATTTTAGAGAGCTATAAGATGTTTCAAGAGCTTGTAAGAGATAATGTCTCAAGTGCTTATAAGTTGTTAAAGTGTTTGGATAATTGATCTTATAAGCTAGAGAAATAATCGTGAGTTAGAGAGATAAAATTGACGAGAGGTGAAATTGATAGCGTATGTGTAGGAAATAACGAACTATAATAATGTTATTTTGATAAATTCATGTTTGCTTATAAGTTTATGAAAAAAATAAGTTAGGATTGACATACTTATTTTTAGGGGAGCTTATAAGCTGTTTAGGAGCTTATTTTGCCAAACACTTTGTAACAACTTATAAGCTCAGCCAAACACACTCTTAATCAATCGAGAAATTTTAGCTGAAACTCTTCTTTTGATGATGCTCATCAAAATCAAAAGTACAGAGGATTACAAAACTAGCTATAAGGCTTATTGAATGCTCAACTTCGTTGGGAAATTAGAAGTTTCTCCATCGACTTTGATGAAGGTCAGATGCAGTTAGCTCAACGATCAAAGGTTGTCTAAAATTGATTCTGAAATGCTTAGAATCATGTTAACAACCTAGCTGAAAGTGTACCCCAATTTGCACCAGAGTTGGATCAATCTCACCAACGACTGCACTGTCTACAGTAGAGCAACTTCTTCAAACATCATCACATCATCTGATAAACTCATCACCTTATTTAATGACTGCATTACAGTAATCTTAATAATGTTGTATAGTACAATAACTATATATGTTCAGTGCAATATTTTCACAATTCTCATGATATAAGGTTTTGATATATATTTATCACATGTTTTTTTGCTTATAATAAAAAAAATCTATAATAGTATTCATTTTTTTTTAATCAGTTGTTTTCGTTAATCAAAATCAGAAAACACAAAATGTAAGTAATAATCCTAACCCGATCGATTATTCGACCGATTACCCAATTAACTGGATCAATTAATCAAGTAGATTAATCGAATAATCAAACCACCCAAATTTTAAATAATAATAATAATAATAATAATATATTATTATTATTATTATTATTATTATTATTATTATTATTATTATTATTATTATTATTATTATTATCATCGATCTAGCCCGAAACTCATGAGTTGGCCCAAATAGATAGGGGTGTCTAAACGGTTTTTGGTTTTCGATTAGAATCGAACCGAATCGAAACCGAAAAATTAGGTTAATCGAAATTCGTTCGACAAATTCGATTATCGGTTCGATTTTTTAAATAATAATAATAATAATATTATTATTATTATTATTATTATTATTATTATTATTATTATTATTATTATTATTATTATTATTATCATCGGTTCTCATGAGTTGAAAAAATTCGGTTATTGGTTAACCGATAACCGAACAGTTCGAACCGAAAATCGTTTTATTTTTATTATTATTTCAATTACTAATTAATTAATTAAAAATTCTAAAAATTAATTTTTAATGATTACTTTATTATTTATTTTAATTATTATTTTATTTATTTTTATTATTTATTAATTTTAATTCGGTTTTTCGGTTAACCGAAAACCAAACCGTCGGAACCGATCGATTTTCGATTAATCGAAAATTTAAAAAGGTTCGTTTTCGATTCCACTTTTTCAGAGAAATTCGGTTCGGTTAACCGAAACAAACCGTTTAACAGCCCTACAAATAGACCAATAATCCGATAGGGCTAGGGCTGAAAATTTATAATCCAAAAAAATGTCAATCTGAAGATCCGAACCCAATAGCCCGTTGACTTGAGTAGGTTGGCCCGAAAATAGCTCGAACCTAAAAGGGTTGGCTTGAAAATTGAATAGGTTGATCCGATTAACTGAAATTTTTCTCGCTACATGGTTTTCAATTTTTTTGTCAATTTATACAGAATTTTAAAGGCCGAGTCACAGTGGATTCGAACCTGAGACATTGCCTTAAGCATTAATCACTTTACCACTAGACCAACGCATACAAATTGATTTTCAAATTTTATTACATGCTTTAGAAAATTAGTATGATAAGATTTTTTTTCAAATATTTGTAAAATGTTTTAGTTAATATTTGAAAGTTAGCATTTCACTTCTTTGTCTTTTATACATTAATGTTTGATAAAAAAATATTTTAAAAAAAAAAAATATATGATTATCAATAAAAAATACTCTCTTCGTCCGTCAAAAAGATACATATATTTCCTTATTGGTTCGTCCGTAAAAAGATGAATATTCTATTTTAGTAATATGACTCATCTATTTTTCTTTAATTCGGACCTCCATTAAACCTTATATTTACTCATTTGCCATTGTTTGGCCCACCAAAAGCATTTTAAAACTATATAATGAGTTGGATCTTTATTCCATTCAACTTCTTTATTTAAACATGTGTCTAAACAAAAGACGCATATTTTTAGCTGATGGAGGGAGTATTAAGTTATTTTTTCTTGAGCTTTCTGACTTAATTAGTACGACAGGTTAGAGCGAAACTCGAGAGTTAGGATTGAAAATCTTTAACTCGAAAAAATGATCAATCCTAATGACCTAAATCGAATAGTTCGACAATCCAAGTGGATTGACATGAATCCTAGTGGGTTATCTCGATTGATATCCCTCGGGTACACTAGTGGTTTTTAGACATACTCGATATTTAAAAATTATATCCACACCCAAGTCGCTTACCGAATACGAAAAATCTCATTATCGAATAATCGATAATCGGTGGTTATTGGTTCGGTTTGGGGTATTATCGAACCGGCCTAACTGATTCCCAACTCTATTCACAGGTATAAATATTGACATTTTTGTTCATTACAAATAATACTTCTAAATTCAAGATAAAAAAATATATTATATTTTTCTTCGAGTTAAATGATACTACATCTGTCTCATTTAAAATGTTCCACTTTTGTTTTTGTGTTGTCCTATTACAAATGTCTCATTCCATTTTAGGAAGTAATTATCCCTTCAAAATGTGTGAGCTCTATCCACTTTTTAACACTTTAACTATTTTATATATTTCTCATAGTGTAAATAGGAATAAATGACCAAATTGATAACATATATGCAATATATATCCAAACTCATAAAAACATGCAGCAAATACCCATTTATTAGTTAAAGGTCTACTTTACCCTTACTTTTTCGTTTGTTTTCTTGCTTTTCACTGTGAATCTCTTAGACTTGATGTGGTTCTTCGATTTCGATGAAATTCATTGTTTTCTTGATTTCAACATTTCATCGGGTTCTTCATCTGCTTTTTGATCATCGGGTTCTTGATCTGTTTTTTCTTATTTTAGTGTGAATTGATAGTTGTATTTTTATTTTATTTTTGGAGATATTCATTAAAATTTAAAACTTACCTCGACCGGTTTATACAAAATTCGATCGGTTTTATACAATTACCGATCGGTTAATCAATTAAGTCGACTGTTTTTTAATTTTTTTTTAAATTTAGGAAAATTAAATTATTTGAAAATGGAAAAGGAATTAATTTAAGGGTTAAATCGAAAATTTAAATTCTGTCGATCGGTTTTAATTGAAAATCGGTTTTATGAAATTGATTTTTCGATCGATTTTATGAAAAACCGATCGGTTTTATGAAAATCAATTCAATTTATTTTTAAATTTAGGAAATTTAAATTATTTGAAAATAAAAATTTAAATTCAATTTGAAAATCATAAAACCGATCGAATGAATTGATTTTTCATAAAACCGATCGGTTTTATAAAAAATCAATTCAATTTATTTTTAAATTTAGGGAATTTAAATTATTTGAAAATAAAAATTTAAATTCAATTTGAAAATCGAGAAAACCGATCGATTTTATGAAGTAGGAATTGATTTTTCATCGGTTTTATGAAAAATCATGAAAAAACCGATCGTAAAATCATGAAAAAACCGATCGAAAAATCAATTCCAATTTATTTTTAAATTTTAGATTTTGAATAAATAATTTATATTATATAATACCAGTCATAATTTAATTTTTAGTTGATAATACCGGTCAAATTTAATGTATATAGATAATTTCGAATTGTTTTCTATGAGACATGTTTTTATGAATTTAGATAAATTCATCATATCATTGTCGCATTGGGGGCATTTTTGCCTATTAACACTAAAATTTTATATAATGACAATTTATCATAGTAAATTACATTAATCACTTTCTTGTAGCTCAACACGTTGTGGACACCTTCTTTTCGTGTGTCCGAGCTCTCTCTGATGACTACATCTTTTGGTGCTCGACGTCTGGGGCTCGAGGATTCACCTTCTTGGGTAGTATTGCGTCTTCGTCCGCCTCTCTCCCCCGGATGGAATTCGACTCGATCTTGGGCGTCCGACATCGTTGCACAAGAGGTGGCATGACAATCATGTGAGCTATTTCTTACGGTACAACCCAATCACATAGGTTTGGAAGAGGATTCACGTGGTGAATCGTCTCCACTAAAGTTTCTTTAGTGTAATAGGTCTCCACATAATCTAAGATTGATTCGGTCAGATTCATCGTCACAAGGCAAGACATAGTTAATATTACAAACGCAAAATTTATTAGATAAAAAAATTGGAAAAAAACATACTCAATTGCAGCGATCGCATGTGAACACGGCAAGCCATCTAGATCAAATTCATTGCGGGGCATGTTTGTTGTTGAAGATCGACCACATAGGTTACGCCGCCATCGACAATCTTGTACCTTCGATCCGCAATTCTCCTCCGAGTGTAACGACGACTTTTGCCATTTACGCACTAAGCTTTTGTCTCGCCACTTCACTCGGTTGTCTTCACTTCGTTGGGCGCGCTCGTCTATCGCTGAACCATCCTCAATAATCAATCGATTGCTTGATCATCGAGCAAATTGGAAGACGTCTTGCCCACAACAACCGCTTGTTGAATGACTCAGCCGCATTCGATGTAAGAAAACTGTAACGGCTTACAGGACACTGTGATCGAGCCCACCTATGTGGTCCAACATTAATCAACTTCTGATAGGCAGCAGGGCTCATGCTTTCTATAATGCATATAGCATGTTCATATTCTCGCCGGTATGCATATGCAGCTTTGTGGTACATGCTCGCCACATCGCCACCATGATGCTTAATCTTACCAAGCGGTGATAGTAGCATAAGCCGTGGAAAGCATCAGGAAATACAGTACTTTTAGCATTTGCTATGGAGACATGTGCGTCTGAGACGATCAATATGGAATTGCTGGCCCCGAACGCTCTGCGAACCCGCGAGAGGAACCAAATCCACGATTCATCATTTTCAATAGGCCTAACACCATATGCCAACGGAAAAACTTGCTCATTGGCATCATTCGTCACACCAAGAAATAAAATACCTTTATTCCGGCCTTTTAGGTGAGTTCCGTCAACTACGATCACTGGTCTTAGACCAAAGTAGAAATACCTCGTAGCTGATGCAAGAGCAACAAATAAGTGTCTGAATCTACCATCAGACCCCACATCTAAATATGTGAATGTTCCTGGATTTGCTTGCCGTAACATATAGAGATACTTCGGCAACAACTGAAATGATTCATCATGGTTACCGTATATCATTTCAATTGCAGTGTTTCGTGCTCGTAGTGCGACATCGTAGCTGATACGGATACCAAAATCACGTTGCAGCTCCATCATAATGGACTTTGGCTTCATTATTTCACCATCGTTTTGCATTTTCCTAGCAAAAAATGCGGCCACCACTTTTGCATGTCCCTTAACTGGAGCAACTCGACTCCAATCACGGTGGCATGTATGCTCGGGAGTAAATTTATGGACTCCCCAGGCGGTCCCATGTCACGTGGCACGTAATTCAAAAATACAGCTGTCTGCACGCTTGTATCGAAATGTAACGCGTTTTGTGTCTGAACGCTCATTGTATATTCGCCCTTCTGCGATATGCCAAATTCCAACAGCAAGACATAGATCTTGTTTGTTGTAGTAATATGAATTTTGGCTCAATTCTCCTCCTTGTTGACTACAGATCACGAGCCACAAGTGATGCGAGCGTCGATGGAATAACGGAACTAACCAATTGGTTAGTTCATTTGCATCGATCTGGATGTCATCATCTGGATTGTTGCTGGGATTTATCAACGACATCAGTCTTCCAAATCCGCCTTCTCGACGGATCCAACCTGCAAAATCAAGAAACGTAAATTTTATAAGCGTTTCCTCATCTTCGTCCTCCGTTGCGTCTGAATCAGTCTCGATCTCGGAATATAATCGAACCACTTTCATCGATTACATTTCAATAACGGTATTGGTTGGGATGGCACTACTGATGAGGTTCTCCTTGTGTGGCTCCTAAACCTGAAGCAAAATTTTGATCTCCTATATAAGAATCACCAAACCAATCAGACGACGCCAACCTCTGGATTTGTTCGATCGACTCATCAATTTGAGTGACAGGTGCACTATTTCCATAGGATGAAGTGTGAGGAAAATCGAACGAAGGAACGTAGGGTTCTTGTTGTGATCCAAGCTCATTGTTCGTAACAGTGTGAACCACATATACCGTATGATGATTCATTTTCGCACAATTGAGCCAATTGATTGTCTGTACTCAAAAGAGATTTTACTAATCGACCATATCGAGACATAAATATATAAAATAATTGGAAATTTGTGCTTAGAAAATTTGACTGCATCAAGTGAGTGATATTGTATAAGAGGTTTAATATGGACTGATTATGAATTTGAAGAACGTGCTCAACACTCATCATGGTAGATACACCCATCAAGTATCCCGTATTTGACATTTATCAATTTCCAATTCTCCATCTATAACAAATAAAAAATGAAGTAAATATAGATTCTTCTAAATGAAAATCCAACTGGATATCAAACGTATTTCAAATTACTAAAAATAAAACATATATATTACCTCAAATTGTGTTGATGCCGAAATGTCTTCACTTGCACTTGCTATCAAATTGTATGTGTGCTTGTGTGTCTTGGTAACGAATTGTATATATGTTGTGTGTTATGTTGATTTTGTTGCTCTTTTATAGATTGTAATTCACTCAATTATTGAACGATGAATTCAAATGTATGAATGATGAGAAAGTTCAATAAAAGTGTTCAGTATCAATTCATATCAATTATCAGTGTATGTCAGATAGTAGTGGATAGTAGAAGTGATGCAGCGTAATTTCATTATCAAATAGTACCGATTCACATCAATTGTGGGTGAAACAGTCTAAAATCACATGGTATCAGTTGACATTAATAGTGAACTAGTACCAATTTCTGATCAATCAATACTACTTCACGTGAATAAAGCATGCAATAAAGCTGTAAATTATAAAAAATGAATCATATTTCAAATCATATATTAGTAAAATTTTACATAAAATCCCAATAATATAAATTTAATAATTAAATAGATTGAAATATGTTCATAACTTAAAAATCGTACCGACTGGTTGATATATAAAAAAGCAATCAGTATTATAATTATAAAACAATTTAATTTTACTAAAATTTTAAAATAGATTGGAATTGATTTAATTGAGATTTAAATATGTTCGACCGGTCCAAAAACGGTCGAACATATATTTAATTGAGATTTAAATAAAAAACGTATTATAATTGTAAAATAATTTAAGTTTCCTAAAATTTTAAAATAAATTGGAATTGATTTTTCGATCGGGTTTTCATGATTTTTCATAAAACTGATGAAAAATCAATTCATACTTCATAAAATCGATCGGTTTTCTCGATTTTCAAATTGAATTTAAATTTTTATTTTCAAATAATTTAAATTCCCTAAATTTAAAAATAAATTGAATTGATTTTTCATAAAATCGATCGGTTTTATGAAAACTCAATTCATTCGATGGATTTTATGATTTTCATATTGAATTAAAATTTTTATTTTCAAATAATTTAAATTTTCTAAATTTAAAATAAATTGAATTGATTTTCATAAAACCGATCGGTTTTATGAAAAATCAATTCATTCGATCGGTTTTATGATTTTCAAATTTACTTTAAATTTTTATTTTCAAATAATTTATATTTCCTAAATTTAAAAATAAATTGAATTGATTTTCATAAAACCGATCGGTTTTATGAAAAAAACAATTCATTCTTCATAAAACCGATCGGTTTTTTATAAAACCGATCGGTTTTATGATTTTCAAATTGAATTTAAATTTTTATTTTCAAATAATTTAAATTTCCTAAATTTAAAAATAAATTGAATTGATTCTTCATAAAACCGATCGGTTTTATGATTTTCAAATTGAATTTAAATTTTTATTTTCAAATAATTTAAATTTCCTAAATTTAAAAATAAATTGAATTGATTTTCATAAAACCGATCGGTTTTATGAAAAATCAATTGATTCTTCATAAAACCGATCGGTTTTGTGATTTTCAAATTGAATTTAAATTTAAATTTTCAAATAATTTAATTTTCCTAAATTTAAATATAAATTCGAATTGAATTTTCATAAAACGATAGGTTTTTTCATAAAATCGATCGAAAAATCAATTTCATAAAACCGATTTTCAATAAAAACCGATCGACAGAATTTAAATTTTCGATTTAACCCTTAAAAATAAATTGGAATTGATTATTCATAAAACCGATCGATTTTTCATAAAACAAATTAAATTTATTTTTAAATTTAGGAAAATTAAATTATTTGAAATAATTATTGAAGATTGAAGATTAAGTCTAAATAATTAAGATTGAAATTATTAAATCTAAATACATGTTCAGCCACAATCTATATTACATGAGATAATATAAAAAATCATCATCCTCTCGAACTTTTTCCTATGGCTCACATAACTCATATATACTACCACCTATTTTCTTTCTATATGCTAAAACATTCGTCATACCTCATTGGATGCTCGGTGAACCAGAAATGAGACGTTCTACAGTCATGCACGCAAATGGACCATCGTTGACATCGTCGTCCTGGTCAAATACCTCATCGGGTGCAGCTGGTGTAATGACGACATTATTGTTCCAGAATGGTATCTGGTGGGAGTTACTATCGAACCATCTAGAGTAAAAAAGAAAATGCCGAAATAATCTATTCAAGCACACCAAGTCCAACATCCTCGCATCCAATTGATCCGTGTCCATCTTCCAACATTGCGAGTCAAAAAGCACGCAATGACCCGAGTGCATATCCACGCGACATATCACGAAATGCCGCTCGATGACACATGGCATGATGATCTATAAAAATTAATATTGAGAGAAAATAAACAAGGAAAATTTCAATTTTGCAACTTATTGTATTAAATAGGTTACCTGCGTGGCATGTAACCATGATCTTTGACCGGTCATGCCGAGGACATCTGCAGCCCACTTCGGATGGGGCTTCCATGCCATGATAATGTTTTCTTGGTCATCATCACTGCTTCCTCACCAGGGACTTGAATCATGGACCTAAGCGTTGCGTATACATCGAACCACGAACTTTGCATATACGTCTATTCAACATTGAAAATTAATTAATTCCAGATACTACACATATATAATATATATTGATTGTATTAAAGACACAATACTTACGAAAAAACCGATATCAAGGATGATTGTGTTATTACAATCCACCCCATCCAACAAGTCGACCCCGGCATCGAGTCTGATCCTCAAGTTCATCATGAATAGATCGACCATTTGCAAAATTATTTTAGGGATATACATCAATATAAGTAGATGTACTTCAAAAAAACGAAGCATATTGTATAAAAGCGTACTTATCCGAACATCAAAAGGCCTCTCTGCTATTTCGATACACACAAAAAATCGAACTCGGATTGGACGATCGAGACTCGAACAACCAAACTTGCATTTTTCTCTTGGAAACGCTCGTACTTCATCAATACATCGTCGGAATTGAGCGTGGGATCGGGCTATTAACAACGGTGACCTCATTGCGGTAGAAGGTCTCGTGCCGTTGACCTCTCCGGACTTCCAACTACAAACATTTAAGCATATGAGTCAGTAAAATGAAAAACATAACAAATATAATGAAATATCATAAACCACCAAATATGAGACTTAATAGTTACATGTTGCTCCAATCATTGTCGATAGGCTCGAAAGCCTGTCTAATGACGTTCTGAGGTGTCAAATCACTAAATAGGTCCAGTCCCGGCATGGAATAACGAGTCGACTCTTCATGAGATGCAGTTCGAGGACTGGTACCATGGATCTGGAGAGAGTAGGCGGGGGGTATCATTGGGCGATGTAGTCTTGGCTCGGTAGGCTCAATATGTCCACTGTCTCGATGGATATCTGGACTGGGTTGCTGCTCCTGATCTTCATCTCGACTGGGCTGCTTGCTCCGATCTACATCTCTCGTCGTCGTCGTCGGATGATGTGGGGCACGAGTGCGGTGTATACGTTCAAGATATGCGCAACCACATCGAGTCTTCTAAGAAACTTTCAAACCATTTCTTAATCTTAGGAATCCACTTATCTTGATAGACTTCTCGATGCGTTGCCTCGCTCTGCTTTCACTCTCCGAATAGTTTCGGATCCAACGACGATCGACGGAACTAAGACTCCACCCGTGGTGCTCACCACCACTGCTCGATGAAGAAGAAGAAGTTGGCTGCCTTGCACGTTTTCTCGTATCCCGTCTCTCAACAGATCGATGGCTATCCACATATTGGCCTTGCGGCTCCTCAGCAATCGCAATCTCAACGAACTCAACCGACGATGTCCTCTGGCTGGGTCTTGAAGGTGGAGCCTCTACGTCCGGCTCATAACTCTTCATCACGGGGCGGGCGTGTCGACGAGTGAACTGCAATCCTTCTCTCAATTGGTTGCTCGGCTCCTCGTAGTGCACACCGAGTGGATAAGGGTATGAGACGGATTGCAAGTAAGAGGATAAAAGCTCCGTCTCGTCGGCCGTGATCTCAATAAAATAATTTTCCTACAATAATGCAATAAATTAAAACATATCAGTAAATCGAATAATAAATATATAACAACATGATATATATAATTTATAAATAAACTAGTAAACTAATATATTTAATACCTCTCGCTCAAACATGGACTGTAATCTAGCAACATCAGGTCTACCACGGAACGTCCACCTTCTAAATCTCGGATGCAAGCTGGTATTAACATTCTTTCCCGCTATACTGCCCAACTCTGGTATGACCTCAAGCAACCAAACATATAACACCCAGGTGGGTCCGTAAAAATGGTACTTCCTAGTTGATTTGCAATGCTTCGAATAGTACTTCAAAATCTGATATGAGTATGCACCCCACGGAAATCGTCCAAAAGCATCCAAATCATCAACTAAAGCCCAAACCCAGTCAGTCAAGGTCTTCGAAGCATCATATGCAAACACCATGGCATATAGCACTAGAACATGTGCAGCTCGAAGGTATAAATGACCATCTCGGTCATTAATGTCGGTGTGCGTAACCTATCTAATAGTTCTGCACTGCCATTTGTCGACCACCACAAAATGTCATGTAGACTTCACAATGTCACAAGTCATACTCTCTCGATGTATCAAATGAAGACGACCCAAACTGCAGCCACCACAAGCGCATAATCTCTAATAGAAAACAACGCGTTCTTTCATTAATATAAAATAACATCTATCGGCTTATGCTCTCTATCGACGGAAACATCATGGTGTATAACCATAGCACACTTATTCCCTGACTTATAATCTATGAGGTGACCAAAACATCCTCCTAAGAATCTATCAAGTAATGGTCGACCACCAACTTCAAGCAACCTCCTCTTAACATAATCTAAATACTCAACTCTATAATAAGTGGTGACTGCCGAATGTATATTAATTGTGTCGGGTCTCAAAAATATATGATCCTGTTTTAAATAATAAATAATATAAGAATAATTAATCAATAAACAATACATGAATTATGCAATAATTAATTTAAACGAATTATGCAATAATTAATCTAAACGAATTATGCAATAATTAATTTTCTAAACGAATTATATCCAATTATCTAAACGAATTATGCAATAATTAATTATCCAATAATTATATCCAATTATCTAAACTAATTATTAATTGGAGATGCGTTCCATAATATTGTCAGTGTTCACGAAGAAATTTACTAAGGCTTTAGCTCGTGCATTTCGTGAAATGTAGTACAAGCTTGCCATGAGGTATAATTATGATGTTTTCTAGTAATCTTTGAATATTCAGTAATTTTATGCTCATGGTTATTCTGAATATTTGACTATGAATAATTAAATCAATTCTTGTTTATTATTTCGTTTTATTACTGTTATTTACGATTTAAATTATCTATACTAATTATTAACAGTACAAATCTAAATCTAAAACGAACTATCTAAACTAATACTCCAATAATTATAAATAACTAACAGTAATAACATCTAACAGTACAAATCTAAATCTAAACGAATTTAAACGAGTTATCCAATAATTATAAATAACTAATAATAAACGAATTATACATATAACAACAGGACAATTATCTAAACAAATTATCCAATAATTTAAATAATAGAACGCATATAACAAATTATAATATAACAACAGGACAATTATCTAAACAATTATCCAATAATAGAATCAACATTCCAATTAACAAAACAAAATTAACTAAACAAGACAAAATTAACAATAACAATAACAATAAATAGTCGACCTAAACAAATAAATATAACAAAATTAACAATAATAAATCTAAACAATAAATTAACAAAAACCGGTCCAAAATTATTTATATATGCAAAAACCGGTGGGTATTAACATAATACCGATCGAATTTTTTCGCTATTTATATCCTTTATTCCTTAATATTTATATGATATCCTTTATTCCTTTAAAAATTATTTATATCCTTTATTTATATGATATATATCATTTCGCAGTAATTTACGTAATTATATCTAATTTATATCCAATTATCCAATAATTATATCCAATTATCCAATTAAAAAAATAATAAATCTAAACGAATCCAACGAAACAATTTATATCCAATTATCTAAATTCCTAATAATTAATTATCTAATAATTATGCGATAATTATTATCCAAAATCCAACGAAAAAATAATACTAAACAAAATTAACAACAATAATAAATCTAAACAAAATAAATATCATAAACAACAATAAATTAAAAAACATATCATAAACAACAATAAATTAAAAAACCGATCGAAAATATTTTTAATTGCAAAAATTCGAACGGTATTATGATAATACCGATCGAATTTTTCAAAATACCGGTCGACCGGTTTTATGAAAAATCGATCGGTATTACATAATACCGGTCGAATTTTTTCGCTATTTATATCCTTTATTCCTTTAAAAATTATTTATATCCTTTATTTATATGATATATATCATTTCGCAGTAATTTACGTAATTATATCTAATTTATATCCAATTATCCAATAATTATATCCAATTATCCAATTAAAAATAATAATAAATCTAAACGAATCCAACGAAACAATTTATATCCAATTATCTAAATTCCTAATAATTAATTATCTAATAATTATGCGATAATTATTATCCAAAATCCAACGAAACAATAATACTAAACAAAATTAACAACAATAATAAATCTAAACAAAATAAATATCATAAACAACAATAAATTAAAAACATATCATAAACAACAATAAATTAAAAAAACCGATCGAAATTATTTTTAATTGCAAAAATTCGACCGGTATTATGATAATACCGATCGAATTTTTCATAAAACCGGTCGACAGGTTTTTGAAAAATTCAATCGATCGGTTTTTTTGCAATTAAAATTAATTTTCGACATTTAATCAACCTAAACACATCAAAATTCGAAATACTTACTTGTTGAAACATATTTGCTTTGATTTGATCTAGATTGAACGAAATTTGAGGACGAAGAGTCAATCGAAATGAGCGAAAGAAAAGAAAGCAAATTTCAAAATTTGAGGATGAAAGAAATTTCAGTTGTTCGAAAATTTGAGTTTGTTCAAAATTTGAGGATGAAACCGATCGATCGTGTTTATGAAGTTTAAATAGAGAGAATTGTGCTAAATTATTGGTGTGGTCACCGGTCAAAAGATTCTCTCTTTCTCTTCTTTTTTTCAATCAGCTTTACAACTTTGGTTTCACTTTTTTTTACAGCTTTTCAGTTTTTGCAGGCATTTGTTTTGAATTATTTGGTCAGCATTTGTCTTGTTTTCATAGAATTCTCTCGAAACTTGGACATCAATACTATTTTAATATCAATGGGTATATCCTGCATCTTTTTATAACATTAGATATATATTACATACAGTTTATGAAATTGGGTAATTTAATTTGTCTCCCTTTCTCATAAATATCCGTATCAAAAAGATACGGAACACTTTAAATGGGTCCGATCGAGTAATGTTCTTTAAAATATTAACTCTTAATCTAGTTTTTATGGTGGTGTAATTACATATGAAAGGCAAGAAGCAGAAGAAAGAGGTAACAGGTGTACGAGTGGGTACAGACTACAGAGGAAGTACAAGCACAGTGTGGAGGCGAGACACATCGAGTGATAATAAAGGGGTAGGGGTCCCTCTTTCCAGAGCGCGCGAAAACACCGCGGGAGTTGTTTCCCAACACACGCACTCAACTGTATTTCATCACTATCCTCACCTCTATGGCTCTCTCAGCATATACATACATACATACATACATATATATATTGTTCCACACAAAAGGTATAATATATTGTATAGAGGCTCTCACAAGCACAAATCTTTGTTAACTAACACAAGATTACATTTTATGTGTTATATTTGGTGAAATATAATAAGTTGATCTGCTGCATAGTTGTAGATGAGACATTTTCTAATATAAATATATAAGATATTATAAATGCACAAAACAATATTACATCCATCCCAGAAATATGTTCTTAGAATCTTTGGTTGAATTTTAATAAAAGTTGTCAAGTGTTTTGTGATTGAAGTAAGGATCATATATTAATATAGTGGTAAATTAATTAGTGGTAGATCATGAATGATAAAATATATAAATAAGTGGTGTTGGTGAAGATAATAAATACAAATAGTAGTGGATCATGGGTGATAATAAATATAGTAGTGAATGATAATAAATAATTGGAGTATTTTATGTGATAGTTTTCATAAATGAAAAGAGAACAAATTTGGAGTACATACTTACAAATAAAATTATGAACAAATTTTTGGGACAAATGGAGGATAATATTATAAATTCATATCAATTGTGTCATTATAATATTACGAACATAAAATGTATAAGTGGTGTCATTATAATATTCTGAACATATATAAGTAAATGTAGTTTAATTAAGTCGTAATCAGAATTATCTGTAAATTAATCATGATTGTGGTAGCTTGTAATCTTTGATTGACCACTGTTGCACCATCATCATCTTCAACAACCATCGGATTTAGACAACAATTAACTCCCTTTTTGTCTTCTTCGTGATATAAAAGTAACCGAGGATTATATACATTAATGTAATAATCAAATAATAACTAATTCATTTTCCTTAGAGACAAAATTTTGCCAGAATTCTATCCAAATTTTACCTCAGCATAATCTTTGAAGATCACGTTAATTCTTGAAATTGTAAATGAGACATTCCTTCTTACATTGCCTCAAAAGTTTAATGACGAGATTAGTAATTTCACACCAATGTCAAACTTCAGCAAATATTATTCGGATCGAAAATGCTAGAAAAAAAATTCAATTAATCCATTACAAACTCTATTGTACTATATGTCACTGTAGTTAGTATAAAATATAAATAATTGATTATATTATTGAATACCCGATATATATGTAGATACATATGGAAGTTGGTCTGGTGAAAAATCAACTTTACTCTCTTCATTGTGAACAGTACATTATTGTAATATAAAAAAATTTAATTTATGCATAAAAATCATAACATAGATAATACATCACTTTATGTAAAAAAAAGTATAACCATATATCTAGAAAAAATTATTTTATGATTAGATTGGTTTCTAATTAACAGAACAAAAACAATTTTCAGCTAATCTTCTATATATATATAGATTTTGAGTAAGAAAATTCGCAATCATTATCGAGAAGTGTTAAAACGTTTTTTTTGTCAATTTAATGTAGAAATTTAAAGATCGTTTTACGGTGGACTCGAATCCGAGATATTTGATATCAGGTATTAGCTACTCTACTTAGGGCTGTAAATGAGTCAAACTATTCGTGAACTATTCGGAGCTCGACTCGATAAATGTTCGTTCGAGTTTGTTTAGTGAAGCTCGTTAGCTAAACAAACCAAGCTTGAGCATGGTAGTATTCGGCTCGTTAGCTCGTGAACAAGTTCGTTAACTGATTTAGCTTAAAAATATAAAATTATTAACTAGATATAATTATTTTATTTCTATAATTAGTAATTATTGTGTTAAATCTCTAACTACTTTTATTTGTAATAAGAAATCAATAAATACATTGTGTTATTATGAATAAAATAATTTATTATTAAAATAAAATAATTAATATTCTAAACATATATCTAAATTTGGAAAGCTTGTTTGGGTTCGACTAAAGCTCGAATAAGCTCGTGAGCTCGAAATATTCGATAAATAAAATTCGAGACTCTACCGATCTTAAACAAACCAAGCTCGAAAGACGATGTTCGACTCATTCGGTTCGATTCGACACACCTAACTCTACTATTAGATACACACAAAATGTTAAAACGTTTTGTGTGTAAGGATGTCGGATGAGAAAGAGTTATGTTGTAATGTTAGCGACAGTATTGCAAGCCCGATCCCTTTTACCTTATAAAAATTACTCCAACTAATCCAATTATCAAACTGTTTGAGAAGTAAAGTGCAATAATTAGATTTGATAATTGGTATAATCAACGTTAAGAGAAAGTCCGGCAAGGTTGGTGTATGGCCATGTGGGTGGGGGGCCCAAGGCAAGCAGGCATTGAGAGACAGAAATGAAACTGTGTGCGAATTAGGCCCACCAACTTAAAAAACACAATGGTCCAATCATAGCACAGCGAAGAGTAGTGGTGGTGGTGGTGGGCGTCTATCAATTGGATGTGACGGCGGGGCCACGGCCGCTCTTGGGGCGGCGGGTCCCGGCGCCCAAATGATTGTGTGACAACAATGTATGCCCAACTACAATTCATATATACTCCCATATAGATACACGCATATGTGTGATTATTGAGATCCATGATTATTGTGGTGATGGTGATATCACACATACCATGTCTATGCAGACTTATTACGCCAGTAGAGTAAGAGTGGTCTAAATATTATTTAATTCACGTGATAATTAATAAAATAAAGAAAAACACGTCTACTTTGATCTTGGACTATCTTTTTAATTTTGTTTACCAATCTTTGCACGTTGATTCAAGAAATTTGCTTTTTTTTTGGACTTTGGAAGTTTTTGTAAATTAAGTATTTTTGTTTCTAGTTGAAAAATGAGTTCGTATACCTTAAACTTATATTTAATTGAATCTTCTTAATCACTTTCATCGAATAAGGCAGATCTAAAAGTTGTTGCTCACAACTATATAAGTTATTGTATGAGAAAACTATGTTTAAGATCAACTATTAGTCTAAACAGGCCGAACATGAGCTCTATTTCAAGCTAAAAAACTTTAGCAATCTATAAGCTAGAGCCTAGATCCATGACATAATATTTGGCTTGTAAGATAGGAGCTTATTTTCAGCCTCGAGTCTAATGTATATTTGATTATATACTTCAACAAACTCGACATATATATGTTTCACAAATCAAACCTAACTTGATCAATAAGTTATTTATGAACTAAACTCAAACCTTCTCGTAAGATTAATTATAGCAAGTTTTAATCAATTTTGAGTTCAGCTCAAGCCCAAGCAAAAGAGAAATCAAATTCTATTGTTGGGTTCAAAATAACAGCATCTTGGAATCTTCATTATTGATCTTCATAGAAAACAATATATACAATTTGATTTTGTCGCAAAGAAATGGAAAGTTAAATTAAAGAGCAAATTTCGATAAGGAGAAAATACGAATTACTACTACAATGTGGATGGATATTATATAGTGATTGATATAAAAAATATAAATAAATTATGCTTCAATCTCTGTGGGCATTCCCGATTTAGTTTCTTACGTGTTGGGAGACGGGTTGGAGTAGCCGAAATTTATGAAAAGCTAAGTAATGTGGGAGGCTCGAATTGAATAATTGAAAAGTAGGGTTAAGGTTATGAGCCACATACGTCAAATCTGAGTTTCCCGAATGGATGATAAGTATGTTGCTCTTTAACCTAACAACAACGAGATGGAGACTATACAATTGAAAGTACACATAACAAAAAAAGAGTCAAAATTGCTAAAGCCAAATATCTCAGTTTCAAATTCCATCAATACCTTTTTTTTTGGTATAATTAACAAATTATTACTTAAAGAAAATTTTATTCAATGCCCACTAAAAATAGCAAACACATTCTCGTGACATAAAAAAAAAGTTTTGAAGTATACATATTTCGATCACTCATTTCTACATTCTTTCATTTCGTCGGAGCTGTAGCAAAATAACTCATTAATTAGTGTAGTTATAATAATTTATAAATGTAAAACTTTATTAAAGATTTTTATCTTTCATACAAAGTACCCTCCTCGATTCGTGCAACTTATTAATGAGCGTTTCAAACATCTCCTTTAAATTTTATTTTTCCTGATGACATCTGAGACTGCAAATGTAGTCATGTCATGCATGTGTCTGAATCTAGTTTGACTATGAAAAGATGTGAATCTGCATATTGCTTTGAAAATTATTTGTTTTAAAAAGTAATTTCAAGCGACTTTTTTATTCGTCCTTCAAAGTGTAATTCAAAGCAAGAATCTAAGATTTAAAGGAACCATTATAATTTAATTTTGATAATCCAAAGTCCAAACTGGTGTCACGAAATTAGCGTTTTTATTTGAGATTCGTTATTCAAATATGCAAATAAATAATTCAATAGCCGCAAGTATTTGGTGGACTCCTTTTGGGCTTTTGTCTTTCTCAAATGCTGAAATGGCATAATGGGCCTACTTAATTTCGTTACTGATCGTTCGTGGGAGACCTCTGGTATCTTATTATTATTATTATTATTATTATTATTATTATTATTATTATTATTATTATTTGTAGCTGATACCAATATATTCACTCAAGCTAAAAAATTTAATAAGATTTGATTAATCCCCTTCGACAATATACTAATCCAATTACACCAGAATACCACTATTAAAATAACATCTTATCACTTTGTTTTATTTAATTTTATTCATCGATTATATATTTTTAAACAAATAAAAAGCAAAAGGAAAATGTGCCAAAATTAAATTTTTTGTTGCGATGAAGTAGTCTCTGACTGCAAGAATTTACTAAATGGGCTGGAGGCTCAGACGGATTAATAATCTATTAATTGCAGGCATGTTCTACAGTATCTATAATGGGGTTGACTTTTTATTATTTGAAATTTATAAAAAAATACCAAGTTTCTGTTTTTTACTTGATAAAGAGATAAGGTAGCCTAATAAATTTCTATAGTTGAGCGTTGATTGGAAGGAAATGACTTAAGGTAGGCTAGGCTATATGACAACATTTTCTGTATGATTGTTAGGCATTAATGATTTGCTTAAAGAATATTTAATAATTATAGGTAACTTTATTTAGTTGAAAAATGAATATAACGGAGTTAGAGAAAACTGTTACTCTTAAGCCTATATTATGAAAGGAAAATTTGGTGCAATTGCAGTGTTATTTAGTGTTCAATTTCTTTTGATTTTAAATTTGAGTTTTTGAAGATAATTATTTCGAAGATATAATAAAAAAACGAAGAATTTTAAATTGAGTAAATTTGAGTTGAAGATCGATTAATAAAAAAGAAGAATAACTTGTGTAAGTTGTGTTCGGGTTGATAAAAAATGTGCGAACAAACTTGTTAGCTCCTCGTTCAAAGTCTGCAAAAAATTTATTGGTTCGTAAAACCTAACAAAACCTCTTTTCATCACTTTTTCTGCTCGATACTTGGACGTGTGCCCCCATCCACGTTAATCACAAAATTGTGATTTTATGTTTTTCTCGATCAATCTTCATTACTAATTGATGGAGAAGGATGTATCTAGGCTTATTTTCACTACTTAATTATTAGGCTTTTATTTATGCCTTAGTCCAATAATTTAATTTATGGGCCTGGCCTATTCAGTTAGTTTAATTTATAGACTTGGCCTATAGTTTGTTTGCCATTCTTATGTGATCTTCCCATATTTATCTAGAATCAATAAATTTTTCACTTTTATTTATGTTTGCAGGTATTCATCTATTTTTTTTTACACTGCTGTTGTCAATGGTGGACACTCATGTAAACAATGGGGAGCCTAGGATCTCCCAACTTTTTGTTTTGTCTTATTGTTTTTTTATACATGTAAATTTTATGATTTGTCGGATATTTGCAAGACGCCCATCTCAGCTATAATATGTCTCTCATAAATACAAGTGTTTTTCTGTCACACAACAATAAGTCCTCCCAACAAAAATTTTGCATCTGACCCTGGCTAATACTATATCAATTGGTATCCAGAGTTTTGCTTCGATCTTCCTTCGTGATGTCTTCCCATAGACAATCTGTGCAAATGACTTACGATGATCTTCAACATCAAATCTTTCGGTTAACATAAGCTATAATGTTGTGCTCCGTCTTGATTCGCTCGATGGGATGAGTAGGATGAAGACACAGTCACGATGGAGAATCATTTTGCAATTTTGGATAATGAGAATGCTCGTTTTGATACAATTGAGGACTATATGGGTCCTCTTATTTATGAGGATGACTAATTCCCCTATTGCAGGAGGATGAAGTTGAGGACTATATGGGTCCTTCAGTTTATGATGATTATACATCTCTTACGTTGCAGGAAGAAATTTTATTGAGTGATGTTGAACAAGTTGTAGTGATGTGGCGTACTTGTTTCTCTCATAAGCATCTGATGATGATGTTCACAATCACAAAATGATGGTCCATTGGGAGTTCGTACTGGTCTATAGGGGAGGGGGGGAGAAAAATACACCAGTTAAGGTAAATTAAAACTTTTCGTTTAACAAGATCGGACCTTCTACTGATCAGTAGATATCGGGTAACTGAAGTTAGTTCAGTTCTGGTATCAGTACTGCTAATCAGTTCAAGTACGAAGAGTCTTGTATTGAGTGGTATCAGTTAGCAATCCTACTAACTGTTGAGGCGGCTGGTCAGGTGGACTGATAACTGATGTGCTTGCAAAATATAGTGGTTAAGTTTTGCCTTTACAGAAAACTGATGCTGATATAAGATACTTGATCAAATATTTGCTTAGTCAGTTTCAATTTTCTCGTCAGTAACTAATTGATACTGATAGAGTATTTCAAAATAGAATGTTGTGCTGCGTATGCTGATGATGTACAATTCAATAACATACAATGTAAAGCGATACTGGAAGTAAAAAATTGAAAGTAAAGAATACTTAATTTTTACGTGGTTTGAAGAGATCAACTTCTATATTCACAGACTGATAACACAATCAATCAATTACTTGAGATTTAGTCTTGTTTACGGGTACAAGAGTAAACCTAGATACTGAAGTTCACTTTATCAGTATCCCGCTTTACTTGGTGTATCTTTCTACGCTTGCTGGTGCTAAGAAACCTCTGACTGCTTACGGGTGCAGTCGACCGAACTTTTTGCTTACATGTGCAAGATAACCAAGCTTTCAACAACTGACACTTCGTTGCTTACTTGTCCAACTTCTACTTAACATTTTGTGGGATTCTAGGTAGAGAGTTTTCCAACTTAGATTTGAGCTATCATAGGTCGACAACTCAAGAATTATAGGTTTAAGATATAACAAGAGTGTAACCTAAAAAGATAAGAGAGTGTATACAGAAATCCTGAGCTGATAAGTATATGCAAGCTCTGATGATTTATTGATGACACTTTAAACTCTCTTCTTCGAAATCGTTGTGTGATAATTCTTGATATATAAGCTCTTAATGCTTTTGAATACTTGAATGTGCAACGTTTCGATTACCTTCAAATATTGGATAATGCGCCTATTCATAGAACGGATGGTGAATAGTACCATTGGATGGAACACCAATAACATCCATTCCATTTGTCATTTGAAATATGCTCGTTTGAATCCTCGTATGTTGCTTTTCGTGTCTTCAACATCGTACATCTAAGCTCTACAACTCTAAAAGTGGTTATGACTTGTCAGGATCCTCTGCAGATTCACTATGACATGTTCAAAGTCAAACACTCAATGGTTAAATATTTCATATTTTTCTGGTTGAGTTAACTATGTGTTTCTTCAGTGTATTAACTTCAGATTCCACCTGTTAGCTCAACTCTGTGTTTTATCAGTAGGTTGGACTCTGTATTCTATCCATTTGGTGACTCTGAATCTTCTGTTAACACTTTACCTTGACGTAGTAATCAGCAGCTTCGACTTCTCAGCTGTTGGTTTGATACTTAGTCATATTTCGAGCTTTTTTCTCATCAGCAGTGGTGAGTCTTCAGTCTTATGATTTCAGCTTTTAGAATGCTAGTATTGATACTTCTATCAGTATAGCTGACTTCAATATTATTTGAACTCCTCCAGCATGAGACTTATCCAAGCTGCTTGTTCTTCTGTTGAAACTTGTAAACAAAAAAATTGGCTCCCTAATATGTGAACAACACTAAGTTACATCACCAGCGCAATCATTAGTGAGATTTTGGGATCTAATCAAAACACTAAGACAAGATGGAATTTTTTTCAACACAAATTATTTGAACCACGTGCACTATCAATTGTGAGATTTTTCGCTTTAGCATGAATTCAAGTTTTTGTGCAAGCGTTATTGTTACATATATTGTGGATAAGTTATCTCTGGTAGGAGAATATCACCCTCGTTTATACAACTTATCGTGAGTCCTATGAAGTTATAATGTGACTGTGGATCAACATATTGATTTTCATGTTCAAACGAGCTGATTTTATTTATGAAAAGCCAATGTCTAGTACAAAGCAACTACTGATGTTCGTCGATGTGAGGTGCACTTTGAGTTGTTGATGCTTTTCGTACATTATAATTTTTCTGGAGCTGAAGGTACATCTAATGAATCATTTCAATGTAGAGGAGAATGATGTAGCTAGGCTTATTTTAATTACTTATTATTTTGATAAGGCATTAATTTGTTTATGTCTTAGTCCACTATTTTAGTTTACGAACTTGGCCCGTTTAGTTGGTTTATACATAGGAGATTCTTTTATGTATTCTAAAACTGAATTTTGATTAAATGAAATGTTAGGTTTTGTTTTCCCATTTCCTATATTCATTCTGTAATGATTTAAAATCAACGGATTTTCACTTTTATTTCCATTTGCTTTCAGTATTGTTTGAATGAAAGATATTTGTCTATTTATTTCACGTTGTTGCTGCATCATTAATCTAACAAAACATAAATTGCCATCAAAATTTACAATTCAAATATAAAGAGAGATAATATGGATCATATAGTACCCGAGCCTGAGGTAATCTGTAATATTTAATCTCATCTATTCATCTCATAGATCATATGATATAGATTTTTTCGGATTTTTTAAGCTTATTTTCATTGATTTTGCTATAGTAAGGGTAAATTAGTAATTTGATTTGTTATGTGATTGAGAAAGAAACCATGCATATAGTTGAACTGACTTATGCATATAAATGAACAAAAAAAATGCATGTAATTGAACAAAAACATGCATGTACATTGGAAGCGTACGTTCGTGCTCGCAAATCGCCCCGGCACATGCTCGCACATCCTTTAGAGCCTATTGACCAACATGTATTTTTATGTTTTATTATATGCATGAATGTGTTTTGTCTGTATATTTGTGTTCCGTGTGGCCAACATGCAGGTTTATATTTTGTTATATGCATGAACTTGTTTTGTTGTATGCATGAACGTGTTTTGTCTTATGCATATTTGTGTTTCGCGCCAACATGCAGTTTTATGTTTGTGGTATACATGAATATGTTTTGTTATATGCATGTGAATATTTTTCGATAGCAAATCTCTCATCCATACTTCTCTTTTTTTGATTACCGATGAATTTCACCGTAAACCACCGCCTTAGCCACCGTCTCTCTCAATTCCTCAAATTTCTATCAAATTCATCTGGAAGGAAGGAATGACTAACCATTTCATCACCCACATTGTTATCTCCCATTACCGCACATTTAGAAATACATGCAGGGCATGAGTACTTGAGGCACTCAGTGGGCATTTGCCGAAAATACTTGAAACATGCTCTTAGAGCTACAAAATCGACTTGCCACTTTATAGATTCACAAGGATTTTAAGAAATAGCCTATGAATCATGCTTTAAGAAATCACTTACTTCATGATTAATGCACGTGCTTAACAATTCTAATATAACATGTCTGCAGACAATCATTAACAAACACCATATCACGCTCTCTCAGGTTGAGAAGTAGCCTCCTTCTCAAACACCTGGCCAAAGGCCACCGTGTACACATACCCTTACTAGCACTGCTCTAGCATAGGGCCGATATCGTCATTCTCTCGTAGATAGGATATGCATATGCTCAAAACAGTAAGTCAATTATCTTTATAAAAGAGACACATGCTCATCATCATAAACTTGTACACAAACATATTTTTAGTTTAGAAAACCCACCGTAGCTTGCTTACTCGTAACTTTCTCGCTTTTCCTTTCGATCTCTACTCCGCCTCCGCTTGCTCCTTAAAAAGAGATAAGAGGAATGAATACGGAAAGAGGAACTAAGAGTTTCTAACTCTCGAGCCTCTACTAAAACTCTCTCGATACTCTATGGTTAAGCTAAGTCCCGCTAGGTCAATGCATCCCAAAACTAACTACTTAACTTATTAAGAAAGTATTTATAAGAGCATTAGTCTTTTAATTCCTTATATACATAAGGAATATCATATTGCTATAATAACATATTTAATCATTCAAATCGATTTCTTTGAGAACTTTGATCAAGTAAGCCTTAATCAAGTTATATAATTGTAAGGATCTATGTTTTAAATCAAATTCCAAATATTAAACCAAAATCACAAGATCCTTTGTAAAACGTAAACTAACGAAATCCAAATTTTAGTATAGGCGAGAAAAATCTCAATAATTCAAAATAAGCTTCTTTCATATACTAGATCATACTTTTGAAATCAAACAACCCAAATAAAATCAATACCATAAGTTCTCAACATTACATACACACTTTAATATAGGGTTTTCATATACGTTGATTTAATCCCAATTTCTTTCATAAAACACAATCATAGATATATAATTACATAACTACAAGCTTATTTTAAACAAATCAAAGCCAAATCATCTTGAAATCAAGCCCTCATTTTCGGTCCTCATAGAAAATTCATAGGTTCGGTTTTACTTCCATAATCAACTCAAATCATGCTCAAACGTCTATAATAACATAGATACAAGCTCAATTTAAGAAATCATTAACAAATCTTCAAGATAATAATTAGGGTTCTTCACTAAAATTTAGGTTTTTCATGAAACCAACAAATCAAACCATAGATTTAACATAAATCATATCAAAGATGGTAGATCTAAACGTATATGAACTAAAAATCGAAAACCGGAAATTCTTCTGAACTAGGCCATCATGGCCGAAACCTATAAGGTTTGAGGAGGGAGTTTTTCTTTGATTTCTCAACATAATAGCACTCAATATAGGTAGATCTATGCATATATCAACTAAGAATCGAAGAACAAAACCAGTAAAGAAAATGGCCATCATGGCCGAAAGTTTTGGGGTTTTGGGGGTGGGTTTTCTCTTTGATTTTCACTTCAAAACTTGAAATAGGTTAGGGATTTACCTTCTTAGGACGTAGATCTACGAAGTTGATGAAGATCGGGAGCTTGAAATCTCGATTTTGGAAGAGAATTCTCATGTGTGTGAAGTGTGTGTGTTTGAATTTGAGAGAGAAATGAGAGAAAAAGGATGAAAAATGTGATACTTGGAGGCTAAGCATTCCTATTTATATGGAGTCTTCCACTACAAGCCTTAAAATGGCTTCTAGAATAAGCTTTAGGTTCTAGATAAATCCTTAGCTTCTTTAGAAGCTTAATGATTTAAATTTTCTTTACTAGCTAATACAAGTTTAAAAACAATGATATAGGATAACTTTTGAAATTATTAAATCAATATAAAGAAAATAGAAATATGGAAACTTCGTAAATCGAAACTTTCATAAACCAACGTCGAAATAAAATAATAGTCGAAAGATTTATCGATTAATCAATCGACTTTAAAATTCTAAAATAAATCTTTAACTTAAAACCTTAGAAAATCTTATCCGAAATACTTTATTGCAATCTAATCTGGGAAATCTTATCAAAATCTTGTAATATTAAATCGAGGATGCATTATCCTATCACTTACGTAATTAATTTCTAATTAATTACGTGCTTAGAGCTTAATCGAGTTATGAGACTGAGTATTACAATTTCCTCAAAATCTATCAATTTTGTTCTTTTTTTTTAAAATTTCAAAATCTATTATTTGTTGATGGTTGTGTGTGTCGCCGATTCTATTCGCCAGTGTTGCCACCGTTGTCCGCTGTCGTTGTCGTCGTCACCGTCATCTGTTGCCTCCGTTGTAAAAAAATCGAAGAAGAAGACGATAGGAAGAGAGGATAAGAAGAAGAAGATTGATTTAATTTCTTTTCCATTTTACCCCTTGCAAAAAGAAAAGAAAAGAAAAGAAAAGAAAAGTGGTTACCATATGTTAGCTTGTGGTATGACCACATGTTCAAAATGAGTGGTCTAGATTGAGTACTACATACTAACTGAGAATCGGATAATATGAGAACCTATATATATATATATATATATATAGGGAGTGAATCAAATGAGAACCACATCTTTTTTGCGAACTCTGCGAACTATGCATAAGACGTTGAAGATGATGCACAAAACGGTTTAAAGTTATGCATAACGAAAACTTTCTAAAATTATTTTGTTGTGCAACAATTTTAGAAATTTTTCGTTATGCACAACTTTATAATGCTTTGTGCATTATCTTCAACGTCTTATGTATTGTTCTCAAGTTCTCAAAAAAGATGAGTTCTCACTGGATCCAACCCCTATATATATATATATATGGGTTGGATCAAGTGAAGACTTATTTTATTTGAGAACTATGCACAGACGTATAAAGTTGATGAACAAATTCTATAAAGTTATGCACAGCGAAAACATTCTAAAATTGTTACACAACAAAATAATTTTAGAATTTTTTGTTGTGCACAATTTTGTACAATTTTGTGCATAATCTTTACACGTCTTATGCATGGTTTGCAGAGTTCGTAAAAAAGAAATGGTTCTCATTTGATCCACTCCATATATATATATATATAGGAGTGGATCAATGAGACCACATCTTTTATGCGAACTCTGCGAACCATGCATAAGACATTAAAGATGATGCACAAAGCGGTATAAATTGTGCATAACGAAAACTTTTAAAATTATTTTGTTGTGCAACAATTTTAGAAAGTTTTCGTTATGCACAACTTTATACTGTTTTGTGCATTATCTTCAACGTCTTATGCATGGTTCTCAAGTTCTCAAAAAAGATGAGTTCTCACTGGATCCAACCCCTATATATATATATATATATATATATATATAGGGTTGGGTTTCCGTAGTACCCGATCCCTAGATAGTATGTAGTACCCAATCTAGACCACACATTTTGAACACGTGGACGCATCAAAATTTGACACGTGGAAGCCCATTTTTTTTCGTTTAGGGGTAAAATGGGAAGGTGTCCAGCGGGCGCTGGGTGTCCGCCGGCGCTGGGTAGAGTAGTCAGCGAGCGTTGGGTATCCGCGGACGCTGGGTTTGGGGCGCTGCATTCTTAATAACATGACACTGCATTCAAAATAACATGACACTGCATCGCACCCAATCGGCGCTGGGTGCGTGCCGACACTGGGTAGGAGCATTGGATGCACGCCGACGCTGGGTAGCGACGCTGGGTGTGCGCCGAAGCTGGGTAGGGGCGCTAGATGCGCGTCGGCGCTAGGTTTGGGAAGAGCCACAATAAAACATAAATAATGCATATGAAATAACATACCACTGCATTTAAAACAACTAACTACTGTATTTAAAACAACATAATACTGCATCGCACCCAACCGGCGTTGGGTGCGTGCGAGTGGATGCTGGGTGTGTGCAAGCGGGGGCTGGGTGCACGGGAGCGGGCGTTGGATGTCTGTGACGGCGCCGAGAGTGCGTTCTGAGATGCATTAAAATGCATGTTTGTATTCAAGTGAATGCATTTTTGTGTTAATTTGAATGCATAGTTTAGTTCAACTATATGGATGGTTTATTTTCGAAATCACATAACAAATCAAATTACTAATCTACCATTACTAACACAAATTAACGTGTAAAACTTTTAAAAATCAGCGCGAATCTTAGCCTCACGATTAATAGGATGGATGGATGAGATTGATACATACTATCCGGGGCTCGGTACTATTTGATCCTCATATATATATATATATATATATATATATAGGGTTGATCCATGAGAACTCATCTTTTTGAGAACTTGAGAACCATGTAAGAAGTTGAAGATGATGAAAATGGTATAAAGTTGTGCATAACGAAACTTTCTAAAGCCGTTGTACAACAAAATAATTTTAGAAACTTTTCGTTATGCACAACTTTATACCTTTTGTGCATCATCTTCAACGCCTTATGCATGGTTCGCAGAGTTCGCAAAAAGATGCGCTTCATTTGATCCACTTCCTATATATATATATATATATATATATATATATGGAGGAGTTCAAATAAAACCTATTTTTCGTAAAACCTAAAACCAATGCATTTTAAGTATAAAGTTAATGCACTTTATGTATAAAGTTACCGCACTATGAAATATTGATAAATAGTGTTATCTTTTACCGTAAATCAAGGGTGCATTAGTTTTATACATAAAGTGTATTAACTTTATGTAAAGATGCATTGGTTTTAGGTTTTATGAAAAAATATGTTTTATTATAACTCAACCCTATATATATATATATATATATATATATATATATATATATATATATAATTGGTTATTGTAAAACCTTTGTTATCCTACAAACGTGAGAACAATGCATTCTCTATGAAAATTACTGCACTAAATAAAAATATTTAAATTTTCGCTACTCATGGGATTCGAACCGATGTGGTGCACAATGCACTCATCCTGCAAAGCGATGCATCATCGTAGATCTTCGCGATCTAATGGCTAAAAATGGTTCTTACGTTCTCACTTTAAATAAGATTTTTATTTGAATATATATATATATATATATATATATATATATATATATAGAGAGAGAGAGAGAGAGAGAGAGAATCAAATGAGAACTACAACTTTTTAAAGATAATTTTAAGCCAATTGATGCTAATTTTGCTACAATAAGGGTATATTAATAATTTGATTTATTATATGATACAGAAAATCAAACAATGCATTTAGTTAAACAGAAAACTACATATGATTGAACAAGAAACTATATATTGTTATCCATAAAATACATATGATTGAACACAAAATTGTATAATTTGATTTGTTATGTAATATAGAAAAACAAATCATGAATGTATTAAAACAGAAAACTGCATATACTTGAACACAAACTGCATAATGTTGAACACGGAAATACATATGAAATTGATTTCTCTATAGTTTCTTCTATTGTTTAGATTGATCACTTCTAGTTTCATAATTGGAGGAAAACAAACGATCAACAAGAAAAAAAAATGATCAACAAAAAAAATCGACCAACAAGAAAAATATTTGTGCATATTGGTGAAGAGAGAAAAAATGATATCGAGAATGAGAAATCTACGAATTTATATGTTAAAACATATGCATATTTGTGTTTTAGTAGTATGCACGTTTTAATTTTGAAGTATCCATATTTATGTTTTGTTATATGTAGATTTTTCTCGATACATATGCATGTTATTATGTAGTCATATGCATATTCATTGTAGGGGTATTCTCTCTCGTTGACTCATGCTCCGATTTATCTCTTTCTCCAGTTTCCAACAAACTCATTCGTAGACCACTGTCTCCTTCTTATATTTCCGACATACTTTGTTGTAAATCACCAATTCACCACCACAACCACCCTCTCTCTTGACCATTCAATCTTCTATCAAAACTCAATTCTTTTTTTTCCCTCAAATTTTCAAGCGAGAGCTTGCTCGTGGCTGCCACCGCTGCCACTGTGCATCAACCACCATCTTATGCTGCCGCGTTCCACATACGTCATCGCCAACGCGCCTCCACCGCTGCACATCAACATGTTTTATTTCTGCAGATTGTAACGCTTATAGGGTCAAAAATTTATAAAATTGAGTCATACGTGTAATAAATCATATTCATTTTTCATTTGATCCGTCATCAAGAGCAATCAACTATGTGTAGAGGATAAGAAATCAACTAGTTCTAAATTAAATCAACGTCATAATTATCAATCATGCGCGCATCTCATCTCACGGTTAAGTCGTGTTTTTCTCTCTCATTATGTTAAAAATAGATGAGTAATGCTAAACTTACATAATATGTATATACATAATGTTCTCAAAATATGAATCGGATCAGTTTGATTCTTTTTAACCCAGTTCATTATTTATGGTAATAATAGCATTATTAAATTACCTCTAATCTATTTTGGGACAATTATATTATGATATTATGTTTTATTTTTCCCATTTTTACTTAATTAATTTTGGAAACAAATTATTCCTAAAAATCTATATATTTGCATAAATTTGTCCATTATATGTTTATATAAATTTATATTCATATATTTCACTATCTATGTTTATTAGAAAAAAATGATTTAAATGAAATTAAAATACTCCGATGACGAGTACTTAGAATAATAGTCTCAAAAGTAATTTTGGAAAGAGATAAAACACCTTTTTATATCTTAAAATATGAATATAAATTCATAGTGCTATTTTTATATATCAAAATAAGTTATATTTTTTTAAAATTGTAAAATGAATTATATAGCATCTTATTTCAGTGGTTTAGCAATAGATGTATTAAATTGAATATACAATAAACTATTCGAATAATACTACTCAAATGCCAAACCTCACGTTATGTTCTCTAGAAGGAAAGATTACTAAATCCTTCATTTAATTATCATTATGGGTAATTAAGTAAATTATAAATTCAATTAAAATACAGATAATTTCTTAATTCTTGAAAATATGTAAAATACAAAAAAAATCTAATTATATACATATATATTATATACGTTTAGCATTTTCAAAATAGAATAGGATGAAATTAAAGAAAAAATTACAGGAGCGCTGACTCCCTTGAAGCAACATGTTAAACGTCACAGGTGCAAAATAAGATTTGGAGTGTTATGCATTGAGGATGAATGAAATGTCTTGTTCAAGCTCTTAATTAATCATTTCCTTGGCCGTTAGCAAAACTAGAGACAGCATTAATATATAAGTTATTATATTTGTAATTTGGTTGTTGTACAAACTATATTTTATGATATATTTGTAATTTTCAGCGTGTGACTTGTTTGAATTGGAAAGTAGGTATGATTAGATGGGACCTTTAGACACACCATAACATAATAATTTCTTGCTTACTAATCATAACACGAAAATAATTTATTACAATAATAAGATAAGATATATTAGAGTAGCAGCAGAATCTTGACTAGTCCAAATTCCGACCTGTAAATGCGATCTTACCCCTAATGTGAACAATAATATTATTGGCTACGCTGTTCTCTAGAAACGATTTGGAGAAATTAATTAATGCGTCATTTCTAGAAGAAGTAATTAGTTCAAAATCGTTGACTTCCAAGTCACCCATGGCGCCTCCATTGCCTTAACTGACTTCTCAGCAGAGACCCATTTGCTCATCAACCGTTGCACATACATTGCGGCCAACACACATTTCTATTTTAATGGAGATACAGAATAACGGAGCAGAAAGCGTGAAAGAAGAGAAAGAGATGGAAAACAAATTGAGCAATCGGAACATCAGGAAAAAGAAAGGAAAGAGGCAGCATCAGAAGAAGAAGAAGTTGAGCTATTATTTTATTCCGAGATTCCCGTGTATGAGAGCAGACGACGGCGTTCCGGCGGCGGAGACGCCGGCCGGCGACGGCGGTTTCGACATGGAGGCTGGCTGCAACGGGAGGGATCGTTCACCCACGCACCTCGTTGTTACGGTAAATGGGATTATTGGAAGGTAAGAAAAGTAGCAATGCTGGGATATATATATTGATTATTGAGCTTCAAATCTTTCTTCTTTTTTTATTTATATTTTAATTTTTTAGGGGAAATGATATTTCAGTTGGATTAGTTGTTTGCTGCATAATTTTGATGTGGTTTGCAGTGCTCAAAATTGGAGGTATGCAGCTAAACAGTTCGTGAAGGCGTATCCGGAAGATGTTATCGTACATTGTGAGCTCGATTTCTGTATTTGCTTCTGTTTTCGCTTTTGTAACAAAGTGAAAGGTGGTTAAATTATTGCATTGCTTCAAATGTCGTGTTAAAATTGCAAATGAGTAAAAGTTCGCGCATTAATTAGCAATTAACCTTTATTCAATGATTATGAAATGAAATGCCCAAACTTGATTCATACTTGACTTTAAGCACAATTGATTTTTGTCAATCAGGGCATTGGTGAGAGTTGTTTGCACTGTGTCCTAAACTAGTTGTGTGGATGGAAATGTTCTATCATGGAGCGTTGATGCATTAAACGGCTATTTGTATAGCCAAATTTGACGATTGAAGTGGAACTAAAGTGATAGAATTATATAGTTAATGAGTGGGCTAAAGCAACATTGTGAATTCAGTTTTTTTACTTGATCTATTCAAGTTAAAAGTAATGTTATTACATAGCTCCTTGTGTTGCATCGTAGATTTCCTTTTCAACTAGATTTGGTAGGATCTCGTCCTGCACTAGGTAAAGCAGTTTCCTGTTTTAGAGATGGTATGAGTAGATTGGATTCATACGAAGTAAGCAAATTAGTTTTTGGTTTGTGTTTACTGGATTCTTTATGAATAGATTGTGCATATATTCTGCCAGCAGTTCCAATTATCCCTTAGACTTTCTTAGGATAAGAATTGTGCATACTTTTAAATTTTGAATCTCCACCAAGTGAAGGTTTTCCTAGTACTGTTTGCTTGATATAATTTCTAGAAATTTATTTCCAAGTTGCGATTTTCTGAAAATTCAGAGTTGTATTGAGTGAAGTTAAAAGCTTTAAATATTGACCTAATCTTGATGAACATGATATGTCCAGGCAGTCAGTCTAACACTTCAATGTTGACATTTGATGGTGTTGATATCATGGGGAAGAGATTAGCAGACGAGGTTTGTAATGCATTTTCTGAAAAAATCTTTTACCTATCATCCCAATGTATGACTCGAGCTGCTGCTTGAATGAAAAGCTTCTGCAACAAGAGCTTAAAGATTTGCTTGTCTTCTTCGCTTGTCAGGTGATTTCTGTTGTCGAACGTCATCCAAATCTTCAGAAGATTTCCTTTCTAGGACACTCACTTGGTGGCCTGATAGCAAGATATGCTGTTGCTGTGCTTTACCAACAAAATTTAGTACCAAAACATGGTGAACAAAATGGTGAACATGTTGGGGATGAGTCTCGTAGATCATCTTTGGAGGAGAAACGAAGAGGAGATATTGCTGGGCTCGAACCTGTGAACTTCATTACTTTTGCAACGCCACATCTTGGTTCGAGGGGGCATAAACAGGTATTCTAGCTTAGTAGCATATGCTTTATTTCTATGGTTAGTTCTATTTAATGTGGTAAATCCAAGATAAGTTCTATCATAAGCTACTCAAATTTTTGCAAAATTGATAAATGGGGTCTGGTATTGGTGAAATTATCATCCTGTGCTAATTTAGTAAGCCGATTCTTGTGCAGGTTCCGGTTTTCTGTGGGGTCTACACCATGGAGAAATTAGCATCCCGTGCTTCGTTTCTACTTGGTAGAACAGGGAGGCATTTATTCTTGAGTGATTCTGATGATGGAAAAGCTCCAATTCTGCTCCGAATGAGCAGCGATTCTGAAGATCTTAAATATATGTGAGTCTTTTATCGTCTTATTTAGGTTTTTCGGATTTTCATGTAAAGCTGATTGAATAAATGAAAATTTGTCGATCACTGCAGATCTGCTTTGCGGTCGTTCAAGAGGCGTGCTGCCTATGCAAATGTACGTTTTGACAGTATCCGTCATTTTGTTTAACAATGCCTCATTTTTCTTTGCCTACATTTTGAATTGTAGTCTTTAGCCTAATGGTGTCATAGAATAGATTCAAACATCAGTAGTTACAAAAACATATCGATTTTCCTCTTTGTATAATGGCCTTGACACTAAACCTAGATCTTGTCGGGTGGAGTTCATCATCACTGCGTCGTCGGAGTGAGCTCCCAAAGGTACAGATCACCAGATAGATGTACTTGTTATCAAAGCATGTCAGAAGTCAAGTATCTCAGCGTGTGTTTTTTGTAGCGTCGGAGTCTTGAGAGAAATGCTAAATACCCCCATATTGTCAACGAGGAGAAATCAAATGCCGTCAGCCCTCAAGGTGAAGCTTCCTTGGAAGTCAAAGTTGCTAGAGGCAGGACCAAGGATATGGAAGGTGTGTGTTTTTGAAATGTAGTTATAGCCTTTTGAAATGTAGTTACAGTCACTTTTAGGTTAAAATTCCTAATTTTTGTGCTATCTTTCTACTAAAAATTTTCTAATGCTATGACAAATTTCTCTTTGCATTGTAGAGACGATGATCAGAGGGCTAAATAGACTTAACTGGGAGAGAATCGATGTGAGCTTCAGCGGAAGTATACAAAGACTTCTTGCCCACAGTACAATTCAGGCAAGTTTTTTATGGTCTTCTGAGATCCATAGCTGTTTCTTGATCTATGAAGAGTATAAAATTGATGGTTGCATAGTATTATTCCTCGAGCACCAAATAAATTGTTCTTCATGGTCTGACAACTTTGGACAGTCGACGTCTCTGCATCTGTGCAGCTCATATAGGTATTGCCCATACGCAATAGCCAAAAATAAAAATAAAGGATTGATCAGGCCAAAATAGCATCAAACCATAGCCAGAAATTTTGGGAGGTTATTAGTTACTATCTGTAAATATCACCAGGTTTCTTAGTCCTTAGGGGCCTTTTAAATTATTTAGTTTAATTAGCATAAAATCTCTTTCACATTGTAATGCTCCAAGTGATCTAAGCTTACTGCATTAGACTAGTTTTCTGCATCATTTTTCGAAAAAGTATCATCTTCTACGTTCGTTTAGTGAAGGTGGGGGAAAATATCATGACCACTTTCGTTCTTCTCTGATAGGTTAAAACTCAATGTATCAATTCTGAAGGCGCGGATGTGATACAGCATATGATCGATAATTTTCAATTGTAATAGACTGTATTGAGTCATCCAGAGCACCGCGTGTATATGATGAAAGGGCCTCTATTCAGAGTTGTGGATGGTGGTGGCGCTTAGTTGCTCTGATGCATTTGTTTGGGAACATATAAAGAGGAAAGGTGCAGATAGGGAAAGAGTAGTTGTTTCTCAACTGAGGATGCATGGAGTCCATATGTAGAATAGTTATAGTGAATTTTAATCTCACTTTGTATTATTTTCTGCAGCAAGAGAACTACTGATCCTGTAAAATTTTGAGGTGTAATAATTGTATTGTTTATGTAATGGTAATGTTGTCCAAATGGTTAATGGAGACAAATTGTAAATTTGATGGTTATATCTTCTTTGTTCAAATCCAGCTCAGTAAATTATTCTTTTGGCCAAATATTACTTCTTTAGCCCAAGTATGCTTATTTTTTTCAGAAATGTCATCATATTAATATTGATAAGTTAGTATCAAATAAATTGATTTCGTTTCCTAATCTAATCGGAGCACATTTTCCGATATCGGATGATAGTCAATACAAAAACGATATAGTGACACCAAATGCCATCCCTAATTGTGCTCTGTGCGTTATCTGTCGAAAAAAGGATGTGAAAAGAAGAGATAAAAAACTAAAAGGACTTTCGAATACACAAACTGTACACTTAAATATTTGCCTTAATAAAATCCAAAGGCAAAACACTTAATTGAAGTTCAAGCACTTACATATATCTATATATAAAATGGTCAACGTGAGAACCATTTTTATCGTAGAATAAAAAAATAATGAATTCGTTATGAGAGTTGATAAATCAGATGAGATTATTACTGGATCCAAACAAAATAAAACTTTTGCTTCTCATGAGATTCGAACTCATTATGAATTTAGATTAACTTTTCAAAAAAAAAACTTTTCAAGCGAATGCATTAATTTTCAAAAATAAATTTTTTTAGATGTGATTTATAAAATTTTCAAAAAAATCTTACTTTTACTTGTAATAAGATAGATGCCCAAAATTTCCGATGATTAGAAAATTGTAATGGGATGATATGTTTCAGTGTAACAAAATGTTGGATATCTAAAATCTGCCACAACATTTATTTAGTTGTCAAAATATATTGAGCTTGTTTATTTTGCTTCAAATAAGAATTTTTTTTATTAAAACATATAAATCGTATCTAAAATTAAAATAAATATTTTTTAACCATTAATCCTAGATAATAGACCATGTTATCTAAAGTTAAATTACATTTTACATAATAATAATCCGAGTTGTACCATCGCAAGCAATGTTTTTACCTGGGCTGGGCTAGGCTAGGCTAGGCTGGTCAACCCTTGCAAATTATAAAATTTCATTTAATATAAATACATTTTAGATTAAACTTAAAATAAGATATTAAAAATAACTTAAAACATAGAAAATTAACCAGGATAGGGTGGCATTCGGATTTCGATTCGAATTTTGGCTTAATCCGAATTTTGAGAGAGAAAATCACATGCGAACTGAATATCTTAAAAGCCAAAATTTTAATTAAAAATCTCAACAGAACCGAAAAATTTGAAATTCTAAAAAATTCGAAAATCTGAAACTAATTTTTGTTAATTTTTATATATATTTATATTTTATTTAAAAATATTTAAATAAATTATTATTATTATTATTATTATTATTATTATTATTATTATTATTATTATTATTATTATTATTATTATTATTATTATTATCTATAAATTATATAATTAAATTTTGGATTTAAAAAATTCAATCCGATCTGATCTGAAAATTTTGAAATTTGAAAAAATGTCAATCCAATTCGAACCCAAAATCCAAAAAATCCGAACCAAATTTTAAATTTCAGTTTGGTTTGGATCGAATATTCGATTTTCGGTTATTTTGCTCACTCCTATCCACGGGCGACAAGTTTTACAATTTTTAGAGTGAATTCAATAATAGTGGAAAGTGAAATCAGTAGTTTTTGTAGCATTTTTTTAAATTTTTTTAGACGATTCATATCGAACCAACCACTACAAAGAAAATTTCCAATAGTGACACCAAGAGATGTGCCACTAAATTTATGACATTCTTAGGTGTAGCAAAATTTAGTAACATCAACACATGCAAAGAATGTAGTGCGTGCGTTTGAGTTCTCTCACTAGGGCGTGTATTCTCTCTAGACCGTACGTTTTCCGGCGACGTTCTATCTTCTCCGGCGAAGCTTTATCAACCATTGTCTCTCCGTCATTCAACTCATCTCATCATTTCCCACGTGTTCACCGTTTGTGTTTTGGTGTGAAGCTTTGTTTTCACCGGAAATTCAAAACCACCGTGCGCAAGTTGCCTTCGCCAACTATTCCTCAGGGCATACTACTTCACGGCAACACAAGGCAACCTCTTTCACCGTTTAAATTAATTTATTTAACGTGTTTTTTTGTTGTTCTTGGTTTTTAGTTCTATCGGACGCCGGAAGGCTACTAGCCGTTTGGCTACCTTCGGTCCACTCAAAGCTGCCGAGAAATCACATAAGATCACTACCGAGAGTGTGAGAATTTGAAAATCGACAAGGAATTCTCGCCGGAAATTGATCTCAGGCCTTCTCCGACAACTGCGCCACCACCGATCCACCGTCAGCCACATACGGCGCCACCAACACGAGGTCAGCCGCACACAAGGAACTTTCCTTGTGTGCGTGTAGCCCTGACTTTCATTTTTAATTGTTTTGGAAACTTACCTTGCATGCATGTCCCTTATTTTGGTAATAATACCTTGGTGAATTCTATTACCATATTGCACGCAAGTTGATTGGGAAAGCTGATTTTATTTCCATTGTGCATGCGTTTGAATTTTGGTAACAATATAATTGCCTTCTACTATTGTAGCTTGCCGTATTGAGTTCAATCGTGTGTTTGGAAAGTTTCCAAGGCTGTTTCCATTTTGCATGCTATCCGAATTGGTAACAATATTATTGCCTTATTCTATTGCCACCTGCCTTTTTGGTTATAGTCGTTTGTTGTGGGCCTTTGGGCCATGAGTTATTGGACGTTCCTATTGACTAGAGGGTCCAAGATTGATGATATTGATGGGCCTTTTGTTCGGGGGCTTGGAAGACTAAAAAATTTGGAGCCCATCAATGACTTGGAAGACAGAGCCCAAATTATGAGAGCCCACATCATGGGACGCACACCTACGGTCGAGTCATCGTCCGACTTGAAGACTCGAAACCGAACACCGAGCTACGACCGAGATTTGCCGCACGTTGCTTGGTACCCTACAAAGTGTTGCCGAGGACTTCCGCTTTACCAAGGCAATCGCGCTAGGCTACATATGCTGAGCCAATTCAGCCAACTGCCGAAGACATGCATCTTGACGCCGAGCCTAGCGATCCAGCCGAAATAACTGCCGAACCAGCGACTACCGAGAAACAAAACTGCGCGCAAGCCCATGTCGAGGATTTCCCATCGTTGGCGAGAAATTATGAACACAACTCGGACGCACGCGCTACTGCCGAGGAAACACGACCGCTGACCACAATGCTCACCCAACATGCGCACCAATCTACCGAGGATTCTCGGCTAGATGCCGAGGATTCTCGGGCAAACAATGCGCGCCAAGCTGCCGATGGTTCTCGGCCACCAACCGATGCAGTGAATGTCATGCCCGAGGATGCAAGGCCTCTTGACGGGGTGCCAATTGACCCGTCGCCGTGGTTAAGGAACAGCGGCAATTTCGCACAACCAACACCCGTGCGCAAGAAAGACCTCACCCTATCCAAATTTGAGGTACACATAGTAAATGAGGTCCTTACTTTAGATTCTAATGATTACACCCCCATCTCTCAAGGATGGGGGTACTCCTTGCTTGGCTTTTTTGCAGGACGATTCCCCGGGAAGGAAGCCGTCCAACGACTAACAACAAGATGGCCAAAGAAGTGTAAGATCTCATACCATCCAAACGAGTGGATAGTGTTTCGATTGGAAACCGAAGAGGAGATGGAAACCGTGCGCAATGCGGGACCATACGCGGTGTTCGGTATTCCACTCATTCTGTGTCATATGCCAACTGAATTTCGATTTGATTCAGCACCTGATTTTAAATTTCCTGTATGGGCATCCTTACCTAATTTGCCGCTTGAATTATGGAACCCTAACGCTATAGGTAAGATTGCCTCTATACTAGGAGAACCGATAGAGGTGGATTATAGGACCATTGCCAAAAATCACTTAGATGAGCCTCGATTTCATGTTTTGGTAGATGCTCTACGTGAACCATTGGAATTTATTAATCTTAATTTGCACACGGGTAATACTTTTATGCAAACGATTAAATTTGACTTTTATCCAAAGATGTGCAAATCATGTGGAAAATTAGGCCACTTAGAGTCTGCTTGTGCGAATTTTGCTAGGCCCCGTGGGATGCAGAACCCCCCACGAGGTATGACTAACACTGCAGGGAACGACACGTGGCAACGAGCAAGAGAGCGTGACCCGAGACCAAGACCCAACGTGCGTAACCGTATCTCCAAGACACCTGCCCCAAGAGCCGAATGGCGAAGAAGAAGTGTATCTCGACAGAAAAAACATAATGAAAATCAAACTCAACCCATCACACGTGGAATTGAGTTAAAAAACAAATTTGAAGCTTTAAATACCCACATCCATTTTGAATCATCTGAAAGCTCTCAAAATTTTGAAGTGGGACAAACATCGACTTCTATAAAAGAATTGAACAAAAATAACTCTTCCAATAAAGAACATTTGATTACGGAATTTTGCCTTTCCTCGGAAGGCACCGCCGAGAAATCTCAATTACCACCATCAGCCGATTCAGCCCGCACATCCCCTCCCTCGACCGAGATTTCTCGAACCAGCCCATCGCACCCTTTCGTCGAGCGCCATCGCCCACGCTCGGCGCACACCACCTTGTGCGCCGAGAGACCCCGCCAGCCCACAACTGCCGAGACTCCCCCTGCTGAGCAACCTCAGCAGCTCTCGGCAGTCCCTCCCAACCCTCCCTCGGCTGTCTTCGCTCGGCCAGCTAGCGAGCGTTCTCGCTCCTACTCGCCCACAATTGCCGAGACTCACCCTACCGAGAAATCTCGACAGCTTTCGGCAGCCCTCCCAACCCACCTCGGCGGATTTCGCCGGCACCCACTCGCCACCCCGCACATCCCCACGCTTCCCGAGAAATCCACCGACTCATCCACCGAGAAAACTCGATCATCCTCGACAGGGCGATCTGACCCGACATATACACCATCGGTCGAGCAATCTCGGTCAACCACCCAAACCCGTGATTCATCTCCTGTCGAGATCAATCGGCAGACTACTTCCTCCTCCGAGGACACTCATCCCGCAACTTTCGAGATTGCGCGCCGTCCACCCATTCCCGAGAAAGCTCGCAAAAATATCAATGAGGTTCCCCAAAACATGGAACCTATTATGCCAAGATTTGACAACGAGAGCGGGACTACACCAAAGATCATCCTTGGATTGGAAACAACTCCAATAAATAACACTGTGTCGGAATCAACGGTACATTCTACCTCTTCAAATTCTTTTGATGATTATACTGCAACTAACCTTGCAGGAGATTCAAAGAACAAATACGTAGGAATTCCTACCGCTCGCATTCTGAAGCAAATCCAACACCGTCGTCAAAATTCCTCAAAAGAGACAGGAGTCCGATTAATCGAAAAGCGGCTGATTTTACAACACGGAATGTCGAGGCCTCCGAGGCTCAAAAGCGGCAGCAATCGCGACCACGTTTTCCATCACAAGCTTGACGCCATTGCTCGGTCGAGGCGAAGCTTACTCACCGAAGCTCAAAATTTCATGGCTAAGCATTTTGTCCGATGGGAGTGTGTGCACAACTTTGAGGAGGTTCTGGGGAAGGATTTTAATAACTGAACCTAAAGAGGTTAAGAGTAGAGGTCATCGATCGGGAGAAGCAGTGATCCATTCCAATTTCACTTGCTTAATTACAAATTCTACCTTTGGATGTTCGATTATTTATGGTTTCGGCGGGTCACACATAGGCATTACAGCAGGATTCCATGATCGTCAACATCGACCCTTCAAACCTTCTATCGTCGCGGAGACTTCAACCGATCCTTGACCGGATGAGAGGATTGGAGGACGAGTTCCTTTAGGCGAGAGTACAAGGACTTCGTTGACACACTGCTGCTCGTGGGACTCGAGGATTCCCCTCGACGGGATGCCACTTTACGTGGACCAATACAATGAAGTATTCTAAGATAGATAGGGTTTGATTAATAATGCTTGGTTAGATGCTAACCTTTTTGCGGACTAACTTTACGCCTAGAGCACCGTGTCGGATCACTCGTCAAGACTCATCACTCTCTTTGGAGATGTGACTAGGTACCACCGTTCCTTCAAGTTCTTGACATGTGGATGAAGCACCCGGACTTCAAACGCCTGCTTGAAGAGAATTGGAGTGAACATGTGAATGGTCGACCTCGGTGGGTCTTGGCAGCAAAGTTGAAGAGGATGCAACACGTTTTCAAGGAGTTCAACTTCAGGAGTTCACCACTTGATGGAGAGACAAGTATCTCGAGAGTGCGTTGCGCTTTGTGCAACTAGCCATGATAGTGACCCTTAAATGGGGATTCTGTTGGAGCAAGAACTTGGTCTTCGTAAGAAGACTAAGTTCTTGGAGGAGGATGAACGTGGTTTCTTCAAGCAAAGAATGAAGAATGACACGTCGATCATCGACGGATGCACTAAGTTTTTCACTCTATGGTGAAAAGAAATCACACCGTAACACTATTTCATTCTTGTGCGGGGATTACGAGGATCCAACTTATGACATGGAGGAAATCATTGGTGCTTTTGAAACCTTCTATACCGAGTTATTCGGTGTAAAGGTTCCGACGAGTGGATTTGATCCTTCAGTTTTTGAGGAGGGACCTCGGCTAGATGCTGATGATCGGAGGGATATGGTTATGGAGGTATCACAGCTGGAAATTAAGAATGCTCTGTTCGACATTGCAAGTGATAAGGCACCGGGCTCGGATGGTTACCCTTCAGCTTTCTTCAAGGAGAATTGGGATATCGTTGGGAACGATGTGATCTTGGCGGTACGAGAGTTCTTTGCGAAGGGGGTGCTGTTGAGGGAGCTTAACCACTCGGTGGTCACCCTTATCCATAAGAAGCATCACAATCCTACTGTTGCTGACTTCAGACCCATTTCCTGCACCAATGTCATCTATAAGACCATCACGAAGATCCTGACCGAGAGAATGACGTCTTTGATGAACAAGATCATTAACCCAGCACAGTCTGGGTTCGTGAGAGGAAGGAACATCTCAGACAATATCTTCTTGGCTCAGGAGTTGCTTAGAGGTTATGAGAGGAAGCAGATCACTCCGAGATGTATGCTGAAGATTGATCTTCAGAAGGCTTACGATTCCATCTCATGGGATTTCCTAAGAGCAGCTTTGGATGGGCTTGGTTTCCACCCGTGTTTCGTATATTGGATCATGACTTGCGTCACCGGTAACGTACACTCTAGCTATCAACGGAGGACGCATGGATTCATCACCGCGGCAGTGAGGGCTTAGGCGGGGTGACCCGATGTCGCCTACTGCTTTTCTGCTGCATGGAGTACCTCTCGCGGATGTTGAAGAAGCGTCTGAGGAGTTGGATTTTCAATTTCATCCTAAGTGTAGTAGTCTTAGCATTACGCATCTTGCCTTCGCTGATGATTTGTTACTCTTTGGCAGGGGTGACAGTGCATCCATGGAGGTGTTAGCGGATACGCTCAGGGATTTCTCGCGACGTCGGGCTGAAAATCAATAATCACAAGTCCTTGATATTCATGGCGGAGTTTGACCATTTGAGAAGCGAGGCGATCTTAGATCTGTTCGGCTTCCCAATGGGAGAACTCCGACAAGATATCTTAGCATCCTCTATCTTCAGGAGGCTAGAGTCACTCGGTTATAGTGGACTAGTGGAGAAGATAGCGTCTTACATACGGATGGTCTAATATGAATCTTTCTTACGGGGTGGCTGGAGTTGATACGCTCGATTGCAAGGAGTGGAGTGCTTCGGCTACAAGTTCTACCTCTGCCGCCACCGTAATTGATCGTCTCAATTCGATGGCTAGGAGGTTCTTGTGGGATCGACACACCGTCTGTTGCATGGAAAGTCGTGCTTTACCTAAGGATGAAGGAGGTCTTGGCTTACGAGACCTCTCGACTTGGAACAAAGCTCTTCTTGCAAAGACCTTGTGGAACATCCATACCAAGAAGGACTCCTTGTGGATTCAGTGGATACATGCAGCATACTTGGCGGTCAACAATATATGGAAGTTTTCTAAACACATTCGTTTATCTCCACTCCTTAAGAATATTCTCATCCTTCGTGATCGTTTTTTGCAGGATTCAGGAGGTGATCATGGTAGAGCAGAAGAACTTCTTAAGGATCTGTTAGGTTCCAAAGGGACAGGAGCGGTCTATCATTATCTTCGAGATAAGGGTGAGAGGCAGTTTTGGCACAAGGCGATTTGGAAAGAATACATACCGCCTAAGTTCTCCATGACCATGTGGCTTGCCATGAGGGGGAGACTTAAGACGGTGGACAGATTGAGATATATGAATATCTCACAGGTATGTATTGTGTGTAATACCCATTTGGAGACTCACGATCATTTGTTCTTTAAGTGTAAGGGCACGGAAGCAGTTTGGAACAAGATCAAGGAATGGCTCCGGCTCCCGAGGAGGATGACCACTATTTCAAGTGATATAAAGCACATTAAGAGGGAGAAGAAGGCGGGGTCTGCAATCATCTTCCGTGCCAAGCAGATCGGCCTAGCAGCGACGGTGAACCACTTATGGTATGCGCATAACAAGCTCACTTTCGAGGACATCCCTTTTAATGTCAAGACAATTGTGAAGGATATTCAAGAAAATGTTTATGCTGTGTTATACTCTATGTATTCGGTTGATCTTGTCACTTCCCATTTTGAGATTGCTTTGTAATGAGCTGAGGGATGCCTCAGCCTTGTTGTGGATCCACTTTTGGGATGCCACTTATATGTTATTGTTGTTTATTATTGGATTTTGGGTGCGTGTGTTGAGGGACTGCCTAGGCCCAACCGAAGCAGTGCACCTCATGTGCTTGCATGTGTTCACTTATCCCATCCCCTATGCCCCGCGATCACAATGCACAAGGGCACTCTTTTCCCCACTGGTCATGGGGTTTTTAATGAGGCCCGCCCCTTCTTCGTCACAAAGGGGTTTGTTGAGGAGGTTTTTATTTCTTTATCGCTTTCATAGGTTGAGCGAGTCGCTCTTTGGCCTATGTGTTTTGGGCCTTAGGACTTTTACCCCTCCCCTAGCCTTGTTTCTAAGGAAACTTGGCTGTATCCCCCTCGGGTATGCCTGAGTTCAGTTTGTAACATGTCATTTCCGTTTAATATTATTTCGTACGTTTTGACCAAAAAAAAACATCAACACATGCATCAATAAACTTTTGTTACACATAAACATGTATATAAATTTTATTACACTTGGAAATATAGTAAAGTTTGTCACATTTATCCATGTAATTAAACCTTGCTACATCTAAATATGTCATAATATTTTTTTTTTCACAATATTTTTTTGTTACATATACAAATATAACTAAATTTTATTACGACTCAAGAGTGTCATAATTTTTGTTACATCATCCAATATAACTAAATTTTACACATAAAATTGTCACGATAAATTTTAACCTAAAATTGAATTTTTTCTATTTGATATGCATTTTTATATTATTATTATAAACTTTAGTTTTTAATAATAATTTAAGTTATATTGTATAATAATATTTGATTGAAACAACAAGATGCAAGTCAATATAATGTTGTAGCAGGTATGCTTCTCTCCAAATTGCCAATATGGGCTAACAGGCTGACTTGGGTTGTTTTCCGACCCAACCAATCCAAAAATTAGGTATACTCTTAGCCACGTGGAGCTTTATATATATAGGTCATTGAACAAACATTGCGAAATTGCACTCCATTTTTATCTCACCATCATACATCGGTAGCGCGAAGGTCGAGCTTGGATGGTGTAGAATTCCTCGAGGCTGATGCAACATCACCGTCACGATCCACCTTGCTCGGCATCAGCTTCAGCTCCTCCTGGCTTGACTCCGTTCCGGCACAACAACCACTTGAGCTCTTCTTTCTTGATCTTTCCATCGCCTTCTCAGTTAATCATCTCGAGGCCTATTTCAGTTCGAGGTAGATATCGGGGGAGATCTCCGTCCGCTCTCGAGAAGTGGAGATGGGAGCATGTTGTTCGACGTGGAGAGTGCCTTTCAACTTCAATGACTTGAAGAGAAGGAAGACGAAGTCGCCTGTGAGCTGAACAACGATAGATTGGTGTCGGATCTAGAGACATATCAAGATTTTCTCGTTTTGATTGTTGTGCTTGTAGGATTTTGACGAGCTTCAGAGTAATCCATGTTGGTAAGATGGAGATAGAATAATTATTATTGTTTTCATTTTTTAATGATTTGAATCGAAACGACGCCGTTTCAAATGTATATGTAAAAAAAAATTCACCTCAAATTATGTTATCATCCTAATCAGCATTTAGGTGCTCGAAAATATTTTTGAGCCATAAGTTAGTATATTTCTCAAAGTTCAAAACATTTAAAGAAAACTTGAAAGATGAAGTTAAGTTGAGACCATAAATTATAATTAATCTTTGTTGATATACTCATTAAATTAATTGTATATCTCCAACTCAAAAATTATATTCTGAATTCCAAATACACGAAATTTCAATTTATCTAAAATCTCTCAAAAAATCAAATTTCCCTTAAATCGAATTAGATAAGGTGAAATCAAAATTGATATGATCGTTTGGATTATATAAAACTTTAAAAATATATAAAATAAAAAGGGAATTCCACTCCACCCCTCTCTCCCTCTCCCTCTCCCTCTCTCCAACAGCCTCCACCACTACCACCGACCATCGAGCAATATCGTCGACCCACCACCAATTCTTATGTTTCACTTTCATCCCTTTTTTCGATTCATTTAGTTATATTTATGATTTCGATTCACTCTAATTAAGTTATATTTCACTTTCATCGCTTTTGCTTTTCCAATTGCTTTGATACATTTCTAGCAGATCTAGAAATCGAGGGTTCATACCTTGATTTAATGGAGAAGATGAAAACAACCGAGTTGACAAGATTTGAGCGATAGGCCCTCTCAATCCCATTTCATAATAATCAAGAAACTAATATTGTACTTGCGAAAGTCATGGTATGAATATCTTATAAAATTTTCTATATGTAATTACAGAGTTTGGTTTAAATGAGAACCATTTTTATCCTAAAAACTAAGAACCAGATGAATTTGTTATAAAAGTTGATGAATCCATTGAGAAATTTAATGAATTTCAAAATTCAAAATTTTTCACTCGTGTTCGAATCTCATGAGAGGCGAATTTTTTTTTTTTTTATTCGGTAATTTTCCCAACGGATTCATCAATTTTCCTAATGAATTCATCATTTTTGGTTCTCACGATAAAAATGGTTCTCACGTTAACCCTCCCCTACATAATCCATAACATAATGATCAATACAGAGCGATATCATGAGACAAATTACAGAAACTTAGATTAGACATGTATGTATTTGGACACGTAATAATTGAACCCATCATTTTTCACATAACATAACTGTTGGCAAAATCAAATATTGATTTTTCAATGGAATTGTACCAAAATTCACAACTTTTGACCAAAGTTGCAAATTAATTAGATACAAATTAAATCTATATAACAATAACCCTCTAACATCCCCAAGTATCTCCGAATGTTGAACCCTGAAAACGCGATACATGAGTGCAAGAACCCACTAAGTGTGCAAATCAAAAGAACAATTTGATAATAGTGAGTATTTTTATTTATTTTAAAAATTATAGATAGTTTTACGAAGAAAAATGGGTATATCGCATTTTCTGCCTCCTCTTTATTATTGTTTTAATTGTCGTGCTATGTTTTATTATAACATGATGCAGTTATTATGATATACACACGCACATGTTTACAACTTTAACATGGATTTATGAACAAAAATATTGGTGTTGCCTACGTATGATAGATAGAGGTGATCATGAACAAAAATATGTAGGCAACATAATTATATAATTTCTACACTTATCATACTCGAATGGTACTTTGCCTACGTATTTTTGTCACCACTTTACCATGATAGGATATGGCCCAACCTCTCAGGCCCACTAGCAGGCCCAAACGAACTGGGCCTAACCTAATGTTGCCTCTACGGTTACACCCGAATGACAGCCCCCAAACCCTAATTAAAGGCGGAGTCAAGGACACGATAATGGGGTAACGGTGGAAATCATGGGCAATTATGGTGGAGATCATGGTCAGTTATAGGAGGATCATGATCCCGCCAATCAAGGGATTCGTGACAAGGTTTACGTTTATGTATAAATAGGAGTTAGATTGAAGGTAAAAGGGTTAGCAAATTACTGAATACTAGAGCTCTTTGAGATACTCATTGTAATACGATTATAGTGAACATCTTGAGGATCATCACCTCCGTGGACGTAGATCTTTCCCTTGATCGAACCACGTTAAAACTCCTGTGTTCTTTACTGCTTTCTATAAATCTTTCATACCGACGCAGACAGATTTATCATTGGCGCCGTCTGTGGGAAACTCTTGAACAAAAAGCTGTGTTTTCTACAATCTAATGGCAAGGACACGCAAAAGCTAAATCTGCCGGGCGATGTCGGTAACAACCGTGCGAGGACGATCGGTGGTCACACAACGCCGGGAAAGGGGATTGCGGGCGCCACCGTGGTCACACACGAGGCTACATGGAGAATGCTTCCATACACCGTGATCGCCGCCCAACGAAGAGGAAGATGCGACCTCGATGCGGTGAGCAGGAGGTTCACCGCCCCACGAGTCCTCGATCGGCGGTGTCCGAGTTCCTCAACGCCAACCTCAATCAATTCGAGTTTCTCAACCGGAGGACAAGCGGGCGGGCCCTCAAGAGTGCCCGGTGGTGATTACCGCAATCGAGGTCGTTCACCTCTCGAAATAATCAACGTTCACCGCGGCATAATAACCGCCCCAATACGGGGTTCATTCGCCTCGTACCTCCGCGGGCCGTTCTCCACCTCGGCGTGATACCCATGTGAATGGGCGGGAAGAAGGAGGAAAGACAAAGTCGAACTTCCCGCGAAGAGGCGACGACGCCGTTATCGATCTCCCACTCCCGGAGAGGATGGTAACGAGCTCCCGGATTCGACCGACACGGACGAATTATCTCTCGCTTTCAAGGAGATTCGGATACACCGCCACGCCGATACGGGCTCGAATATTGCTGCATCGATGGCCTCGGAGATCCTTCCGACTTCCTATTTGCCTATACCACCAACATGGCGAACGAGGATGGAAGATTTCCATATGTGTAAGGTCTTTCCGAGGTGCGATCTCCAACGCCGGCGTTGGTTCACTCGCTTCGCCGAGCAGCATCCATTGCTTCAAAGACCTCATGGATCGCCAAATGGCGCTTTTAAAAGATGCCGCCTCGACAACCTTCACCCGATCTGCTTACAATCCGCCGACGGACGAGACGATGTCGAATTTCGTCTCGATTCATCATGGAATCCCTTAAAATAGATGAGAGTAAAGATCTCACATCATCAACGCATTCGAGCGGGATCCGACACGGTGCTCAATAAAGAGATCACCCGCGACGACCAAGACAGCTAGTCGTCTTTGGACCTGGTTGACAACTTTGTCAAAGGGGACGAGTCGGATCGAAAGAAGATCAGAGATCCGGTGAGCAATGATGAAAGAAGGAAGCCGGAGGATCGGGGCGAGGTCTTTGAGCGCACGTCAGTGCGTTGAAAAGAATCAAAAGGGCCCAAGAGAATCAAGGCCGGGACCTCGGCAAACCCCCAGTAATAACGGCGCCTCTATTCAAATCCAGTATGAAATATTTGAGCTTCACACCGAGCTCTTTCAAAACCTCCTCCTATGAAAGGAGGATCGAAAAAAGTCAACGGAAAGTATTGTGACTACCACGTGGTGCGGTCACGATACGTAAGATCGCAAGTCCTTGAGCTCACGATTGACGAGCTCGTCAGGAAGGAGCGCTGAAGAACTTCATCGGCCGACCGGTCGGGTAATAAAAGCGCAGAGGAAAATGGAGGTGGTAACAGCTGCGGACCGACCTCAGCGGCCCGACACGAAGATGGCGAGGCGAAGGTCCCAATGCAATGGAGAAGGTCTATGCTATAACCGGACTGCCGGTTAGTGCGACGATCGTCATCTCTTAGAAATGAAGCTCGGAGGCCGACCCGAGGAGTCGAAAAAAGCGACTCGGGATGGAGAAACATCGTGTTCTCAAAGACGACCCAAGACCAAGATCATGCCTCACCAGGCGCCATTACTATACTGGCCGTGGTGGCAACAAGAATGTACATCGGGTCTACATTGACATCGGACCTCCGTTAGCATCATATTCCGTAGCTGCTGGATAAACTTGATGTCGGAGGAATTAGGTACACCCCGCACCTTCCCAGCTGCGGAGCTTTACTCAAGAGGCGGTTCAACCCGAAGGTGTCATTACCCTTCCGGTTACCGTAGGACGTGCTCCCAGGTCGGTTACCAAGGCCATTCAATTTTTCTGGTCCGAGCTCCTCTCCATACAACATTATCACAGGAAGAGATTGGTCAGATGCAACAGGGGCCGTCTGCTCCGTGTACCACCTCGCCATTAAGATACCCACCCGTGGGAGTGTTAAGCATCGGGGTGACCAAGCGGCGACTAAAGAATGCCTACGAGTCTCAACCCAAGATGCGGCCTTACCTCGAGCCTAGCAATTACGAAACCCTCCGAAGTTGCCACCTCGGGATGATCGTGAGAATCTTGACTATCTGACGACCCTTCCAAAGTTGTCAAGGTTGGTACCCAAGTTCGATCGATATTCGCCAATGTGTCATGCAACTTCTAAGGAATATAGAGATGTATTTGCATGGTCTCCATTGGATATGACTGGGGTCTCGCCGAGCTCATAACTCATCGCCTCAACATCGATCCGGCTACTAAACCAGCTCGGCGTAAGAAGAGAAGTTTTGCCGCGGGCGCAGCCAGTCATAAGAGGCGAGGTAACCCAACTCGTGGAGGCTAAAATCCTCAGACGAGGTTAAATACCCAACCCGGATGGCTAATCCGTTGTAGTTCGAAAGCCGTGAGGGGATGGCGCGTGTGTGTCGACTATACCGACCTCAATAAACACCGCCTAAAGGATTGCTACCCTCCCGACATTGACAAGAAGGTGGAAGCATTGGTGGGGCATGAGATCTTGAGTTTCTGGATTTATACAAGGGATACCACCAAGTCTGATGAGCCGGAGGACGCCCCAAAACAGCGTTCATTCTCGATTTGGTGTCTTTGCCTAGAAGATGCCTTCCGGTCTGAAAACGCTGAAGCTACCTACCAAAGGATGGTGGACGCGATCTTCAAAGATCACATAGGGAAATTGTTGAGGTCTATGTCGGCGATATAGTAGTCAAAAGCAAAAAGGCGAGAAGCTGCGCGTTGACCTTGAAACTATTCTTGACCTCCTCGGTCGGCCAACCTCAAGCTCAATCCCAGTGCACATTCGTAGTGAAGGCGGGTAAATTTACGAGATCTTGAGTTTCTCGAAGGCCTAAAAGACAATCCTACCAAGGTGAAAACGGTGCTCGACATGCGGTCCCAAGAACCATCCGTGAAATACACAAACTCACCTGATGCTGGCCGCCTCGATTCCTATCTCGAGTTGCCGAGAAGCGACTTCCTTCTTCAAGATCCCGAGGAGCTCCAGTTTCACTGGCGGGAAGAACACCAGTCGCCCGCCACACCGAAGGAATATCTCACGACCGCCGACACTATCCGTCCCAAAGCAAGGTGAAACTCTATCGTTATATCCGCCACCTCGGACGAGGCAATCGGTCTTGATCTTGGTGCGAGATGAGATGGGACGGCAACTCCCCATCTACTTCATCACCGGGGCTCTCAAAGGACCGAGGCGAGTACACCAACCTCGAGAAGGTAGCTCTGGCCTTGGTGAACGCCAAGCGACGCCTCCGGCCTTACTTTCAAGCTCATTCCGTCCAGGTACTAACGGACTTACCTCTAAGACAAGTCTTATCAAAACCGGAGTCATCTGGACGTATAGCTAAGTGGGCACTGGAGCTCGGCGAGCACGACATCTCATACTCCCCCAGGCCGGCCATAAAAGGGCAAGCCCTTGCAGATTTCCTGGTGGAGGTCAAATTCACCGAGGTCGCCTCTACCAGCGAGGTCACTCCCGCCCTCACGACGGAGGAACCTGTCCTTGCATCACCCGTTGATTGTTGGCAGATGTATGTGGACGGAGCTTCATGCAAGGCGGGCGTGAGCGGCATCCTCCTCCTCGGCCCGGATAAGCAAGAAGTGACATCGCCCCGATTTACCTTCCCACCACCAACAACGAAGTGGAATACGAAGCACCGATCTCGGGACTCCGCCTAGCAAAGGAATTGAAAGTGGACAAAGTTCGGATATTTGGAGATTCCTGTGTCGTGGTAAACCGTGTCTTAGCACATACGAGGCTAAGGAGGATCGAATGAAGCGATACTTGAGAAGCGAAAGAGATGCTGGCCTCATTCAGATACTTCAAGATTAATCAAATCCCACGAGGGAAAAACACCGGTGACATCCTTAGTAAATTGGCTTCGTCATGGCAAATCCGCCAATGAGGAAGTTCATTCGAAGCATTGAGGCGCCCACGCGTCGGCGTTATCTCGGGTGAACCAAACCGGATGACGCCCTAAAAGCATACCGGAAGTTGGCACACTACCTCGGGATCGGCTTGAGGCCAAAAGATGATGGTGAAATCCCGTAGTATCTTATGTATGAGGGCTCTCTCTGCGAAGTCTTACCTTCAACCCTCCCGAGGTGCCTTGGGCGGAAGGCCGACTACGTGCTTAATGAGATTCACAGAGGATCTTGCGGAAGCCACATCGGCTCCGGCTCTTTCAAAGAAGGCGTTGAGGTCGGGATATTATTGCCCACCCTTATTCAAGATTCACCGAACTCGTCAAAAGTGTCCGTGCGCGCCTTCACTCCACCGTCAAGAAGCTACCCCTGCACCGATCCGGCGACTGCGAGCCCATGGCCTTTTATGCAATGGGGGATCGACATCGTTGGTCCGTTCGACCGAGCACCAGGTCAGCTTCGATATTTAGTCGTTGCCATAGACTACTTTACAAAATGGGTCGGCCGAGCCACCGCCGAACCTCACGAGCAAAAGGATTCTGACGCCGTGTGGAAGAATATAGTCCGCCGCCGCATACCGCACATCGGTCTCGGATAATGGCACCCGTTCGTCGATAAAATTTCGAGGAGGTGCGAAGAGCTCCGGATCGACCAACGCTCACCTCGGTCGCACACCCGCAAGCTAATGGTCGGACCGAGGTGACGAACCGCACGATTATACAAGGATTAAAGAAGAGGCTAGACCGAGCTAAAGCGATTGGTGAAAACCTTCCCCAAGTCCTCTGGTCCTGAGCGACCACACCCTGACTTCGCGGAGAAACACCTTCACTTGGTCTATGGAACCGAGGCCGTCATACCGGCCGAAATTGGCGCACCGAGCCCACGCACTCTTCACTTTGACCCGGATGGGAGCGAGGGGCGACTGCGGACCAACCTTGATACCTCAAGAAAACGCGAACTCGCTTCATAAACGAAGCTAAGTCTGAGGGCCGGTCGCACGGTATTACAACAAAGGGTCAAAGCCTCCGACCGCAAAGTAGGCAACCTCGTCCCCACGAAATAATGATGCCAGCAGAGTGAGCGTCTTAACGAGTTGGATCCGACATGGGAAGGCCCATACCGTTCATGAGGACCTCGGCAGGGGCCTACAAACTATCTCACCTATCCGGTGCGCTTATCCCCGAACACGGCATATTTCTCATTTAAGGAGGTACTTTACATAGCTTCGATTTGGATCGCCTTATGTTAGTCTCCTTACTTGCTTTGCCAAGTGCGATGTTATATACTTGTTGAATAAAATATTTATTTTTCTAATGAGTATTCCATTTTGTTGATATGCGAACATCTATTTAGATATACCGCATTTAAACCTTCACGGGGACGCCTCACGAAGATGAATAACCCACTAAGTAGGTACTCACTAAACGCGTGCATGACATGAGATTACTCATTAAATTGAGCGTCTCGGTCAACGCATCTGACTACTCATTAATTTGAAGTCTACATGCACACATATAGATTACTCATTAAATTGAAAAATCTACATGTAAAGACATCCAGTTGGATCTCACCAAATTATGCTCAGATCGATATAAATACATTTACGACCAAACAAAGTCCTAAGCTATGTTTATACCTATCAAGAGGAAAACGTACACTTGAAACGAGTCTAAATACATTTATACCTACTTACAAAGTCCCGCACTATATACACTCATTCGGGCTTAGGGCTCCGCCGGAGACTCACCGGCGAGATAGTTCTCAACAAAATCCCTGTGTCGGCGATGAATACCCGAATGAACTCGGTGCCTCCACCCAACTGTGAGGACGGCACCACCTCGGCCTGCTCCGGTGCGGTCGACCCGACGCGGCGATTCCGCCCGGGGATGCGATCCTCGCACCCGAGGCCACACTCGACCCGTGAGCTGGCGGGCGGACCATGCCTCGTCCCCAAACCGCCGCCTTCCACCTCGCCTGCTTTGCCCGCCTCCGCCCGACCGCCGGCCGTCCTCTAAGTGCTTCTCTTCGGTGGACCCATTAGGCGGAGCACTTGGCGTGATCAGCGTAGCCGCCTCCTCTTGAGCTCTTCAATTATTGGACCAGCCGCGCCCGGCTGTAGGCCTATGCGGGGCCCAGGGGTATCGTCGTTTGCGAGCGATCTCGTATATCCGCATGTATTTCGGGATAGAGTCGAGGCGCCTTTAAACTTCTTGCTATTTGGCCCTCCTCATCCCTCGCACCATGCCTCTCGCCAACAAGCTCGAACTCGATCGTCGGCTTCAGATATGGTAGTTCCACCATCCGTGGATTACCTTCTCATACTGCATGCTCTTCCGAGATCCGAGCCAGCTCCTCCGTTGTCACCGAGCCTCCTCGCATTGCATCGATCGTCCTTGGATCACATCTGCAGATAAATCAGCCCCCTGGACTTCGAGTTGTGTAATCCTTAACTTTAACGCCTCATTCTCGAAGGAGGCGGACCACTTCATGATCGACCTCATGCAACTTCATTTCGGTTCGGTGACGATGCCGAGCCGACATCCATGCCGGCGAACACGAGTCATTTCGGCGGACCGACTCCTCCAAAGGCCACCTCTTCATCCTTCTCGGCTAGAGCACCTCGGACTTCTTTCAGCTTTGTTAGTTACTCATGATCGAGTCCGAAGTATTGAGATGAGGAATGCTAGAAATAAGACAACACACAAGGCATTTTAACAAGATATGTCTATTATTCAAAATGGAAGTTTGTACAACACAGGGTCCTATCGACCCCGGCAAATCAGCCTATTACATTAGGTCCACCGACCTCGGGCTCATTGGACTCTTCGACCTCCCGCCGCTCCTCCAAGGGCTGCCGATCTCCGGAAGGGATGTCCGAGCTCGGTCCTGCCGCCTCGGTTTCGGCTCTCAACTCAGCAAGGAATGCTTGAAGCTCCACGTCTTCATCTTCCTTGCAGACCGAGTTCTGACCTCCGCCGTCGAGGCGGGCGAAAGATGCAAGGCATCCACCACGGGAAGGAGGTCGCCCAGGCGATTATGCGGCATAATTCATGCATACCTCCCGAGTGCGACCTCAACCCAACCGTCTTGGGCCTTGTCAAAATCAGTCTCGGCCGCTAGCTTCTCTGGTGGGCGATATCACTGCGGCCTCATCACACCGCCGGTCGGAGATGAAGGAGGAAAACTCTCCGACTCGATAAGCTTCTTGGCGAAGGCCCTCAAGATAGGTCCTTGCCCGCCAAAGAAGGCGCTTTGTCTGTGACCGCCTTCCTCTCCGCCTCGGCAGCCTCCTCCCGAGCGCTCCCACCCGGCACGGGCCACCAGTAAGGCCGGTCCTTCTTCTTAAGGCGCTCGGCGCCTTCTTGCCTTCGGCGTCGCCTGCAAGTTCGGCGTCCGCCTGGCGGCGTCGGTAGCGGATTCAAGAATGCCCTCGGGCGTCTGCGGCCGATCTTCTCTCCATGGCCTCGTATTGCGAGGCGCCCTCAACAACAAGACCGGCCATGCGGTGCATCTCACCTGCCATCGAGGCCGCATCCTGAATATGGAACAATTAGCAACACGTAACAACAAAATTACAAGGAGAAGAGTAGCGACTTATACCTTTGGGAAGGATAAAGGAGTCTTGGAAGCCGCACCTCGGGAGGCGGCCATGGACCTCGATCTCCGCTGTCGGGCCCGAGGTTGCACGAGGACCGGTCATTAAGTCCTCGGGCGCCCACCACCACGGGTGCTTGGGTGGACTCGTTTACCTCGCCTTCTTCCTCGCGGGCTCCTTCGATCGGATGGTGCGGTAGCGGCGAGCTCGCTATATTGACTTCTCTCGCTAGGGTCAATCTTCACCGCATCTGAATGAGAATTTCGTTAGCACAACGAAATCGGGCGGGAAATAAAGATAAGAAGGTTGCCTCACCCAAATCGGACTCGATCGGAGCTTGACCTATGACACTCGATTGAAAGATTGTTCAAGTCATCCTCGGTATAATTGATCGATAGGATCTCACCCATATCGTTCAATGACTTCTCCATAGGGCCTGGGGATTGATTTTCACGTCCTTCATCGCACTGAGGCCCACTCATACCTCGGATACCCTCAACCCGAGAAAAAATATCTATTTTGCGGTGGGATACCTTCGAGGGACGCTATCTTGAACTTCAGCGGGTGATAGATAATACACCCCCATATAAACTTGATGCTAAAAATGCATCAAACTTGAAAAGAAAACCTCGCCTATGCCATAACAGCTGACCTAGCCCAACAACCGACCTAATAGAATTCGAGGTCGGTTGGCATATGGGGATCCGAAAATACTCTTGAAGGCTTTGGAAAATAGGGCGAAGGAAACCCAAGCCCATTTATTAAACTATCTACAAAATGGTAATAAACCTCTCCGAGGGCCATCGCCTCTATCATTGGGTTTCGCAGCACCACCATGCATCCTCAGGATGTGGTATTTCTCATAACCTCCAAGAGCTCCTCTGTCGTTAAAGTTGATCTCGCCACATCAATCCTCGATGCCATCCCATACCGATGACACGGTGAAACCACAGAACTAAGTCCTATAGATTTACCTAGGCGGTTATGGCATATATAATCCCTCACATCGGAATCTGGCGGCGGAACCCAAATCGAACCGAGTGTATCGTATGGAAGAGGAATGAGAAGATGAAGAATACATACTTACTTTTACGGAGCGAGATATCCGATTTCTTCAACAAAGTTTGAAAGAGGAATTGGGAATTTCTACAGGTATGCTCTCTGGAATAAAGCGTCGAAGAAGAAAGTGAACAGTTGCCTCTTTTGGACCTATTTATAGGACATATGGCGCCTAAAATCTACCGCTTCGTTTATCACACGTGCTATCTACGATTGGATGTGTGATCGACGCCAAGACGCTGTTCAAGCGCCCAACTACCGCCTCGGCGTATGGCGTACTCTATGGAAGGCGATCCGCCATGCGATCACGTAATGATTACATTGAGCTCTGACACCGGACTACGCCCATGTCCTCCTCGCATCGGCGAAATCTTTGGTCGGACCTCGGCGTCCTCGACGCCGGACCTCGGCGTCCGCCGATCGATCACGTAATGATTACATTGAGCTCGGACATCGGACTACGCCCATGTCCTCCTCAGACCAACAGAAGTCCTTCAGGTCGGACCTCGACGTCCTCCAAAAAGCGGGGAGCCATACAGTCGCACTCGCTTTGAAACGACCACCCAAATTAGACCTCGGTTCTCATCAACGAACAACGCCCGCAAGAGTTTCTCCTTCGCCGGACCTCGACGTCCTACATAGGAGCGAAGCCGCTTCAAACCAAACCTCGGTGTAACCTATACAAGATTCAGGTCATAATTCGGCTTCATTGTGCGTGAAGAGACAAGAACCTTCAACGAAAACTTGATCAAGAACATCCGCCTCGGCCAAAGCATTCTCCGCTTCACCTTTCGGCAAGGCTATTCCTCGACTTTTGTGGCTATGATAGGATATGTCCCAACCTCTCGGCCCACTAGCAGCCCAAACAGTGGGCCTAACCTAATGTTGCCTTACTCGGTTCGCCCGAATGATGCCCCCCAAACCGTAATTAAAGGCGGTCGAGGACACGATAATGGGGTAACGGTGGAAATCATGGGCAATTATGGTGGAGATCATGGTCGGTTATAGGAGGATCATGATCCCGCCAATCAAGGATTCGTGACAAGGTTTACGTTTATGTATAAATAGGAGTTAGATTGAAGGTAAAGGGTTAGCAAATTCTTCAATACTATAGCTCTTTGAGATACTCATCAGAATACGATTATAGTGAACATCTTGAGGATCATCACCTCCGTGGGCGTAGATTTTTCCCTTGATCGAACCACGTTAAAACTCCCGTGTTCTTTATCGCTTTCTATAAATCTTTCATACCGACGCAGCAGATTTATCATTACCTACAATGTGAGCTTGGAGACAATCCCCCAACTATACCACTTTTACCCAAATCATTTGTGATCTTCTCTAAAGTGTTGTTTTTCCTTTTTTTCTCATGGGGAACCCGTAGCTGCTATCTACGGTGCACATGGGTAAACCCTACATTCCTGTGTAATAGCCTGCAAAACCACACAGACAGGTAAACCACATTTGAAAAACCAGATGTGATAGACTCAAACCCATAGAGGCGTCTGGTGAGATTAGAACATGTGACATCTCGATCACAGAAACCCACCTTAATCATTGAGTTGTCCATAGGGGACCGTTTTTCCTCATTTTGTATTCCCATCAAGTCGTTCAATCGAAAAGTAACTTTCATTCCATAATTTCAATAGACCATATAAAATTAAGAGGGTGTTTGGCTAAACTTATTTTAAAGAGCTTATAAGTTCTAAAAATTTATAAGATATTTTAAGAGTCTATAAGACATAATGTTTAAAGAGTTTATAAGTTGTCAAAGTATTTTGATAATTGAGCTTATAAGTTAGAGAAACAATCGTGAGTTAGAGAGAGAAAATCATAGTTAGAGAGAGAAAATTGACGAGAGATTAAGTCGATAGTGTATATATAAAAAATAATGAATCACAGTAAGGTTATTTTGGTAAATTTACTGTTACTTATAAACTTATGAAAAAATAAGTTGGGATTGAGCTCCTTATTTTTAGATGGGCTTATAAGCTATTGGGGTTTATTTTCATAACTTATAAGCAGTTTAAGAGCTTATTTTGTCAAACACTTTACATGAATTTATAAGACCCTAAACAAATTATAAGCATAGCCAAACAACCTCTAAGTCTAATTGTTAGAGACCCAAATTTTGATGAAATCAAGGGAAGTTCTGTGGTCTATACATTTTCAGATATATATGGTGAGAACAGATCGAGAATACGCCCACTCATGAAAACAAAAACCCATTTATTCTTAATCTTCTTGTTAGCATTCTTTTTCTTATCATTCCCTTATTTTGCAGCTGTCTTTCTTAATTTTTCTGTCCACTTAAGGCTCATAAAACTAGGACACAATGAAAAGGTCGTTTCTCTTTTAACTTGTTCAACATTTGAGCTCTTCAGCTCTGCTATTCTTAAACTGTGTCCTTCTCTCTCTAGCTTTCTCTTCTGACCTTTTTTCGTCCCTAATAAAATTCAATGGCAGCTTCCATGAAATTGAACTGTATGATTCAGTATCTGTTGGCATTGGCATTTTACTCTTATACAAACATTAAATTTAAATCCACTCCGCTTCATGGCTGAGGGTAAGTAAACTTTTAACTGCGTAATTTTTTCGAACTGTATATATATACGTACAAGCACACTTCCCAAATATATTAATCAAGCATCTAGCTAAGGGTGACATTAATTATTTATCTATTTCTTATTGCATTTTTCAGGAAGACAAATCTCTAGACTGTCCGATCTCACAATGGTAATTAGATCTGCGACTTCATATATTTGGAATGAGGAAATTTGAAGATGGAATAATTTTGTAATCAATTAGAATCGTAGAGAAATCGTGTACAAAATCGAGTGTAGATTTTTGTATTATACGTACTACATAACCAGCAGCACGTGATTGTAATACTCAAATATCGCTTTCGCACGGCCTAAACGCATTTATACCAATTCTGATTGGGGTGGGATGGTAAAATTCTATAGCTTTTTTTGGAAATATTCTTCTAATACAGTTGTGAATCTCGAGCTCTAAAGAAATAAAATTCTATACCAGATGCACCTAAAATAAGAAATAACCCTATACATAAGAAATGGGAACTGACGAGCTTAACTCAATTGGTTAAGAGCCAGTAGATTTGGAACAAGAAATAAGAATTAAAACAAACCTTGTTTAACTATCACAGTTTGTACCACTCACAAAATCACATTTCAATTCATCTAGTTTTGTTTCAAACGTTGATCACCAAGTTTTTAAGAACAAACATTACTACATATATATATTTGTTATGGGCAGCAGATGACAAATGGAGCAGTGAATGAAGCTCAACTATTCGAGTAATGTGTTTTAATTTAGAGAAACCGTTACATTATAATTATTGAATTTTTCTCTATCATATAATATCTTAATTCTTTCTGAGTTATATGGCAGATATGAGCATACAAGGTTCAAGAGTTTGGTCGTTAGCGAGGAGTAGAGTGAATAATATTATTATAAAAGTGAATAAATAAATATTGTGACAATATGTGGCATTCGTCCCTTTTAAATATTTTTAGGTTCCTCTAGGAGTAATATTGACCTTATGTATGAAAATGGACTTATACAACTTATATTCTTGTGAAAGTCACTATAAAACTTGGCAAATAATTCTACATTGTACAAATTGCTATTATTACATTATCTACATTGTGAAATAATAAACCCTAATGGTGAATTAATAAATTCTAATTTTGAATTAATAAACCTTATTTGGAATTAATAAACCCTAATTTTGAATTAATAAACCCTAATTGGAAATAATAAACCCTAATTGTGAATTAATAAACCATAACTTTGAATTAATAAACCCTAATTTTGAATAATAAACCCTAATTATGAATTAATAAACCCTAACTTTGAATTAATAAACCCTACTTGTGAATTAAAAAACCTTAATTATGAATTAATAAACCTCAATTATGAATTAATAAACCATGATTATGAATTAATAAATTTTAATTTTGAATTAAAATTATAATTAAAATTAATAAATTTAATTATATATTAACAAAATCTAATTATCCTTACTCACCATAATTAATATATAATTATTTTAATAAAAAACAATGAGCTTTCACGTGAGATTTGAGCTCACCCAAGTTTTTGTCAATTCAAAATACAAAAATTCAACTTTTTCTTAAACAAAAAAATTATCTATAAGTTTTAATGTAATTGGTTAGCATTGGCTCTAGATTAATGCACTCACTCGTGTGTAGAATTCACTTTTACACCTAATCATACATAAATTTACGCTATGTTGTAAAAAGAAATTCTGACAAATTTCAGTTAATTCGGTATAATACAAGCTCATAGATTTGGAACAAACACACTCTTAGTAATTGTAATATGGAAATTTTACTCTTTTTAGAATGACTTCTTTTAAATATTATATACTAATTTGCCTACTTAATTATTGAATCATCATAATTTTCCCTTTCATATTTTTTTGAAACGGTGACATAGGAACACTTGGGGAGAGATTCCCCTCTGCAATAAAGTAAAGACTACAACAAGTGGGCAGTTGCCAGTTGGAACTGCAATAGAGGTCCAAAAATATTTACCATTTGCCGACACAAATTAATGCCTCCTTACTTTTTCTCCCTCATTAAATCTCCCAAATTACCAACATAGCATTATATCTAACTTTCTTCAGAATCATATTTCATATCATCCACTCATTTTTACATCAACTCATTTATGCCTCATGTTTGAAAATGTAGAGCCACAAATGATAAATCTCAAATCAGAAGAATATGCTGCTAGTTTTCGCTCACAGCAGGTACGATATTCTGATTAATCGAGAATCAATGCTTATACTACTTTTGCGAGCGATAAGATTCTCTTATTTTCTTTATATTTGTTTCGGCAACGAGATAGGAATGCTGAGTTTGTAATGCGACGATGCTGAAGCAATCCGCGAGCAGGAATCTTAGGGGTAAAAGCTTGAAGGTGAAGCATGCTCTTCAGATATTTTTGGTTGTCGCCGTTTTTGTGTGGTTGCTTTACCATTTCAAGCATTCACACCACGTGAAGAGGACTGCGGAATCTGATGAGAAACAAGTATTGAAAATGGGAGGAAGCAGCTGAAGCCGCAAGCAGATGAAGTTGAGAAACAAGTGGAGCTGATGGAGAAATTAGAAGAGATGGATATTGAAGGGGAGAAAGAGGTGCAAGTGGAAGTGGAGCATGATCAAATGCAGGATTTCATTGATGAAGATGACAAGGACCAACTCTTGGTAGAGGCATGAAATTACTACAATATTGATTGATTTGAAAGGCAACCAAAATGCCACTCGGTGTATACAACAAGTTTAGCGTTTGTAGCATTCATTCTAGGTCGGAGCTCAAGAGCATCGATCTTTATTTGGAAATACAAAATAAAATAGTATTAAATAAACTAATAAAAAAGATCAGTCAAGAGCATTTCAATTTCCCGAATCCCACATGTATCTCTTTTATCATAATAATAATAATAATAATAATCATCGCATTTTGCACTTCTGGTGTGTTCAAGTAAGTGGTTGCATATTCATCTGAACATGGATCATAACTAGATATCTGATTCATAGCAAAAATTGCAACGATGAGAGCCTTGAAATTTAATAGATTTTTGACAGATATATTCGTGTATTAATTCGTGTAATTATTTTAAACTTACACTAACAAATGTGTCCGTATATATTTGTAAATTGTCTTCATGTAATGGTTCAAAATGGACCATTAATACAAGAACCCACGATCATGGGGTGTTTGGCTAAGTTTATTTTAAAGAACATAAAACTCCAAGAGTTTATAAAGTCAAGAGAACATAAGTTGTTAAAGTGTTTGGATAATTGATCTTATAAGTTGAGAAAGAATCGTGAGTTAAAGAGATAAAGTTGACGAGAAATGAAGTTGGTAGTGTATATGTGAAATAACTAACTATAATAAGGTTATTTTGGTAAATTCATGGTTCTTATAAACATGAAAAATAAGTTGGGTTTGAAAGAACTTATTTTTAGGGAGCTTATAATTTGTTGGAGAACTTATTTTCACAAATTATAAAACGTTTATGAAACTTTTTTTACAAACACTTTGAACAACTTATAAACTCCTAAACAACTTATGTTCGCTTTTAAAAACTTATGCTCTCAGCCAAACACCCTCCATATCTATTTTGTGCATTGGTATAATTCTTGTACCGAAAAGTATTGTAGTAACATTGAATCGTTTTCATATATTATTATAGTTGCGACTACTTTTTATTTTTACTATAATAAACTAAAAAGGAGAAATCAAGGTAGCAAATTGAAGACAAGATTCAAGGATTTGTTCTATGGTGTCATTGCTAATTTCTAATTATGTACGTATTTGATTTTAGTTGTTTAGAATTTATGAACATGAATAGCTAAACTCTATTACTCTGGATTCGTGGGTCTGCACTGAATTATATTTATCTTAATTTAGTGTAACCATAATTAATCTTCTTATGTTTTTTTATTATAATTGTGTGTTTAATTGATTGATGATCAATTGAGCATGTTTGTTGTATTCATCTAGAATCGTTAGGAGGAGAATTATGTATGATTAGTAACACAAGACACATTAATTAAATAGAATCAAGAAATATGGTGTTAGCGTGGGTTCATTAAGTCCTAAGCTTTTGCGAGTTGTGGGTTAATAATTGATTAGAGATGACAATTCTAGCTTATGATCAACGATTTTACTACACCCAATATGGGACTTAAACTATAGTTGATATTGCCCTAGAAAAAGTTGAGTCTTTTGAGAAATTGATTAAGTAAATAGAAATCTAATAACTAACCTATCTATTAATTTGGGTTGAAGATCTAGCAAAAAAAAGATTTACCTTGTTCCAAAATGGAAAGTTCTCTTCCTGCCCCCATACCCCAGTCCCATGAGAATATGAGGGGTAATTACGGTGACTTGGTGATTTAAGAAACCAAGAGGACTTTACCTAGTGTTCATAAAGAGTCACCTTAAAAAGGATAAAACTTTCACACTACTGCTAGGACTCGATCCTTGTCAAGCGAAGGTGTTCGTTTTAGATGGATGCTAGTGAACTCTCAAACACTTTCAACACGAGCGCAACAAGCTTGGTTTCTGAGAAAACTACAAAACAAAGCTAGAATGGTTCTCAAAGGAGAGACTCCGTCATTCAAGTCGGATTCTGATCGAAGGAATGATTCTTTGAATTTCGTAAGAGTTTTATAAGACCAATTTTATTATGTGTTTATCATAGAACTTAGCACATTTATCAAGTGCGATCCAGTTTAGTCATGAGCCAAAATAGATTATATATATATATATATATATATATATATATATATATATATATATTGAATAAAATATAAATCAATCTTAAAGTATAAAATAAGAACCATTTTCAGCCCTTGATTCGTGAAAATCTTATGATGAATTCATCACTTTACTTGATGAACACTTGGGTTCGAATCCCATGAGGAACAAATTTTTATTTTTTTGAATTCAGAGACTTTCACAGCGAATTCAAACAATCATGAATTCATAGTCTCTCTATATATATATAGTTCATATCACTATCTATATCTAATACCTAAATAAAATTATACTTTGATATTTATCAAGCATTCTTTTCCTTGGTTGAGTTATTATAATTTCATTCATAAACTTGCTATGCAAGAAAATAGGACGAACATCTCTCTTTCTCACTTTTGATTTTTGCGTTCAATTATAGAAGACATGAATGGCAAACTTTCAACTCAAGATGTACGTTAGTCTATAAATTTTTCTAAAGGAAACAATTGTTTGTTTAAGTAAGGACTAAATGAACGACTATGATAGTTATCCATGGTTAAATGGATATGAAAACGATAAGCATCAAGGATACTTCTATATGCAGCTATACGTGATGAAAATAAATGGACTCTTTTCATTTAATTTATCACTTTTGTCCACTTAACTCAGTTGGTTAAGAGTTAGTAAATTTAGAACAATAAATGGACTCCAATCAAATTCTGGAATGGTTAATTATTTGCCATTATCAGTGAAGTTTACATCATTATCAAGGATCAAATAATTAATCCTTTTCCGATTTGCTATGAAGAATGAAATGATTTCCTTGCACGTATACCGGTAGACTACAGCTAATGCAATCCTCATGGACCAAGTTCTTCAAGCACAAGCACCACAACTTCAATCCTTATTTACCAATTAGTTTTTATACATAACAAAAATTTACATATGATGCAGATACCTATATTTCTAACTTTGATTCATCTCTTACATATGTCGCACAACACTGTATCTATGTAATAAGGATAAAAGTCTAAACCATTATATATGCATGTATTGTTATATAATAGTCCACAAATCGTATGAAATGGAACTTGTATTTGACAAATCTTATTCGACAACTCAGGTTAGAAAAACTTTAATAAATATAGAACATTAGATTATAAAAAAAATTATGATGAAGTCGATCGCGTTTGTGAAAATTCAACTAAATCTTTTTTGTCTCATTTCATGTTCAAATATAAGTCTATACATAACAAAGGAATGTGACTGACTACTATTATTAAAATATTACAGGCTACCTTTGTTTTCAACCCCAGCTGCGCAAACAACCAAACCCAACTATTTCCCAATATATTAGTATAAAGAATGAATCAAATGAGAATTACATTCTCTTTAAGAATTTGATAACTACGCTCATGATATATAAAATGGATGCACACAACGTATAAAATTGTTGTACAACAAAAACATTCTAAAATTGTTACACGACGATAACATCAAGTGCAATGTTTTCGGTATACACAATTTTATACTATCTGTTCATAACTTTATACGTCATGTATATAATTCTTAAGATCTCAAAAAAATCTAATTAACACAAAATAATCAATATATATACATATATATAACCAAATAATATGTTATTATTAATTTGTGATAATATGTAGAGCCGACAAAATGAACTCGACCGGAAAAGCCCGTCCGGGGTACCCGGGATTTGGGCTGGTTTTGGCTTAAAAATTAAAGGTTCGAAAACAATTGGGCCTAAAAAACCTCGGGCCTCGCCTATTGGGCCGGGCAAAAAAGCACAGGGTTTGAGCTAAAAAGCCCACCCGATATTCTATTAAATATATATATTTATAGTATTATTTAATATACATATCTATAATTTTTTAATAATATTATTTTATATAATTACTTATTTTTTATGGTAATAATTTTCTTACCAATTCACATACTGATCAGAAAAATATATTTTTTTGAATTGCAACACAAAAAATTCTGGAAAAAATAATAACTTCATAAATCATTCAAAAATAATTCATAAAAAAATGATCTCCAAAAATATATAGATTGATGATTAATGACCTTATAGTATATGAAAATTATTTTGAATCATTGATCTTAAATATATATTGTATAATTAATTTTTTTATTATTATTTTAAGTGTATAAGTGGGATTGATATTTAACAATATCATTTATCTTTGATTTGTAATTATTATTATTTTATCCTTAAATTAGAGAATTAAAATTATACTGCATTACAACATCATCGTATAAATACATAAATATATCAAGATATACAAGAATGATTATCTTAAGAATAAGTAAGCTCAAAATATTCTCATCACTGATTCTTTATTTAAGTTAAGGAGTTATGAGTTTTTAATTAAGTATTTGATTTTTTTGAAAATTAAAATATTAATTTTATATATTAAAAAATTAAAAATGATCTAAAAAAATCCACTCGCTCGAAAGCCCGCTTGGGGTTGATTTGTGCTTCATATTTTTAGACCCAAAAAGTTTCGGATGGATCCGGTCCGACTCGAAAAATGTAAAAGCACGACAAATCCGGGGCTAGACCGACCCACTACTTTGCGAGCTATAATGATATGTGAAAAAAAATGGTCGGAAGGCCACCAACTTTATTTGGACCGAACTACAAAATCTTCGATCTTGTCAACTCCTTTAACAAATTAACTTTTTCTTTAAGCCAACCCCAGTAATACATGAACTGTCAGTTGCAAACTTAGAAATTGCAATTCACAACAGAAAAACATTGAGGGTGGAAACATGTGGTTTATTATGACAAAATCATTTAAACCATCCTATTTTTGGCACCCACTTCGCATCATCATAAACTGATAAAAAAGGAAATATAAACACAAACCGATTCCAACTATATGCAAATAGCCAAATATGCTTCTTCTTCTTTTTTTTTTAAAGGTAGAAATCAATCACAAAGTAATTAAATTTCATCAATATTCTTCAAATTCTGGTCTCTGGAGAGAAGCAATGGTAAAATTCAGAATCCAAAAGCACACTAAAAAATCGCAGCGTGCCTTCCTTGTCAGCAGCAGCAGCCCCGCCACCACCTGTGTTTCCCTCTCATTTCATCTGTACATTCACCCTACTTTTAGTTAGTTCTAAAACTACTCTAATATTGGCAGGATTTCCAAACCCATCGTCACTTAAACCAGTAAATAAAATAACCAAAAAAAAAGGATTAACTTTCAAGAAAACGAATCAGAAGAGCAAATCCTGAGGTGGGCACAATTCCTTGCGAAGCTTTTGAGAGAAAAGCCTACAAGCATCAATGCTCAAGTCCAGCGCTGCCGACAACGCCACGAACGCTGCCGCATCCTCCATACAGCTGACATGCTGCACGCTCACCTCCACCAGTGGCGCCACCGCTCCCCCACCCCCGCGGCCGCCGCCCCCGCGTCCCTCTCCTTCCACCCGAGCCGACATTACGAGCCCCCTGTACATGCAATAGGGCCACAGTCCGTATCCGAAATCCCCGCTACCGCGGGGGCTGCAGACCGGCGAAGCTGCCGCCCCGCCCCCGTCCAAGTCTATCACGAACTTCCCCCCCTTGCTACAGCTGATGGTCGACTCCGCCAGCACAATGCCGGCAGCCGCAGAGTCAGAAATAAGCTCGAACCGGTAGCCGATGCCGTCGGCCACCCCGCCGCACTCGCGCCAGGCCTCCAGGCGGCCCCACGGCTTCCACGTGCCGTCTCCCGGGCGGAGGATGAGCCAGCATCCCGGGTTGGACCGGCTCACCCGGTCCGAACCGGTCGACGCCACAAACGGCGTCACCATCGAGGCCGCCGCCACCGGCGAACCAGAGAGGTCGTGGATTGTAATAGACCATCCCTTTCGCTCTTTTCCCGGCCGCTCTCTTTCGCTCCCAAACGAACTCAACCAATTCCTTCCACCATTATTACCGTGCTCCGATCGCATAGACCTATCAATTCAATCATCAATTACTATACTGTATAGCTTTACTACTCAAATCTAACAGTTATCCCAAAATTCAAAGAAATAAAGCGTAACGGGCCCGGCGCAATTGAATTTCAACAAAGGTCCTCTTTATCGTACAACTACTAATCACAATTACGAAAAGAATAAAATTTGTTTTAATTTTCACTTTTTTCTTTTGTAATTGTACTATGCTATACCTGGAACGCTGATTACGGTCTGCTGTACGGAGAGTGAATTTGCAGGTGAAGACGGGCTGCCGAATATTCCCGCGAATTTGGAAAATCTGCGGGCTGCATTCGGGCTCACGATCGAACTCGAATACGAATCTCGGGTCGGGCTGGGCCATTACATTCAAGTGGAACTGCGCAGGGCCTTTCGCCTCTCTCCCCACACTAATCCACCCGTTGTGGAACGCCACGGCCCTAGCCTCCGCCGCCGCCAAATCCAGAGGCACCGTTATCTTCCCCAGCAACCGGCCGGGGTTCAGGCCGCACGTGGCGCCGCGGCGGCTGGAGTAGACCGAGATTTTGAGCTGCGGCCGCTTGGAGATGGAGAAGAGGGGGGATTTGGCGGTGAGGCGATCGAGGTCGGCTTTGCTAAGGTAGAAGCTGGCGGCGATCGTTTGTGGGTTTCCGTCGGGAAATTGGGCGTTTTCCGGCGGAATGTAGGTCACCGCGGCGGTCTGGAGCGGGAAGCCTCTCAGCTCGATTGTGCAGAAGCATGGCGATGAGGAGGGGTGCACGGCGGAGCGAGCCGGCTTCGCCGCTACCGGGATTTTGAGTGCGAGATTGCCTACGGTTAACCGCACGAATGGGCAGGGGTCCATGAGGGTTGGAGTTGGGAATGCAAATTCATACAAATATTATTGGTCAATTGAGTTTATTAGTAGGCGGCGCAGGGAAGAGCGGTGGATGAGGAAAGAGCTAATGTGCGGTGAGGGGCGCAGGATAACTAGCGGGAAAGTGAAGAAGAGGAGTAGTCCATAGGGATGCGCAGTGCGCCCCACCACTTAACGACGACGCTGCTATGCTGTTTACTAATTTTCTGTTAGCTACCAATGAAAACGAAAGTTAACAAAATGTTAAATTGAACTTATATTTTCTGTTACAATATTTCTTTTTTTCAAGCGAGCTTCTCAAAATTATAATAAGAAAGGTGCTTTGATTTTTTCAACACAGTTTGTAAATGAAGAGTTTATAATTCCATCTCCAATACTCAATATTAAATTTTAATTTTAGTTTTATAGTAATTATTCCTTCAAATAGTAATTTATTTTCAATTCATAAATTAAAATTTTAACTTAATAAAATATTTTTCATGGCGCCGTTTACTTTTTATGATTAAAATTCTAAAGAATTGAATATTTGATGTATTAAATATGTGATAAGATAATTTTTACCTATCAATTCTTTGTACTACAAGATATCATTAAAAGATCAAAATTAAGATAAATAACTCTCTTTTTTTTTGGAGGATTTCTTCAATCCCATATATATTGGTTGAGTTAGAATTAATGGAGAACAACCCAAATGGTTAAATAATCTTAAGTTTTGGGATATCCTCATATGTTAATCCTTAAAGTAAATGTAGGGTTATGTTGAATTAATTTTATTTATCCAGTCGAGTAATGTAAAGTAAACAATCTCTGAATATTCATCTTCACTTAATGGATTAATTTGAAAATTTCAACTAAAAAAGAAATGCATTTGTGAAAATTGCAGAAGAGAAAAAAATCATAAAACTCTAAATGGAAATACGTTTGCAGTTACATTGGAATTAATTTTTACTGTATTTTGAGTTTGCAATAGAGTATTTGAGATGATCTAAGTTTTTGCAAAGTAAAATATTAAAAACTATACAAGTTTTATTTTTAGGTAAAAAAAAAGTTATATAAGTTTTTATTAAAATGTAGAAGGTGCTTGGCTTTTTCAACATAGTTTATAAGATGAAGGGGATATCAGTCTTTGCAAAGTAAAACATTGTAATTGCGGACTTATTGTTACTAACTTTTATTGACATGGCCGTCCAAACACTTCAACAAGTTATTTTAGAATTATGGTATAATATTTAAGCTCTATAAATATTTTATAATCAGGAATTTATAAATGTAACAAAACACTCTCCAGACCATTTGGACAATTTAGTAGATAACTAAAATATATAAAAAGATGAATAGAAAATTTCCAAACCAGAAATGGTTGAGATGTTTTCTCTATACATTAATCTATAAAAAGAGCACGAGAGGGTAGTTGCATAATTAACTTAAAATAAACTCATTTTCCCGTCGACTAATAGATTTGTAATTTCCCCTAAATCTAAGGATTTGTTTAATAATATGGTCAACTTTTGAAAGAGACCGTATAAGTAATTAAATTAACTTCTTGTTCATTTAATAATTCACAAGGGAAATAAATTCAGTCGTTTCCCCTTCCTATTTTGGAAAGTTAATCTAGAGCTGACAATTCGTACGAGTCGGATCGTTATCGTGTCGACACGATACGATAAGACCAAACATGAACACAATCAGTTAAAGATCTGTCTGACACGAACACGACACAAAATGTACTAACACGGATACGACACAACATGAAACGACAAATTAAAATAAAAATTAGAAAATAAATTAATAAAAATAATAATAATTAATATTATATATATATGTGTATATAAATATTATCGAATTATACGAAAACGACATAACCCGTCACGAAAACGAATGCAACACAAAAATTATCGTATTACACAAACACGATACAGATTCGACACGAACACGACATGAAATTATCGTATCCTTATCGTGTTGATACGATAAAGACACGAATAAGATAAGACTGGATACTAACCCATTGATTATCTACGTGTTTTAATCGTATTTTTGTATCGTATCAAACATTATCAACCCTAATTTAATTTAGCCATAATTTAATCTAATTATAAAACAAGGAGACTGGTGGGGTTGTTGGATTATGGTTTAGATATAGGGAGGCAGAGTTAGTTTGCTAACCTAAGCATGGATTACAGCTGTGTACAGCCTGTCCTTGACTGTGAAAAGTTAACGGCAGCTGAAACTGCTGTCACCTTAAATTACAATTATGAGCCCTTCAAACCTTCTGCTGTTTAGCTCAAATGAGATATTGCATATGGACTTGTATCAATTCCAAACTCCTTAAATTAATGATAATTATAGACAATGGTGGACGGGAAAAAATAGTTTTGAGGAGCTAAATAAAAATTCCAACGACGAGAGATACTTAGATTATAATAAAATAAAAATAAAAATAAAAGATCAAAAGGGAAGGTGGTCTTTCTTATGTAACTTTGATAATTTTCTTCAGTGTAAATGATATTTTTTCAAAATAAATGATATTTTCTAATTAAAGAATAAAAAATAAATAATAATTTTTTTAATGTAAATTATACTTTTTTAATAATAAATAATATTTATACGGACGGATATACGTGAGTTTTGTGTGAAAAAATGCTTAATATAAGATGAAAAAATAAAACAAACTAGTACCAATTCCCCTGATCCGTCCATGATTTATAGAGTAATATGATTAGTAATCTATTATTAAGATTCATTAATCCATGATTAAGTTGTCCTCGGGGTGCAGCTGTCTGCATATGATTGTGGCTGGATATATAATTTTATCTGGATATTTGAAAGCAATTTGAGCTAGAAAAAATTGGTTATGGCCATTACACCCTTGATCACACCATTAAGAGTAAAAATGCTTCATAAACGTCAAAATTATATTTAATTCATTGATTTCTTCAAGATCTTACACACCATAGGCCAAAGTTTAAAGGTGAGTGCAGTTGTTTTCCTTTTTTGTGTACCTTTCCCAACTACTCATGCTTGAGTCTCTTTCATTATTTAAATAGGGCACACTTCCAATGGCGATTATTGAAATAGCAACATTGGACTAGCTTTCTATTTTGGACAAATAACACATTACACTATCTTGTAAGGCACTGCAATTATTAACATGTACTACTTGGAATCTTGGGAAATAATTTTCCTACAAATTTAAGCAAAGACAACTTTAAAAAATAAAATCAACTTTAGCAAATACTCGAGTGGGTCAATAATAGGGTGCATTGTTGAAAAACTTTTTTAAAAAATTAAATAGATTATTTACAGTGTCATAGAGAATGAATGCATATTTTGTCGCTATCCCCACGACAGTAGACTATGTACTATAACATTGAGAGGGCCGTCCTATAAAAAATGCTTTGAACAAAATAATAAAAATGTGTCATCTATTCACTCTCATAAAACCGCACTACAACATCTATATAAACAAAATTACAAAAACTCAAATTAGGTCGACCTGACATATGAACACTCTAATATATGTCATGTATTATCCCCACATACAGTGGTTGGAAGAAATATATAAGCTTCCAACCTCATATGTGAGGGATATGTATATATGTATGGGGGCGTTCGTACATAGGGTCGACTTGGACCAAAGTGTCCCCCATAAGAAATATTAATCATAAAAATTGAAGATTCAACTTAAAATTTGATTTTAAATCTTATATCTAATATATATAGAAATATGTATTTTCGGATCTCTTAATAATTTGGATCCGGCCATCCCCACGCTCGACCATCCTTAGAGTCGGTTATAATTATTGAGTGTGTTGGCCCAATTGAATTGTGGGTCATCCTCACTCCCCACCTCTGACCAGCCTACTTCCTTTCTTGTTGCTTCTTATGTTCTTGGTCAGATTGGAACAGTTATTTGCTCGAGCAATAAATTCATTCATTTCCTTCTCGGTTGTTGCGTGCTATCCTATTTAATAAGTGATATTACTTAATTTGGACCATATCAAAACTTTATATACCATGAGCTATCATTCCACTAAATTATAAACCTTTGAAGCGAACATGTCCTTTGCAACCTATGAGGTGTTTGGCCAGTCGATATCCATGTAAAAGTTTGTTTGTTGGATTCTCAGTATTGATATTGTATTTATACTAACATTACATGAAATAAATATACATGAACTGAAGTAAGCTCTGATAGAAGAGATATATCCATTTTGTATACTGCGCGTGAGAGAATTTGCGCATCAGAAGCCTATGTGACGAAGCTCATAAAGAAGAATTGTTAGATCTAAACAAAGCAAGGGGAATATAGAGTGGAGAGAAATTTTAATACTTGAATAATGATTTACACAGCATGTGTGCATGCTTATATACAGATAGAGGTCCACACAGCTAACAGCTGTAACTAAACATAACTAACTCTAACAAACTTTGACTAAGCATAACAGACTCTAACAAACCCTAATACACACCAAAAAAGGTTGACTTTTCAACTAGGAACACGAGAAAATGAAAGCTTGAGCTTGTCTCGTAACATGCAGAAGCGTAGTTCAGGTAGAGGTTTGGTGAATAAGTCCGCAATTTGATCAGCAGCAGGCACATAACCAACCTCAATGATCCGATCTTGCACCTTTTCACGCACAAAATGAATGTCTACTTCAATGTGTTTAGTGCGGGCATGAAAACGGATTGGGTCGACAGAGCTACAAGACGGTGTTATCACACCAAACCCGATGTGGAGTCATAGTAGAAATTCCAAGCTCACAACATAAAGATTGGAGCCATAATATTTCGAGAGTCACATTAGCAAGAGCCTATATTCGACTCTGCTACTGCTTCGAGACAACCGATCGCTTCTTCGAGCTCCATACGACAAGATTGCCACCAAAATAAACACAATATCCTCCATTGGAACGTCGATCGTCGTGGCAACCAAAGATAATCAAGATCAACAAAGCTTTCAATGTTGCAATGGGACGAGGATCGAATCGAAGAGATAGAGGCGAGACCTTTGAGATATCTCAACAACGTTTACAAGCATTCCAATGCTCGGGCGTAGGAGCATGAAGGAAATGACTTAGCTTGTTTATCGAAAGGCTATATCTGGCCGAGTGAGAGTAAGATATTGAAGAGCCCCAACAGGCTACGATACGAAGAAGGATCAGAAAAGGAGTCACCAACAAACTTAGAAAGTTTAGTGTTAGGAGCCATCGGTGTAGAGCAAGGCTTGCAAGAACCCATGTTAGTTTTTGGAAAGGAGCTCAGTGAGATATTTTGTCTGACACAAAGAGTAGGAAGATTTGCATTTAGCCACTTCAATACCCAAAAAATAATGCACCTCACCAAGAGTCTTAAGCGCAAACGTGTCATGCAATTGAGTAATGATAAACTGAACTGCATCAGGATCATCACCAGTCACCAAGATATCATCAACATAAATGAGAATAATGAGAAACACACCATTTTCTCTTCTGTAGAACATAGAGAAATTAGAGGTAGATCTCTTGAAGTTGATGGAGTAGAGAAAACTTCGAAGCTTATCATACCAAGCTCTGGGAGCCTCGCTTTAAACCGTAGAGGATTTAAGCTTGCATACATACTGGGATGAAGAAATCCTCAAAACCACGGGTGAGTCATGTATATAGTATCTACCAAATCACCATTTTAGAAGGCATTTTGCACATCAATCATTGTATGACCAGCCATGTGTAGAAGAAGAGAAAACAAGAGTCCGATGGTGGAGGCTTTTACAACAGGATCGAAAGTCTCCAAGAAATCCATCCTCGCAACTCGTTGAAAACCCCAGCAACAAGTCCGCCTCGAGCTTATCCAGAGCACCATCGCCTAGAGTTTTAACCTTAAACACCCATTTATATCGATAAGCTTATGAGAAGGAGAATGAGGACCAGACCCAAGTTCCTTTGATGCCTAAGGCGCCATTTCATTGTTCATAGCTTCAAACCAGCCTGGGTGATTAACGCCTCGCCAGAGGTAGGAAGAGAGAGCAAAGTGGAAGCAAAACCTTCAAGATAAGTGAAAATTAAAGTTTCATAACTAGCACCAGAATCAGCAAGTCGAACCATAACTAGCTCAGCAGAAGAAGCAGGTGGTAATGATGAAACAGCAGTGTAAACCTTTGGTTTGAAGATTCCATTTTTTGACCTGGTAACCATGGAATGCTGGATTTGAGTAGAAGTAGACCGTGGTGATGGAGATTGATAAGCCTCATTTTTACATGTTTTATTGGGTTATATTTATCCTATTTCTAAGTGATAATTGATTGGTTGAGTGCATTTATGTTATATTTCAATGTTTTGAAAGATATGATGCCGTGTGTAGTTTGTGTTGTTTTAGCATAGGTTTTATCCGAAATGGAAGACACACACACGCCAGTACAAAGGATTTGGAGTTCGCAAGCAACACTCGCGACTGTTCTGAGCGAGAACGCGAAATCTTTCCTCGCGACACGCTATCGCGAGTAATTACCGCGATGAAGACTCGCGAGGCAATGTTGAATGCGCAAAATGGATGACTCGCGACCGCATCGCGACCAATCATCGCGACCATTGATCGCGAGCCCAAACAGATGATCGCGACGAGATTCTTTCGCGCGGGCATCGCGACCATCGCCCGCGATAGCGTCTTGCGAGCGACACGGAAGGAGGGTCGCGACGGACATCGCGATCTACTATAGCGAATTGTGCAAAGGAGGCGTGTCGCGAGGAAGAGTCGAGTCCGAGATGGAGATAGTCGCACACCACGGAAAAAGGAGCTCGCAATTCATTATAAAAGGGAGAGGACGCTTGTTTTCACAACATTCCATAGCGTAACACAAATTCTTCTTTATATTCTTTTATAGTTTTATTCCGCTTTATTAGCTTAGTTTATTTTAGAGTTCAACTTTATTTACGGATCGAAGTCGCTACATTGTTCTTCGTGGATTCCTACGGTTTATCTATCTAATTCAGTTTATGCTTTATTTAATTATTTATTGCTTTAGTAATTTAATTATGCGTAGCTAAATTCGTATTGATCCCGGGATTGTATGTCCGACTAGATTCGTATAATTTATCTGTTGATCTTTGTTTTGCCCCCTTCACGATTTATAAATCTTGGCTTTAATTCTCATGTGTTGGTATCGATCAATATCTATGCATGCTAGTTATGTGATTAATGTCTCTGCGGAATTAATTGCATAATCGATATCTGGAGTTTATAATACAGTTATTACCTTGAGACCCGACGGAGATAGGTGTTGTAGGAGGTTATATCTTTGTGTGCTTTTGTAATTAGCTTACTTCTCGAGACCCGAGCGGAGATAGAGTTTAGGCTAACCCACTACTATAGGTTGTCCCGACGGAAACTATAGTTATATTTGTGATCCTTCATCCGAATGTGGATTAAATTGGTAAATGATTGATAGGTTAATTGTGTGAATCGGTTAGGTTAAGTACATCCCTAGGATCGGTATTTTATATCTGAGTTTTATTCATATCTTTATTTGCAAGTCTAGATTTATAATCTCTCTCTTGATTTGTGTTGCTTGGATAATAATAAAGGTTCTGTGTTAATTACTTGCTGTGTTCTCGAGTCGCAGTCCCTGTGGATACGATATATATATACTTGCTGCTTTACTATCATTTATTTGGTAGAATATTAGCGATCAAATTTTACGCCGCTGTCGGGACCTGCTTAGATTTCACGGTGATAATTTTCTCGAATTGTAGTTATTAATTCAAGCGTTTTTAAAAAAAAAAATAAAAAATAATAATTTCTATTTTTGTTGTTTTATTTCTGAGTTACTTTTTAGTTCTGACTTGGTTTTATATACCTCTGCAAGATGATGATTACAAGATCTCAAAGGAAAGAAATTATTCCTTTAGATCTTGAGATTGAAAGATCCCATAAGAGGAGAGCCGAGAAAGAAGACAAGCAATGGCGCATGCACTCGAGCCATGAGCGAATAACCGAGTTAGAGGAAATCTTGGCAGAATTCAACACAATCGTTAAATAATCAAATGGGACAGATTGGGGGCGACCACCACCCGCCCGTTGAATCACATGTACAAAGCCACCGACGGATGCTCCAGGTGGAGGATGGGGCCGAATGTTAATGCGAATAATTTCGAGCTTAAGCCTGCCCTCATTAGTATGATACAAGCGGAACAGTTTGGGGGAGGGGTTACTGAAGACCCCAATGCACATTTAGAGGCGTTCCTCGATATCTGTGATACAATCAAGAGCAATCCGAGTACCACCGATGCCATCCGAATGCGGATGTTTGTGTTTTCATTGAGAAACCAAGCTAAAGAATGGTTCAAGGGATTAGACAGATCAGGAATTAGTACATGGGAGCAGCTTTGCGAGAAATTTCTATCTAAATACTTTCCACCTGCTAAGGCTCAGAAAATCATTGCTGAGATTTCTCATTTCTCACAATTGGGAGATGAGTCATTGTTTGAAGCCTGGGAAAGATTCAGAAGTCTCCTGCGAAAATGTCCACAACATGGTTATTCTCCTGAACAGAAGGTAACACAGTTCTACAGTGGTCTGACTGTAAACACCCGAAGTATTGTAGATGCTTCAGCCGGAGGATGCCTTCTCAACCGAAGTATAGATGAAGCGTTGAGGATAATTGAGGAGATGGCATCTAACAGCTATCGATGGCGATGGAGAGCAAAGAAGAAGACGAGTTGCAAATACCAAGGTGGATAGTAAATACGATGATCTTTTAGAAAAGTTCAAAGCCTCGCAATGTGAATGTGAAGAAGAAAAGAAAGCCAAGATAACTGCTTTTAATGGCACGGGATATTGAAGAAGCTAATTTTGTGAATCGAGGAATAATTTTGAGTCGAGGCTTCCAAGGAAATCGGTGCAAATCAGTACAGATCATCCGAGTAATAGAAATCACCCTAATTTGTCCTATGGAAATGCTCGAACGCACAACAACCACCACCGGTTTCACAAATAATGGAGTCATTGTGGAGCCAAAGAAGCTTAGTATCAAGAGATGTTGCAAAGAAATCTTAATGAGTAATCGCAGTCGCATCAAATCATCAACAAGCCGCGCCCAATGTAACACTCGAGATACAGCAGACGGGCATCGAATAAATGTGTTGGAAAATCATCACAATTCCATCAATAACACCGCTACTGATTGAAAACAACTCAAGATGGTGGAAAATCAAATAGGCGATGGCCAATGAGAGAGCCGGGTTCACAGTGTGGTCAATTTCAAGTAATACGTAGCGTAATCCGAAAATCGACACCTCGTAATCATGTGAATGCCATTCGGGAGAAGTGGAAAATCTTATATAAATCATCCGGATTATGAAAGGGAGGAAGAAGATCGAATAGGCCTTGAACCAATTCACGCCATGAGTGAGCTTCATGCGAGAAAGAGGCGCTAATTAAGGTGATTTCGCGAGAAATCATCGCTCAAGAGAAAGAAGACATCGCGACTCACTATCGCGAGACAAGTTCGCGAGCGCATCGCGAGCCCAGATGGAGGACCTCGCGACTTATCATCGCGAGAAACGTCGCGACCAACAAAGCGCGGGTGAGGAACGCGCATCGCGAGCCAAGAAAGAGAGAATGGCTCGCGAGAGAAGGATAGAGGCCAATCAGTCGCGAATTCACGCCAAGGCGTGAAAGACCAATCGTCGTTATTCCAACAAAGACCTTTTCCTCGCCGTTTAGGAAAGCAAAATACGATGCCAAGCTCACCCGCTTTATGGAGATGTTTCGTAAGTAAATATCAACATACCTCTCCTGATGCGCTTCGAGATATGCCCGATATATTAAATTTCTCAAGCATGCGAGTAAGCAAAAAGAAGTTGGGTAAATTTGAGACAATCAATCTTTCTCAAGAATGCGCAGCTATAATCCGAGGAAGTTGCCACTCAAACAAAAAGACCTGTGAAGCTTTACTTTGATGTGCGAGTTGAGAGCATACTTTCCTAACGCTTTGTGTGATTTGGGAGCAAGCATTAACTTGATGCCACTTTCAATTTTCAACCGCTTGAGATCGGCGAGACGAAACCAACCACAATATCCTTATTGATGGCTGACAGGTCTGTTTCTTACCCTAAGGGAATTGTTGAAGATGTTCTGGTAAGAATTCAAGATTTTGTCTTTCCTGCTGATTTTGTGATTTTGGATATGCCTGAAGATAAAAATCAGCCATTAATCTTGGGTCGACCTTTTCTAGCTACTGGTCGAGCTTTAATTGATGTGCAGGATGGTGATCTAACTTTTAGGTTGAACAAGGAGGAGCTCAAAATCTCGATTTATGATGCCATCAAGAGACATGATAACTCAGATTCCGAGGATTGTTGCTCAATCACCAATTTCACACCTTTTCTACCAGTCAAAGACGATAAGCTAGAACAGTGCATAAGAAATTCTGTTTTCTCTTATAATGATCTAGATGAAGCTTGTGATGAAATTTTAGAATATTTATCTGTGCTTGATACCACCCCGCTTTCTAAACAGTCTCGTGCTTGGATATTCATCGATCAAGTGACGGGGGCATTGAGAAAGTTCATCGCCAGAGAAGAAACCAAAGTGGAAACCACGGATACACCCAAACTCGAATCGAAACCACCGCGGATCATCTCGTATTCGTTTTGGGAGATAATGATACTTACCCGGTTATTGTTTCGCTTTGCTTAATCCTACGTAATTGGAAAACTTTATGAGTTTTGAGGAAATACAAGCTATAGGTCGGACCATTGCAGATATTAAGGAATCATCCGTCTTTGTGCATGCACCGAATTTTGTTGGAATCCGAGAATAGACCAAGGGTGCAACCTCGGCGAGATTAAATCCGCTATGCAAGAAGTGGTAAGAAAAGAGGTTCAAACTTTTAGACAGGATGATATACGCCATATCCGACGGTGGTGGGTAAGTCCCACAAGTTGTCTCAAAGAAAGGAGGATGACAAAGTGATCAAGGATGAGAATAATGAGTTGATAGCAACACGATTGGTCATCGGGTGGAGGGTGCATCGACTACCGAGCATTAAATGCATCCACACGTAAGGATCACTTCCTTTACCTTTATTGATCAAATGTTAGATAGGTTGGCGTCATGAGTTCTATCGCTTCGACGGTTACTCGATACAATCGATCCCCATCGCCTCCGAAGATCAGCACAAGACAGATTTACCCGCCTTACGGTGTCTTCGCCATACGCACGGACGCCATTTGGGTTATGCAATGCACCACCACATTTCAATGCATGATGGCAATTTTTCATGGTTTAATAGAAAACATCATGGAGGTATTTATGGATGATTTTTCCGATTTGGATCCTCTTTTGATGTTTGTCTTGATAATCTTAGCCGTGTTGCAACGATGCGAGGATACATGCCTTGTGTTGAATTGGGAAAATGCCATTTTATGGTAAAAGAAGGTATTGTGTTGGGACATAGAGTTTCAGATGACGGCTTGAGGTTGATAGAGCCAGGTGGTAGCCATTGAAAATTACCTCCACCAACAAATGTGAAGTCGGTCCAAGTTTTCTAGACATGCCGGATTCTACCGCCGCTCATTCGTAATTTTTCTAAGATCACCAAACCTTGTGTGGATTGTTAGAAAAGATGTTAAATTCATTTTCACCAAAGACCGCTTAGAAGCTTTTGAGATTTTAAAACCGCTCGACTACTACACTGTTCTTATTTCTCCGCATTGGGTGCACCGCTCGAATTGATGTGTGATGCCGTTGATTGGGCAATTGAGCTGTTTTGGGTCAAAAGAGGATAAAATGTTCAAGGTCATATACTACGCTAGCAAGACATCGATTCGCCGATGAATTATACCACAACCGAAAAAGAATTATTGGCGGTAGTATATGCTTTTGATAAATTTCGTCCATATTTAGTGGGTTCCACACTATTGTGCACACCGACCATGCAGCTATACGCTTCTCTTCAACAAGAAGGATTCAAACCACGCCTAGTTCGTTGGATTTTATTGTTGCGAAATTTGATATGGAAATTCGGATCGAAAGGGTGTGAGAATGTAGTAGCGATCACCTATCTCGATTAGAGAAACCAATGGAAGGCGATCACCCAAATGTGCACATCAAAGAGCATTTTCCAGATGAGCAGGTATTTGTAATTACTGATCATTCGCCATGGTATGCTGATTTTGTAAATTATTTGGTGATAAGGAAAATCCCGGAAGGTCTAGAATCTTACCAAAGAAAGAAGTTTGTGCGTGATGCAAAATTTTACTATTGGGAGGATCCATACCGCATGCATTGGCAGTCTTGATGGTTTCATCCGTACCTGTGTTCATCAATCCCAATGGCTGAAAATCATAGCCGAATGTCATAGCGCCCCCACAGGAGGTCATTTTGGAGCGAATAGAACAGCCATGAAGATCAATCAAAGTGGATTTTATTGGCCATCTATCTATAAAGATTGTCATGCCTTTGTCAAAGAATGTGATAGATGCCAAAGGATGGGTAATATTTCGAAACGGGATGAGATGCCACAAAATATCATGGTTGAGGTTGAATTATTTGATGTATGGGGTATTGATTTTATGGGACCATTCCCAAATTCTTGTGGTTTTGCTTACATCTTGCTTGCGAGGGAGTATGTCTCTAGGTGGGTAGAAGTCATGCCTACAACCACCAACGATTCTAAAGTGGTGATTAAGTTCTCGCATAAGAATATTATGTCTCAGTATGGAACTCGAGAGCTTTGCTTTGCGATGATGGGAGCCACTCAATAATCGGTGGTCGACAACAATGCTAGCCAAATACGAGTCAAGCACAAGGTCACGACACCATACCACCCACAAGCTAATGGTCAAGCGAGTTGGCAAATCGAGAGATCAAGCAAATTCGAAAAGTCCATTGTCAACAAGAAGGATTGGGCAAAACATTTAGACGATGCATTATGGGCTATAGGACGACATACAAAACACCCATTGGTATGTCCCGTATCAACTTGTGTTTGGAAAATCATGTCATTTACCGTAGAGATTGAACACAAGGCCTATTGGGCAACAAGGAGGATAAATCAAGATTTTTAGTCACTGGACATACCAAGAGAAGGATTACCGAGTTAGATGAGTGGAGAGACCAAGCATTTGAGAATTCCGAATCTACAAAGAAAGGGCCAAAGCATTTCACGACTTGAACATCAAGAAGAAAGACTTTACTCCGGGATGAGGTACTTGTGTACAATTCTCGATTCGCTCATTCCTGTGCAAGCTACAAATCAAAATGGTCGTACGATACCATTGAAAAGAGCAATCATAATGGCACATTTGAACTGCTCAAGGGGATGGTAGTACGCTTACAATCAATGGGCATCGATTGAAATTTTATTTTAGATCTCATAGGAAGGAAGTGAGTGAGTTGACGTTATTTGAGGATCCCAAGTGATTGAGGTAATAGTCTAGCTAAAGACGTTAAATTAAGCACTGATTGGGAGGTAACCCAATGTTTTTTTTTTTTTTTTGTTTTGTTTCTGTTGGTTTTGTTCTGCTTTGATCTGCTTGTCGAGTAGCTTGAGTTTAAAGGTTAGAAATTCGATTGGTGGATTGAAGAGTTCAAGAAACCCAATTCACGCCTCGCGAGGCGCTAATTCGAGATGAGTCGCGATGATAATTCGCGAAGATGAAACGCGAGCCCAATTGCTGACTTACCTCGCGAGACGCTAAGAAGCCCACTCATGAGAATATTTCATGAGCCCACCCGCGAACGAAAACAAATTGACTTCGCGACCGCTATCGCGAAAATTTTACGCGAGGCCTTTTCGCGAACCCACACGGAATCTGAGGTAAGTTTACTTCGCGACTTGTTATCGCGACCTTTGTCGCGAGACCGTGTCGCGAGCTCGTAAGGGTTTTATCCAATTTGCGCGCCTTTTCGCGTGAAACTCTCTCCAAACTCTTTCGCGAGCTTCTCTTTCAAATAGCGCGGCGAAGGTAAGTATTTTATTGTTTTTTTTTTTATGAATTAGCTGCTGCTCGCGACGGTTGGTCGCGATTTCCTAGCTTCACTCATGAGGTTTGCTCATGAGCCGTGTTTTTCTTGCGATTTCGAGACCCAAAATTCCGTAATTATGCATTGCGTTATTTTTCTCGTAATTGTTCTTGCATTGTGTAGATTAAATTAAATACTCATATGTGTTCACATTGATGATAAAAGTATGAATTTACTTGATTTTCCCTATGAGTGTTTGTGGATTTAATTGGAGAAATTATTGAAATTATATTGTTAAAGAGTTGGGTAACTTGTGAGATTAGCGTCATTAGGTGTCATCTTTAGAAATATTCATACGACATGATGCTAGATTTTGATGTTATGCGTAATGCAAGGATGAAATATTGAGCTATTGGGAAATATATAAGTTTGGGGGAATTGAGAAATTCGATGTTTATAGTTGAAATATTGTTAAGGCCAAACTGATGATTTTTCCACAGATTATTGTTGCGCATTGGGTCGAGAATATTCTTGTTGGATAATATCTGATTTAATTAATTTTATTGCAGGAATCATTATGCCGTTCATGAAAAAGTCGTCACCGAGAGAAAGGAAAATGCCATCAACATCACCGAGATTGAGGTCGTTCTGAGCCTCATCATACGCTAGAGGGTATTACATCGCACACAAGCAGGCATATGAACGGTGGGAAAGACTATCTAATTTAGAGATCGGCCAACAAGATTCATGCATCAAAGGATACCGCATGATATGGGGATTTTAGATGATGTGATGATGCTCACCCGGGAGTGGGATTCTCGAGTATTCACGGAAACCGGTGCACTCATAGATCTATAACTTTGGAATTCCTATCCATACCGACTTCACGTAAACGAGAATGGATCTTTTCGCATATGAGTTTCCAAATGGGGAATCAAGAGCGTGAATTAACTTTTGAAGATTTGCGAGAGATTATGCGAGGACCCCAAGCCATGTATCCGGGAGAAAGTAGGGTGAATATCGAGCCTTCAGGCACAACTGGCATGGATGGAAGTTGAAAATTCAAAGCATATAGCCCACGACATCCTCACCGCATCAATCGAAACCCGCAATGAGATACTTCCACGGATGATCACTTCCAGTGTCCCAGCCCGGACAATGCCGAAAAGTTCAGAGTGCAGACATGCACATTTTAGCTGCACCGGAAGGACGACCAATGAGTATAGCGATCTTCCGGCGAGCATTTTGAGGCTCAAGCCCAAGTTGAGGAGCTAGCATCCGTTGTGGGGAATGATAACCCAATAGCAACGTATTTCAACGTAGCCCCCATCGACGAGCCGATCACTCGAGAGATATATCTTGATCGACGAGCCCTCAATTATATGCATTTCTTCAAGCCAAGAAAGGATAGGCTGCTGTGGAAGATCACACGATAGGCGGAAACATGGTGTTTGAGTCCGAACGTAGCCTCACTCGATTGAGACTCGGGGTGTTCCAATGATACATAATATCACGATGAGGACCCCGATCATCTAGCGCCCTTCTTCACCGATGTGCCACGCGTGCGACCCGGGAGGCGCAGAGCAACATAGAGCTCGGCGAGGAGGAAGCCGCCACGAGCGAGGAGAGATGAGCTAGCCAAGCGTGGCACGGCGGGTCATCATCCGCTCCATATGCGAGCACCGCACTTGATATATATGCTATGGAGGAACGGATTTATGACCGCATCGACACGCGACATCAAGAGCGCATGAGTACATAGATGACGGCGGACGGAGGATCACCTCTATTTTGATGATCGCTTGTTTGGAGTAAGAAGGATATGGGACAATATGCGGTGCTCAAGCACAATTCTTTGAGGAGCAAATGACGCCAACAAAAGGAAAACGAGCAAATGGGCGTGAAAGCGGCGCGATACAACGAGCAATATCTCAAGCTCTGCAGGACATGCATAGCTCGTGGCCATATAATCCACCACCACCTCCGCAGATGAGCTTTGATTTCTTTATTTTCTTCGCTTTTTGTTTTTTTTCTTTGTGTTCGCCCTTGTTTTTGTTTTGTTTTGTGTTTCCTGTTTTGGTCTTGTGTCTGTTTTGGGTTGAGTTGAATGACGAGCAGCCGATGATGAGAATTGTTTTTATTAGAAAATTTGATTGCGACTGATTTTGTGAGACGAAGCATGTTATGATTATTGTGAGTATTGAGCCTTTGAGAACTTGATCACACTTTTGAAACCCGTGAGACTTGAGCTTTTGATGTCATATCTTTTCGCCTTGTTTCTTCTGTGTGAATAGTTTGAAATAGCATGTGTTTCTCTAGAACTTGCTCGGTTCTTTTCGAGGTTGCATTGATGTGCTTAAGAATTTTGAAATGATATTAGGCATTCTTTTCTTAACCTATACACTATCCAAATACTAACCTGTTCATTTATTATCCTTTGATGAGCCCGTTTGAGCCTACCTAATTCTTTCATATAGCCGTGGGTTGGGTTATGTTGTTAGTGTGATTTTTTGGCTACTTGAATTGAGGGTTGAGAAAAAGAAAGGAAAGAAAGAAAATAGATAATGAGAAAGTGATTATTAAAAATAGTTGCTTACCCATATAAAAAAAAAAAAAAAAAAAAAAAGAATAAATAAATAAATGACACAAGTGTGTGCAAAGAACATAAATGGGTAAGTAGCTAGTGCTTGAGATGAGTATATCACTTATATGAAAATTATGGAGTGCTTAAAGAAAAATGACTTTTTGTTGTAGAGTTTTGAAATGAATTGTGAAAGTTTGGGAATTATGTCTTGTGATACTTATGATGTTTTTCATTATGGGATTATGAGTTACTTAGCCTAAATATATCCTACCCTACCAAAGAGCCTACATTATAACCTTATATAAAGACCTTCTTGATCTTAGTTCTTGAGCACATATTTGAGCAATGGAGAATTAGACGATTTGCAAGCTTATGGTAGATTCCATGTGTTTTAAACTTTGAGAGTATACACATCCTCCTCGATACACTTGAGTGTTTGAGATTTCTTATATATATATCCATGTCGTGAGGATTCAAGTTTGAGAAGGCTTGTGCTTATGATTATTATGATGTGTGAAGTTTAACGAAGATGTTGTGATTTGATTCATTTGAGTGAATCGCTTATTGCTCATTGCTCGAGGCTTATTGCTTTTATCGCTCGACTCCACCGCCTCTAGTCGTCTCTCTTTTATTCTTATTTGTTTGAGGACAAACAAAGGGTAAGTTGGGGAGTTGATAAGCCTCATTTTACATGTTTTATTGGGTTATATTTGTCCTATTTCTAAGTGATAATTGATTGGTTGAGCTGCATTTATGTTATATTTCGAATGTTTTGAAAGATATGATGCGTGTGTAGTTTGTGTTGTTTTAGCATAGGTTTTATCCGAAATGGAAGACACACACCGCAGCGTAAAAGGATTTGAGTTCGCAAGCAACACTCGCATCGATTACGGCGAGCGCGAAATCTTTCCTCGCGACACGCTATCGCGAGTAATTACCGCGATGAAGACTCGCGAGGCAATGTTGAATGCGCGCAAAATGGATGACTCGCGACCCGGCATCGCGACCAATCATCGCGACCATTGATCGCGAGCCCAAACAGATGACCGCACGGAGATTCTTTCGCGCCTGGGCATCGCGACCATTGCCCGCGATAGCGTCTTGCGAGGCGACACGGAAGGAGGGTCGCGACTGGACATCGCGATCTACTATCGCGAATTGTGCAAAAGGAGGCGTGTCGCGAGGAAGAGTCAGAGTCCGAGATGGAGATAGTCGCACAATTCACGGAAAAAGGGAGCTCGCAATTCATTATAAAAGGGGGAGAGAGGACAGTTGTTTTCTACAGCATTCCATAGCAGAACACAAATTCTTCTTTATATTCTTTTGCGAGTTTTATTCCAGTTTTATTAGCTTAGTTTATTTTAGAGTTCAACTTTATTTACGGATCGAAGCTGCTACATTGTTCTTCGTGGATTCCTACGGTTTTATCTATCTAATTCAGTTTATGCTTTATTTAATTATTTATTGCTTTAGTAATTTAATTATGCGTAGCTAAATTCCGTATTGATCACAGGGATCAGATGTCCGACTAGATTCGTATAATTTATCTGTTGATCTTGTTTTGCCGTCCCTTCATGATTTATAAATCTTGGCTTTAATTCTCGTGTGTTGGTATCTCGATCAATATCTATGCATGCTAGTTATGTGATTAATGTCTCTTGAATTAATTGCATAATCGATATCTGAAGTTTATAATCGATTATTACCTTGAGACCGACGGAGATAGGTGAAATGAGGAGGTTATATCTTTGTGTGCTTTGGTAATTAGCTTACTTCTCGAGACCGACGGAGATAGAGTTTAGGCTAACCCACTACTATAGGTTGTCCGACGAAACTATAGTTATATTTGTGATCCTTCATCCGAATGTGGATTAAATTGGTAAAATGCATTGATAGGTTAATTGTGTGAATCGGTTGGGTTAAGTACATCCCTAGGATCGATTTTTATATCCGAGTTTTATTCATATCTTTATTTGCAAGTCTAGATTTATAATCTCTCTCTTGATTTGTGTTGCTTGGATAATAATAAAGGTTACGTGTTAATTACTTCTGTGTTCTCGAGTCGCAATCCTGTGGATACGATATATATATACTTTTTGTTTTACTATCATTTATTTGGTAGGAATATTAGCGATCAGAGATGAATTATTCTGTGGTGGAGATAGACCAGGTGAAGAAGATGGATTATTTTGTGGGAATGATAAACCAGGAGATGGAGATGAGCTAGAGGAGGAGGGAGAGGAAGAATCAGCCGAGGTAGATGATGATGGAAAAGGAGATGAATGGGAGGATGTAGGGTGAGGAGAAGCAGGAGATGAAAATGTGGCTAGAGGAAGAATAGGAAGAGGAATGAGAGGAGATGGGGATGCTGCAGAGGGTTGATCAAAGGGAGGGAAAAGTTCTGGAAAAGGAAATTCACTTTCATTGAAGTGAACAGTGTCTGCAATAAAGGTACGTTTTGTGGAACTGAGACATTTGTAGCCCTTGTGAGAGTCACTATATCCAAGAAATAAACATTTTGCAGATCGAAATTGCAGCTTATGTTGATTGTATGGCTTAAGATAGGGAAAACATGCACACCCAAACACTTTTAAAAATTTATAGTCATGAATCTTGTGATAAAGAAGTTGAAAGGGAGATCTGTGAGTGAGACATGGGGTAGGTAAACGATTTATGAGATACATTGCAGCTTGAAAGGCATCCCACCAGAATTCAAAAGGAAGAGAAGCTTGAGCTAACAAAGTGAACCTGGTATCAACTATATGTTGGTGTTTCCTTTCTACTTTCCCATTTTGAGGATGAATGTAGGGACATGGATGTTGGAAATGAATACCTAGAGACTTAAGGTGACCTACTAAAGGCCTAAATTTTCCACCCCAATCTGTTTGGAGAGCCTTGATGGTGACAGAAAACTGAGTTCGAATAGAAGCAAGAAATTGGGTGACCACTAGAAGAGGAGCTTCAGATTTGAGAGTGAGAGGAAAGATCCATGTGAATCTTGTGAAGTCATCCACAAAGATGATATAATACTTGTAACCAGTGAGAGATGCAGTGTGGGCAGGACCCCATAGATCCGAATGTATAAGTTCAAAAGGTTGAGAAGTTTTATAGGTTGAGATATGTGAGGATTGATGCATTTTCCCGGTTTGCATACATTACGTAAATTTAATACAGATGCAGAAAAAGAATATGTAGATTGGCACATATTTGAGCAAGAACTTTGGGAGCGGGATGACCTAAAGCTTGATGCAATTTATTCAAGGTAGTACTACATACACCAAAGAAAAGAGGAAGATACATGAGATGAATTTAAAGTTTCAGTGGACGAGATGATTACAAGACTTGGATGGATTACAAGAATTTGATGTTGCGAACTTGAAAGGAGAGAAGTCTTGTGGAAAGTGGATGATCAAGCTAGTACAATCCATTAGAGAGTGCCCTTCACAGAACTCGATTGGTTTGATTGTCCTCGACAAAACAAGAAGAATGATCAAACTCAATGGTGATATGATTATCTTTAGTGAATTGAGAAATCTTGAGCAGATTTTGGTTATTTGGGGCACATAAAGAATGTTATTAAGAAGCGAGATTGGTGAGTAACAATAGGTGAGAGAAAAGATGTAGCACCTATAGAGTTTATGGGAGAGATGAACCATTACCCACTACTAGTTCTTACGAGCCAAGATAGTCGAGCTTATAGCCAAATTCTATAGATCATTTGTAATATGAGTGGTGGCTCCACTGTCTACATACCAAGTAGGATCTCCAGAAACCGTATCATGAGAGAAGGAATCTGCAACAGAAACGCCTGTGGAATCAAAAAGAAAAGCCCGAGGATTAGAGTTGTGAGTGAACATCAAATCTTTTGAAGCACTTGATTGCCACATAACCAGTGCGGCCACAAAGTTGACAGACAATAGTTTTCCCTGGTGTTGATCTGGAAAAACCTCCTCGAGTACCAGATCCAAAACCACGGCCTGAAGAAGTGCCACGGCCACCTCCACGAAAAGCCACATTAGCAGATGGCTCAAAGATGTATGATTGTTGCTGTTGAAGACGAATCTCATAAGCTTGAAAAACAAACTGTAACTCCTTCAGATTTTGAGATTCAGATTTGTTCATTATGTTGACCACCAACGCTTCATACTCAGGGCCAAAACCAGAGAGAATATACATTATAAGCTCATCATCGGTAATGAGTTGACCAACTACTGAGAGTTGATCAACAAACCACGCATTTTCGTAAAGAAATCTTCTACGACATAGCACCTTTCTTTGTAGATTGAAGAAGAAGCGTGTTGCATGATGCGCGCTTTAGATTGAGACATGAATAGGTGCTCAAGAACATTCCAATTCGGATGCGTACACAACGAACCACGTGCCCAAGAATTGATTCACCAATGGAAGCCAAGAACCGGTGAGCAAAATTGATTGTGACGAATCCATTGAGCATAATCTGGATTCGGATTTAGATGATCATGACGAGAGGAAGATGATAGATAGGAGGAGGTGCCACCATAGAGAGACAATAAACTCATAAAATCCATGAGCGAATTGCGAGAAAGTGCTCGAGCTCGCCAAAACGCATAGTTGTTGCGATCCGACGATGATGGATGGAAAATGAGGTGATGCGGAGGCGGAAGAGCGGTTTTCCATGATAAAAGAGAAGAAGGATAGATGTAATATGTCATAGCTTACACCAATAAAACATATAGACCGGAGCTCGCTCGATGGAGTTTGCGCATCAGAGCTCATTTGGCTAAGCTCCGATGAAAGAACGTACCCGACGGAGTTCCCAAGTTAGAACTAACAAATCAAGGTCCACATATCAGAAGAGATTGGATCACCTTTATTTGAAGATAGAGCAATTCTCACGACCGGCTATGATGCAACCTCAAAACATAACTTCCTTTAACCAACTAAGGAGATATCCGGAGAAATACTTGGATTTTTCCCAACACCTTTGCCTATCTTAGGGCAAAATTAGCCCCAGCCAGAGTTGTTCTGTCCTTTTCACCTGTAACTATCTTGAACATGTAGGTACAATTGAGGATCATTTCACTTGGTTTTCCCCAAATAACTCAAGTACGAATATTCTAACAAACTTGTAAGTTATAATGTCCTGTCATGTCGCCATGGCATGTGCACTTGACAACGTGTCCCCTTGCAAATGACATGACTACCCCTATGCCTGAGGTCCATGCAGGGTCTACTATAAATACTTTATTCTTTCATCTATATGAGGGAACACTTTCTCATACTAAGACATTCAGTTGAAATTCATGAAACATTTCTTTGATTTGGAAACTGACTTGAGCGTCAAAGTCTCTTTCCGGAGGATCCCTCTAGCTTTGTTTTGCAACTCTCATTTCAGCCTAGTTTGCGGCCATTACATCTTCCGCATTTCAAGGATCTGCTCGTGTTCTTCCTTACCGTATCTACCTTATCACCAACTCAAGGTACATTCTCTCATTTCTTTCTTACTAGATCTTCAACCCCCGATCTAATATAACAAAATAATGAGACATACTTACATCTTTGTTAGAAGTACTAACTCGTCTAGGAACTTAATTCAATGTTAAAACTTTCCCTTGACAAAGTTATATTTAAAACAATAATTTGTTTTAGAATTGGAAAAACAATTTGTTATAGAATTATGAAAGACCACTTTTGTAATTATGTCGGACATCTGCTGTTTCTAGGATGATATTCATATTATTGGAATCAAAACCATCCAGTTTTTAGTTTTTTGGCAGATGGGAAATATGGAGTATTGGACCCAAAACTTTTTATTTTTTATATATGCGATCTTCTGTGATAGACGCATGTCAGATTGTCTCATGAATTCTTTGTATAATTCAAATTAAAACTTATTTTGGTCCATCATTATACACAACATCAAGTTTTATAAAACCCCATAATGAGACAATATGTAAAAGACACTATTTTTATATACATTGGTTCAGTCATATGACCTGGTTTTGGCCCATTTGATATACATGTTTCTGATTAACTTATTTTTTTCACTCTAAATTCACGCACTTTACGAGGAAGAGGTTATTTTTCTAGATTTAACCTTATTTCTGTATAAGATAATTTCCAACTGGGCAGTTGGGCACCATATAATATAATAACCTTCGCTCTTATCACCCAACATGATCCCATCCCATTCCTCACAGTCACACCATAAGGAAAAAAGAAAATGTCAGTTTCAGCCATATTCGGCACAAGATTGGTGGTTCCGCCTCCCTCCTCCGCCGCCACCAAGGCGGTCTCACTACCACCGAGACTAGCGGTTGGCGGGCTGGTGATAGAGTGCTCTTCCAGACCACAGAAAAAGGCGACCAAGCATCACATGAAGACCCGCCCCCGCAAGAGTCGGCCTTCTGACATCCGCCATGGCCCCGCTGTCTACCCCCCGCTCCCCCCTCTACCCCCGGACTGGACTCTCGTCTCCGACGACTCCGCGCCGCCTGCTGTCCAGTCTGAGTGATGTCATGAATTGGTCGAATTCGGTTCCAATTGCTTAATTCAAATTTGAGGAAATAGGGTTGTATTCTGACTCTATCAATTTGCTTTTTTCTTACAATCAGAAACGCAGTAATGGGTTTGTGAAAGTTGAATTATTGTTGATGAGTGTTATTGCTAATTTGCTATTTCAATTCCTCACCTGTTTTTGCATGATTTTGATGTTATTTTGGAGGGCATTTACTATTTAGGATCACTTACATTGATCAAAGTAATATGTGCTAATTTGTAGCTTATTATCATGAATTAAAATTTTGGAATACATATTCCGAAATTCTTAATAATTTATAAAAGTTGAGCGAATCTATTTGATTTATCCAATGAAAAAATGAGAATCGGAGGAATCTTAATAATAAAAATAAAAATACTCAATAATAAATATTATCAATTATAAAAATTAAATGCTCCTGGTAAAATTGGGTCTTTGTGTGACCAATATAAGATTAGGATTCGGATTCGGATTTTAGATATAAGTGGGGCCGGAAAGAAAATCGACCCTATATTAGCTCGACGTTTTGAAAGCCTTATTTGATGATCTTGATTTTGGATGTAGATCTTTACGCAACTTATTTGATTTGAATAAATGATCACAAATTTTGGTTTAGTACTGTTGATACACCTGGATACATTTCCAAAATTCTTTCAGCACACTAATTACATATCACATTCTTTCTATATAAATTGGGATCTACTACTACTTTCTATAGTTTTGTAAATGTACATATTTCTTAAATTTTGAGGTTCTGGAAGAATATGGTTCTATTTACTTTTAGATTTGGAAGTTGCTAGATGTGAAGGTTGTGCGATTTGGCAATGATGGAGATAAGAGAAAGGAGTGAGATTGCAGAATGTATCAACAATATTTGTAAATTCAGATTGACTCAAGCATGTCACTTAAAGGGTGTTTGAACCTAAAAAGTAGTTTATAAACTATTTTTTGAAGCTTATAAACTCAGTCAAACACCCTTTAATTAGTTCACTAATTCGATCATTTGACTTGTTAACTAGTTGGCTCACAGGTTCGATTGATTGACTTGTTTTAAAAAATGGGACTTGGTAAATATTAGTTATATGTTAGTAAATATGATGCTAGTCTCTCTTGGAAGTGCTACCTAAATCATAAAAATTTCCATATTTCCATATCTTAGGGTAGGAAATAAGGAGTTGAAATATCACTAGGATACAATGGATGTGGTTCGAGTGTAGAATTTTCCATATTTTCTCCCATAACAAACATGCTAATATGATGCTAGTCTCTCTTGGAAGTGCTACCTAAATCCAACATCATTAGCAAACATTCGACATATAAACTTGCTTAGATTTGAGACTCTAGGGACAATGTCCACAAAAGTAAGCATCCAATTACCACCGATCTCATAAGAAATGCAGAAATGAGTTCATTAATTTTTCCCAAAAATGAAAAAATGTGAATTAGGCAACAAATTCAGAGTGAGATTATACAAGTCTAACTAACAAGAATTTACAAGACCGAGCGCACATCGGTCGGAAATTAACACTAACTGATTAGCACTACCCTGCTAAGTACGCAACAACAAAGTGTAGCATTCTATACCAACACTTAATTATCAAGATAAATCGCAAAAGGAAAACAAACCAAGAAAGGCCATGGCAGAATCATGAATCGGAAGCTTTTCCAAGATGATTCGTTGCCTTCAAAACAAAATACCAGCATAGCATATGGATACGTCTTCCTTTTCCCCGCCCTCCAAAGCATAATGATGCATGTCGATAAATTGCAAGATTCGCACCTCTACAAGTTCACAGTACTCGGATAAGTCTCTTGCTGCAGGTGATAGATCTTTCAAGCTACTTGCTTTTGACTAGGCTCAGAAAGAAATCTGTAAATATGTGCTCGTATTCTGGCATTTTTCCGTATCCTGGAAATTGGAACGAGAATGTTAGAACACCTAGTCTACTTTTTACATTTAGGCAAAAATTTATGACAATCTTCTTCCAGAGTGGATAAATTTTGTTATGGCATATACCTGGAAAATAGTTTATATCTATCACGTAATAGTTGTCTCGAGTGTCATGCTCTCTAATTATATCCAAGTTGAATAGCCGAAGACCCTATGGCAAGAGAATTGGAACAATAATTAATCAATGATGAGGGTTGCAGATATCCAAATTTACAGCTGATGAAATGTGTACCAGCCGCCGCCGTAGTTCCTTAGCCAATCTCTCGAGTAATGGTCGTGGAGGAAGCTCTGCAGTAAAAAAGGAGACTTAAAATAAGAACCCATAAAAGTGCTCCCAAAAACAGATTCTCAACCACGAGAAAGCCCCAAGATGATCGCTAGTAACACGGACAACTTCCAAAGAAAATGTAAGATAAAACCAATATGCTAAAATAAATAAGCTCACCAGCAACACGAGGGTCCAAGTCCGCTTCGTCAGCAGATGCAGCAGCACAAGACACTCTTGGAAAGTGATAAACACCAGCATTCTTTGACAGCTCACATTTGCTAACATCGGGTAAAGAATAACGCCTGACCACTTTTATTGCCTCCCCAACAATATAAACCTTGAATAGTACACCTCCTACAACACAGAAAGGAAAAAAGATCTGATTACAATATGACAATATGTTTACTTTTGTGTCCCTCTTAGAGCGTCATCAAAGCACTGGACAAAGTAATAAAAGAACACGATGAATGTCACCATACCATGATTAACGAATTCCTGCAAAACAAGTGGTGGTTCCAGCTTCTGGAGGGAGAACTCATCACAGGCAAGTGATAGCTCGTGTGACTTTGAAACAAAAGGTTTTGCCACTGAAGCACAGAAATTTAGTACAAGATTTAATATTTCAATATCCGAGTGATCATGGAGACAAGTTCCTTTAAATTGAAAAAGAACGAAAATAAGAGAAAAAGAAACAAAGAAACTACTACATCCAAAAAATTGAGTCTTCCATATGCGATATCTCTATAAATTGCAAATTTACTCATAATTAAGCATAAATCAAGACATACCAAGGGGTAGCCTCAGACCTGCCTTGCTCACTGCACGTGGAATAGACGATGGATCTTTCTTGATAACCAACTGTTTAGGAACACCGACTTTTCCTGTACATCACATAAGTGACGTCATTAGTATTCCCAAATGGAAGTCAAAATTCTGTTGACAACATCATTATAAATCTACTAAGGATGAACAGCTAGAAACTAACAGCAGTCAATTTAACAAGGCTACCCCTTCCCTTCAACCAAGGAGAGGAAAGTTTAAAATATCCATCAAAATTACCATAACAGTCTGATAGATTGAGGTCAGCAACATCTTGAAGCATGGATTGCCGATTATGCACTTGCTGTATGGCTTGAGGAGGGTCGAGAACTGTGACCTCAGGATGTGCGTTCCAGTAATCCTTCAGAAGAGGTAAACAATGAATGATAAGAAACAATATTCGAAATTCTACATACATTGTTAATGCAAAGGATATTTTGAAAAACATTTCACACTTCAATTTCATTTCACAAATACAACCCCATGAAAAGAGAAGCTACAGAGTTTCTACAGCATAGGAGGCATAAGGCAATAATGCACAATAGAACCTCTAAAACTCCAGATAACGGAGAAAATTAGAAACATGAGAAAAGAACCCACTGTATATAAGCCTATTTGAAATTTGGGGGGCCCAGGTTGAGGGCATTAATACCCAAACTGATTATTAGTACCAAGATTAAGTACAATATAATACAAATGTGATTCTTAGGATAAAGCATTGGGAGTTCTGAATGAATGCAGACAATTTATGGGAAATGTTTATAGTTATGACAATCTGGAGAAAAGAAACAATCAATTAGTTTACATTAGCAAATTTGAGAATATGTGCTATACCCAAACTACATACAATTTGGTTGTGGAAGCAGAGGCAACATCAACAGACAGGCTCTGAATACTTTGGAAGCATGCTATCCAACCACATAATTTTCTACTCACAAACAAATATATTATGTTAATTACTGGATTTAGTGAGGCACAATCAAGAATCGAAGAATTATCGAAAATATACGCACGGTCTTAGAAGATGATCAAGAAATCAGAATTAAAATGATGAGAACAAACGCCAGAACCTCCAGCAAGATGAGAATAAGGCAGTTTTCAGCTAGATTGTATCTAGGAAAATCAAGAAATGCTTACGTAAGGTAAGTCTCTCTTTTCAGTAAGAATAACACAACCAACTAAAAAATTCCTCTCAATAAGAAGATGTATTTGGCGACATAGATTCTGTTTGAAGAATTGACTTAATTTTCAGCTTTCGATATTCACTGTCACGACAAAATGACATTTCTAGAAAAGGACCAAAAAATTATTAATATCGAAGAAAGAAAGGCTGTTTTACCTCTTAAAGCTTTGTAAAGACAAATGAACATATAATCCAAGTAATGAAATCAAAGGCACAGTGAGCAAATATTTGAAATTTAAAACATGGAATATGTCAGCCCTATTTTAGAAAACCTGAATAGGGCGCCAACCCTCCGAAAAGGAGAAATTAGCTGAAAATCCATATATCCAGGAAGCACATGGAATGAACCCAACAATTAGCTTAACATTCCATGGAAGGGGAAAATTATCTTTCCAGGAATCATGAGGATTCAACCTACATATGTACTCAAAATTCTCAAGGAGAAGAGAGCGATGTCTCCACAAATTATGTTAGATGGAAATAAGTTCAAGAGAATGACCTTAGTCACTCACAACGGATGCACATGTTACCCTATTATCAATACATATCGTTCAACTCCCTAATTAATCAAAATTTTCTTCTCAATAATAATAGTTTTATCTGTCCTTAACGCAGTTCACCCTAAAACATTAAACCAACCTCTAGTACTCGCTGCCATTCTTTCCCAGATAACTACAGGAAAAACGACAAGAGGAAAATGCATTAGATTCACATAATCAAATGTCTCTTAATATAGTAAAAAGGATACAGTCGGAATGGAGAACGAACATGAAAGTCACCTTATGCAACACAATGTCGAAAGGACCTTGATCCGAAAGGGGTTTGCTTTGATCAATAGCCACAAATAGGATTCCCTTGTTCCTAATTACCAATTAGTAATTGAAAATTGTCAGGATAAAATTATATCATAATGTTCATCATTGTCTGGCAGGAAAAATAAACCACATGACTGTTCAAAACCATTAACAACAGCTGTACCACAAGGAGAGAGAGAGACACACACACACACACACAATAAGCAAGGTCATCTTCCAGCCTAAAGAAATTGTATGGCCCAACCCCATTCCCAGAAACCGTGAATTAAATAACTGGAGACTGACAGCTCACAATTCCAACTTTAACAATAGATTACTCGAATCAAATCAATGGTGCTCACATACACACACACAAGGAACGCTCAAAAATCCATGTCTCCAAAATCCAAAAGGAAAGCAGCATAAAATCACTGTGAAGTACATTATCAGACCACCCAACATGCATCATTTTGATTTTTGTCCAATACTTCAAATAAATTAGCCGAAAAAGAGAAGAAATTAGTTACTTTGCTAAGAGTTCAAACTTGGGCTGCAAGAAGCTCTTAACTTTCTTGGATGTAAGAGCATATCCCACCACCACCACTTTCTTAGGCCTAACACCCACCGAAGGCGGCGCCGTGTACTTCCTCTGCGCCGTCGCCATTTTCTCTTCGTCAAACACTTCCTTTTCCGCCACTGTGAGGTATGCTACTTCCCCTCCCATTCACGCCCTGTTCGAGCACTTCACCAGCGAATTCAAGCAAAGTATATCCTCTTCCTTTCCTTTTTATATACCAAAATGGAAAAAAGGGGGGATTTTCGAAGATTTTGCTCGAAGTAGATTTTTGTCGTTGAAGCAGAATGTAACGCCCAACATTCATGGGGGTGGGGTGGGATCCAGCTATCATACCATTACATAGATGCAATGAACTATGGAGTATAAATTTGTACAATTATTCTAAATTTAAATTACTTATCATTTTTATTTATAAATTGTACTTATTTCGTCCGGATAGAGGTGCAAATCCCCAATTTAATTGACGGTCGCTGTTGCTGAAAAATCGATTTATTTTTCACCAAAACATAAACGCAACAAATAAGAGAAAATCCATTGATTCCTTGCTCCGACCACTCTCAATGGTCGGAGCACCGACTAACTGGACCATATCTGAATATCCCAACTTTCAGCACTTTTGCAAATTAAATTCCAACTTTTCAGCACTTGGGCAGAATTAACAATGGTAGTGCCCAACTCATAAGCTTATAAATTAGGGTAAATAGTGTTTATGTCTCATCGCTTTAGGTTTTCGAAATATTGCATCGTAAATGATTTAAGTTGACTTTATCTATTTGAAAATGTATAGTAAGACGAAAAATTATCCGAAATGTTCCGAAAATTTAAAACAATACGTGTACTATATGACCGAAAATTATCGATGCCCGAAAATCTCGTCGACGACGTCATATCCACGTGGAAACATAAAGTAAAGTGGCAACCAAAATAGTGTTTTTTCCCATCGTTTAACGTTTTTCGAAATGTTCCGTAAAGATTTACAAACAATACCCATCGTATTCAAAAATAACACTATATGACCAAAAATTATCGATGCTCGAAAATTGACGTGTACTACCGAGCTCGACGTGCCATATCCACGGAAACATAAAGTGAAGTGGCAACCAAAATTAAAAAATTATTTTTATCACATTCACCTCCACTCCGCCGCCTCTCAACTTCACCTGAATTCTAGTTCCTCATTCTCAACATATTTCTCATCTCCAACAAGTCATTGTCCGCCAACCACCAAAATAAGAAGTTACAACGAAAATATACTTGAGCTCTCTGCTTTTTGTGCGACCATACGTTTCTCGTATCATCGTCTCTAAGATTCATTACCAACTCATTCTTCTGCTTCTCTCCGACATCGGCAAGGAGAATGACCGATAATTAATGCAATTTTTCCACTACTCCCGCCTTTCTCGATCAAAATAGTATTATCATTCACATTCTATAGAATTCGCAACAACAACAACCATTGTCCCCAAATGCCACCACCGTAAAACCAAACAGTAAATAAAAACTCTTCACCCCACATCAATAAAAACACCAAATAAAAATAATCAAATAATCCATATATCAATAGTCGCTAGCGGCTATTAAAGCTATCTTCACCAGAAACCATTTGCTTGACGAACGACCACAAGAGAAAGAGTCATGCATCTTTGTTGTGTTGTACAGAAATGAGATTGCTAGGAAGCTGCGAGCAACAACGATTGATGTTATGCGGTAGAGGAGGAAAGCGATCACTATTAGTTGAAGTCGAACGACGACGGTGGCTTCGCTCGTTGTTCGTCAAATTAGAGATGGAGTAAGATTTAAGATGGAGGCCTCCGATCCGGGTGCGAGAGGATCTATATGAGGTTTTAGATCCGGGTAAGAGAGAGAGAGAGAGAGAGAGAAGGAATGCAACAATGGCGATGTAGCATTTGTATATGTTAAGAAGCGTCGTTGAATTTGTTCTCGTTATTTTTATTATTATTATTATGGCATCCAAGTCGGTATGCCACGTCGATACGTCAATCTCCGTATCGGAGACTTTTTGGGTCACATAGTGATAGTTTTCGAATCGATGGATATTGTTTTATAAATACCTTTATGGTGGGACATTTACGAAAAAAGCGCTAAACGATGGGACATAAAACACTATTTACCTTGCCACTTCACTTTATATTTCCACGGATACGGCACGTCGAACTCCGTAGTACACGTCAATTTTGCACCGGATAATATTTCGGGTCATATAGTGTTATTTTTCGAATACGATGGGTACTGTTTTGTAAATACCTTTACGGTGGGACATTTATGAAAAAACGCTAAAACGATGGGACATAAAACACTATTTACCCTATAAATTATAAGTTGCTTCTATTTGAAAATGTTAAGACGAAAACTTGGGTGACTTCCATCTCACCATGAGCTCACCTAGAGATGGCAATGGATCTCGGACCCGATCCAGATCTATGGATCCAGATCCATTTTTCAGGATCTGGATCCTCAAAAAATTAGACCCGATGGATCTGGATCATATTCCCATATTTCGGATCTGAATCTGAGATTTAGTTTTTGAGATCCGGATCGGATCCGGTCTAGATCCGGCCCACATGATCCATTTAATTTATATATATATATATATATATATATATATATATATAATTTTTATTATAGTTAAATATATAACCCTAACTTAAAACTCTTCAATTTTCTTTTTCAAATTCTCCCAAAACAAATATGCTCCAAATTTCATTTCAAATACTCTCAATTATGTATCAATCGATATTCACGGCGGGTCGCGTCACTTACACCACCAACGATCGAGTTGTTTGTTGTTTCCTACTTTATAGTAAATTTGTAATTAACGTCTTCCAATATAGTGATAATTGTAGAAATTCTAAATAATTATTATAGTATTATTGTGTATTTAGATTATTATATTGTTAATGTGAATTATAGTTGATTTAGAATTTATTTTAGAAACGAAAACATATGGATCCGGGTCTAGACCCTGGACCCTGTGGATCTTATGGATCTGGATCTGGATCTAATTTTTTTGGATCCAATGGATCTGGACCGGATCCGGACCAAAGCAAAAAAAATCGGATCTGGATATGGACCTAGCCAGATCCGATCCAGATCCGGCCATTGTCATCCCTAAGCTCACCCTTGTTTTTTTGTTAAAAGAATTATATTAATTATGATGAGTAAGGATAATTAAATTTATTAATTTATAATTAAATTTATTATTTCATAATTAGAATTTATTAATTTTTAATTAGGGTTTATTAATTTAAAATTATGGTTTATTAATTCACATCTAGGGTTTATTAATTTCAATTAGGATTTATTAATTCAAAATTAAGATTTATTAAGTCATGGTTAGAGTTTATTAATTCACAATTAGAGATTATTAATTCACAATTAGAGTTTATTAATTCCAATTATGCTTTACTAATTCAAAATTAAGATTTATTAATTCATGATTTGAGTTTATTAATTCAAAATTATTATTTATTAATTCATAATTATGATTTACTAATTTATAATTAAAGTTTATAAAATTAATTAATTTTAATTAGAATTAATTCAATAATAATTAATCAACTAAATAACTAATTAATTGATTAAGAAATTAATTAGGGGGTTTCATTGTGCGCGCGGCGCGCACATGAGACCAACCCAAATGTTAATTGCAAACTAAATCACAATCTTTCGGTACTTTTACAAATTAAATCTAAATTTTAAAACAATGCAATGATGTCATATCCTTTCAATTTGTTGCAAATTCATGCCTTTTAAATTTGTTGCAAGATCAAAATTCAAAATTGATTAAGAGCTTTTGAAGCTCATTGTTTAGTTTGTCCTTTTGTATTGTAAATATCGTCATCGGTGTCACACATTTGGATAATTAAGCCGAGAGTTGGCACAACGAGCTTCCTAATGATTTAAGTTGTAATTCTGAATTTCTTATGGTAAAATTTATAGCATGTGATGAATCTAAACTATTGATTTCAAAAGTTCTCGATTAATTTTGTGTTTCGATAAATGTTTAAATCTTAGGTTTAAATTCATGAAAAAGATTAAAAGGAATAAATTTGCAATAAATTAAAAAAAAAATTATAACGTTACTACAATTTTTTAAGAATTAAATGTAATTTACAAAAATGTGAAAATTGTGATTTAATGTACAATTAACCTTTTTAATTAGAAGCAGAATTAACTACCTTCGTTCACCGAATTCGTTCATTTTTGTAAATACTGTAAGTGGATAAATTTAGGGTAAAAATGTGAAGTTGATGTTTACAAAAAGAAAATTGAACATTTTTTGTGGATGAATCAAAATGAAATTAAATGAACGTATTTGATGGATGGATAGAGTAAGTTATAAGCATGTGAGTTTGGGTACTACAACTAGAGCTGGTAAAATAAGCCCGACCCCAAAAGCCCGTTCGGGTACCCAGGTTTGGGGGTTTGGGCTTAAAAGTTAAAGGCTCGAAAAAAATCAGACCTAAAAAGTCCGTCCGAAAAAAGCCTCGGGCCTACCGGGCTCCGGGCCAAAAAAGCCAAGGGTTTTGGGCTAAAAAAGTTCACCCGATATTCTATTAATATACATATTTATAATTTTATTTAATATATATTTTTATAATTTTTTAATAATATTAATTATATTTTATATAATTATTTATTTTTTATAGTAACAATTTCCTTAAGAACTCATATATAGGTCAGGATTTTTTTTTGAATTAAAACACATCAAAATTTTGAAAAAATAATAACCTCATAAATCATTCAAAAATAGTTATTAAGAGAAATGATCTGCAAAAATATATAGGTTGATAATTAATAACCTTATAATATGTAAAAACTATTTTGAATCGTTGATCTTAAATATATACTGTATAATTAATTTATATTATTATTATTTTATGCGTATAAGTGTGATTGACATTTAATACTATCATTTATCTTTGATTTGTAATTATTAATTTTTTCTCAATAAATTAAAGAATTAAAATTATATTGAATTACAACATCATCGCATGAATACATAAATAGGTCAAGATGTAAAATAAGTATTATCATAAAAATAAGTAAGCTCAATATGTTCTTATCATTGATTCTTGATTTAAGTTAAGGATGAGATTTTAATTATGTATTTAATGTATTTATTTTTTAAAATTTTAAAATATTGATTTTATATATTAAAAATAAAAATAATCTAAAAAAAAGCTTGCCCATCAGAAAGCCCATCCGGGTTGGTTTAGACTTCATATTTTAGACCCAAAATTTTGAACTGGCCCGACCCGGCCCGAAAAAATGTAAAAGCCCGACGTTCGGGACCGGCCCGACCCGCTACTTTGCCAGCTATACATATTACATTTGAATATGACATCGACATGCATCGTGAAACATGTTGAGGCACTTACTTGAGTGAAGTTTTGCTTTATTGAATTGCAGTGAGAATTTAGTTTTATTACACCGGCCATTTTCAAGTATGTAGACAATCTGTGTGTATTAGTTTAGTGGTAGAATGATTAATGCCCGATGTAAAAGGTTTCAGGTTTGAGTCCATCATGACGCGATCTTTAAATTTTGTATTAAATTGAACAAAAAAATGTATGTAGACAATCCAACCCAATAGCTCCTCCATATATTTTCCAGTTCTGTTATTTACCTCACAATTCTGCACGTTATTTCTTTCTTTCTTTTGTTTGTTTGTTTATTTGTTTGTTTTCATTATTCTTTTTCTATACTTCCTTCGTCCGATAAGTATTATAATTATCTTATTCGGTGTTCATGAAAAATGTATCACTTTCCTTTTTAAGACACTATTTCTTATTATTCAACCCCAAAACTATTCATTATTTACAAAAAAATCATTTCTACCACTCACAACTTAACACATAGTAGCACACTTTCTTCACTCAAACAACACTCACCAATAATTTTATTAAAACTCGTATTGTCCACAAGTGATATACTTATTATGACGGATGAAGTATTAAAATTTACTACAAGGAGGGATCCGATTCTGATTGAATTGAATTTGTTTGTGAATTACTTACAGTTTAGTTGAGTAATATTTTGACCGATTTGATTCGGTTTGTAACCTTATATCAACCTTGATCTAATTTAGGCTCATATAGTAAGACACATTTGATGATAAAGTTGCACTCACAAACCAAAATGAAAAAGATATCGAGAGCCCATCTGGAAATAGCCTATCTGGAAATAATTGTGAAGCCACTCATTGGCCATAGAATAGTAATTCAAATTTTAAACATAACATTCATATTTTGTTTCTTTTTTTTTTATGTATAAGTAAAAATTAGATAATTGAAGCAAAATTACAAACAACGACTGGTAATAAGGACCCTCCTAACCATGGGGTTCTAATAAAAATAATCTAACCTCATTAAAAGCTCACGAGGAAAAAGAGTGCTAACGATGAACAAATTCGAATTCTCCTACCAAAATACCTCAAACCCCAAATCAAACTAGACAAGGGCAAATAACGTAACACATTTATAAGTAAAATATGGTAAAGATGATTTGACAAACAATATATATAATTCTTTTGACTAGAGCATCAACATGAAGCTGCTTCCCCTCATAAATTGCAAAACCTCTACTCGATAGAATAGTAAAGTAACTAATTTAGGTCGATTGAGTTCAGATCGAATTGATTTTTTCACACTTATAGACTAATAGGTATCAATTTAAATACTTGAAAAGAATAATGTTCTACTCATAAATAACATCAGTGCCATAGCATGTCCGAAGTATATGGCTTTAAGGCAGTGGATAAGTTGCAATCTTTTCATTATTGTTTTCTTTTTTGAACAAAAATAAATTGTTCATTATATCCTTCGTTTTATCGAAATCAAGTAGTAGTGGTGTATGATTGTATCTTTATTGTAACAAAAAGGAACATTATTTATCTACCTCCTCATTACAAAAATAAATAATCAAAATATGAATTTCTATTCTCTTGTTCCCAATTAAAAAGATAAAAAAATAAATAAACAAATAAATAAAACGTCGCACATCAACCAATTAATTTGATTTGTTAATTGTTGTGGCTATCCCCTAAACGTGCCCTTCTCTTTAATAATTTAAAAAGTCGCTCGTTAATTGTATTGTTGCTATCCTCAATAATTTTGCATCCAGAAGTTTCGAAAGTACCAAACTTACCCCTTCTGGAAATGGAAAAGAAGTGTACAACCACCCGATTTTCTCTCATTTTCAATCCCTGTTTCTGCATATAATATGAATATGCTGCAAATTCCTTTTCTGTCGTGGATTTGGATTTAGATTTGGATTCGGATTTGGATTCGGATTCACTCAATCTTAGTTCAACGTTCATCATGGACTCATGGTTCCCCAGCAACAAAGATCGTGTTTTATTTTACACATCCGAAATGTTCTTAAAATCAAAGAGTTGCACGTCTTCTTAAGATTCATCATCATGATATCTTCTTTAGTGTTCTAGGAAGATACCCAAATCGACTGGAAATTACTTCAATCAGCTCGAAAGAAATCATCGAAAATAGGAGCTAAAAATGATTTGGTGTCCACAATAATTCAACATACCCAGACAAATGGCACTAATTATCCTGCTATATCTTTTTCATGCTTCTTGCGGTTTTTTCCTTCTTGATTTTCTTTTCATCCCTCCCATTTTCCACTCCAAGTAAATCTGCAAAGTCATCATAAATCCAGAGATCAGTCATCAGACCAATGATAGATCATAAATCCAAAGGCAAACCTCAAAACTGCAGACCTTCAGCAGAATATATATTATGCAATTTCTCCACCCTGAAAGTAGAGACAATATCCAACCAAAACTCGATAGGAAGTAGGTTGAAAACAGGATGCTCATTTAAACAAAAACCAGAAACATCAAACAAGTAACAGTATATCTATTTACAAATACTAGTCCCGGATAACAACCAGTAAACTGTCATCAGTCCAACAAGCATATCACTATCCATGATTGGCATACGACTCTAGAATTTGTTGTTATTTTTCTTCAGGGATCAAATTTCGGTCATGAATTGTCAGTGAGAATGTAGCATACATTCATTGCAAATATAATGAGACAAGAACTATTTTCAATGGTGGAATTTGAACCAGATGGTGAATAATTGACCAAATCAAGTCCTTGACAATATTAAGAATCAACTAATATCGTCAAATTTACTTCAACAGCCCATAGGTCTAATTAAAACTCCTGGGCCAAAAATAAAACAAGTGTTTTTAACACACCTAGTCCAGTACAGAGCTTTCAGTTAACAAGGTCAAAGCTCAATAAGAAAAGTAACTAAGAAGGTAAAAAGCTCAATGAGAAAATAACTAACTCAAAAGAATATCAACACGAAAAATGATGCTAAATGGCCATGCTAGTTGCTTGTCTTAAAAATGTAATTTAACTCTGCTATGGAAAAGTGTATGTATGGTCTTCATAACATCAAAACCTCTCAAATTCCTTAATCTGAATAGACGAGTCCAACCAAAATCGAAAGCAAATCCTATAAAATGAGTTAATGGCCAGAGACATCTTACCTAGTAAAATAACAAAAATAGACAAAGCATTAGTGGAAGAAATACACAAAGCTTATGTGTGTATGCGCATGAGAGAGAGAAAGAGAGATCATTGATAGACCAACTAAGCAATATAACTGACAGTAGTTGGATATTGATAATCAAGTTGAAACCAACATGCGAGCACCAGTGAAAACAAAGAATAGCTGTCAACTTTGGATGGAATCACAGGAAGGCAAATAAAGCATTCTCTCCAAAATGGCTGAATTTGTTTCTTTCACATGTCAACTATCATGTGTAACTATGAGCCAATTATGGGGCTTTTCCTGTATATATTTTATAAGTGTTTGCTTTCAATATGGTAGAAGCTTAGCCAAAATTGTTATCAACATCTTAACGAATCCAACTACTAAAATCATTACATTGCATGAACCCAAGTATGTTTTGACATGCTATACCCATGCCAAGATGCAAAGTCTGTCAATACTATCCTCTGTTTCATGAGCACTTAATGTGAGACCCACCAGTTCAATTGCATGCCAATGAAAAAGCTCTAAAGTCTTACCTAACCACGGCTTATATCACCTACAATCTCTCCTGCTATAGCAATCAAAATATTTTACAATATATTTTTGTGCTTTGTGCCAACTTTTTCAGTCTGATAGAAACGATTTTCACAAAATATATAAACCACTTGTGGAAGTTTAAGAGTTCGTATGGTTTTAGATGTTGAAAGATTATAATTTGACTTAAGATCACTTATGTTTGCATATCTCTACAAAAGTAACATCAAATGAGAAGGCACGTCTAACAAATTAAACATGAAACAGACTTCAATAAACAAATAACAGATGGAGGGATTCATGAACATCAACATGAAGCACCTTTTCTTATTATCATTGCGCATCCAGCAATTGTAGTGACGTTCATGTAAATATTTTGCTGTTTGCTTATAGCACTGAAACTGCAGTGAGGAGTCTGATTGATTCAGCTCGAATACAATCATATTGATATGGGTTACCTGATTCATCTGTGAACTAAGGTTCTGGTAATGTAAGAATAATTGTTTTCAATACTAGAATAACTGATATGCATCAAGTAGGCTGCAAGGACAGAGCTCGAGAAATGAGAAATTAAAATTGAGACAGCCAGCAGTACAATCCAATGGTTATGAATTATGATACTTAATTTGCTTGCATGCACTTAAACTTATTCACTACATGTACAATCAGAATTAACCCCACATTAACTAATCCTTCACATACATGGAAACACTTTTTAAACACCTAAAGGTATATAATACAGGTGTGTGCTTCCCTAGTATCTCAAGCTTTGCACAATGATTTAAAGCAAATAGTCCTGATTATTCTTTCTTAAGAAAATTTTCCTTGTCACAAGATGGAATCTCAAAATCACATAATATTAAGGAGTTAAATATGAAAAACCTCATAATATTGATTTCATTTTATTCAAAATTCACCAAAAGAAACATCTCATGTCTAACCTGCTACAGATGATAAAACAAGAAGAAGATACTCTTATTAGGCCTTCTGTGTTGCACAACAAGCCTTATTAATTGTAAGATACTCTTTAAAACCAAGAAAATTCAAACAGAGAGGAAAAACTAATGCATCAAGAGGCTAAATCTTGTACATAGATCCATAGGTTCACAGCCAAACCTTACAAGTTACAAGCATGGACTGACAGCAACTACTCCAGAGATATAACTGCCTTAACCTGGTGCATCATGGAACAGCAATTGAGTTGAGAGAAAAGACGTAGTAATCACAGAGACTAAAAATGTGTTATAGCTGAAGACTTTACAGCATTTAATCAGGAGATAAAGAACATCAATCAATCTTCACTGAGGATTGAAACCCAAAAACTATAAACTATTGATGAAAATCTATTGAGTTAATTAATGATTTTCTAAAAAATGAAAACAATTCAAACAACGTACCAACTAACACTGTTATAAAATGTGGCTCAGGCTGCTGCCAGCCGCCTCATTTTCGGCATAATCAACCAGATTAGGTGCCTGGCAGCCTAGTTGCGTCTAGGAGACCTCATGTGGAATTTCTTTATTTTCTTTCTACTTTCTGAAAAAATAATATTACAGGAGATGTTCCTTGATGAATTTGAGATCATTCTTGTTCATTAATATTGTGTATGTGAAACTAAAAAACAAGTAATTAATATATTAATAGAGGACAAGGTGACCAGCACCAATTTAAAAGGTGTTGTCATCAAGGTACTAGGTACCAGTCCACGGTGTATGACTGGCGCTTAGCGAACTTTATAACATTACCACTCAATTAGAAAAAACCTGTGATCATGATTCCGAATATATCTATCTGCATAGTAATTGATGAAGGGACTAAAAAGTTATTATTCAATCAGCTTCTGTGATATTCATTGGAACTTGTATTTCCCCATAATATTCCAACATATTGTTTGATCTCCATCTATGAATACATCATTTTCTAGCTATTGGAGAGAGAACATAAAACTAAGCAGACTGACAAAATAAACAAAAAGTTGCAGCTGAAAGAGAGAGAGAATTTTGAGCATAACATAAAGCAGAAAGCATTAAGAGAGAGTTTAACCATATATTGTTTCCAAGTACAAACTCTTCTACAATAGCTCATGTCATCCTATCAGACAGTAGACCTAACTAACACATGGATTACCACGCGCAGAACTGATGAGATTAGCCTCAAAATAACTTCAAATAGAATAATTATCATAGCAGAACTAGAGGGACAAGATAAAGCAACTAATGATTTAATCAGACCAACTCAAACTGTGGACTGACCAACTCAAGGTGTTTGGTCCACCAAAAGATGCAATGTGGAAAGGAAATATATAATGCCAAATTGCCAATTGGCTCGTCCATTAGAGCTATTGAATTTTGCATCTAGACAAGTAAGAACATGCCAAAAAAAAATCTATATAGGAATAGGAGACATACATACTATATAATCTGTCAAATATAGAAACATGAACATGGAAATAATTTTTATCACAAGAATGTTACAAGAAACATATATAGGAGGATGTGAAGAAAAAGTTAGTCAGTCAGATTGGATAGGAAAAGCAAAAAGACCTACAGAAGATACACTGTCTAGAAAATCCAGAGCTACCCCTATCCAAGAAAAGAGAAATCTAAAACAATCACCCTCTTCCAGAATAAAAACCATTTGCTGAAATATAAAATGGGTGAACTTTATTTGGATAAGCATGAAACTTTTTTCCAATATTCCAATTCCTCTCTCAAACCAGCAGATGGACATACTCAATACTCATCAGAGATCCAGGACTAAGATTTCAATAATGACATTTTAACAGATGAAACGGTTTAATACATGTCATAAGAACAAAATACTGTATGGGAAAAATTTGATGAAAAAGTAAGTCTCCTTGGATAATCCTTTCAAGACATGAATGACATCACACATTCTTTATTTGTCCTACACATTAACATGTTAATGGAAGAATGATCTCCTCACAAAGATCTATGTTACGAGTTTGGGCTCAGTAATTAGGCCTTGTTAATAATTAATTCTTTCATAAACTTTTATGAGCACCGAGGAGTACCTCGAAATATAACATGAAAAAGGGAAAGTGGAAACATGAAAAAGAAGATAAAGAAGAAAGAGAAGGGTGATGCTGAACAATAGCGAGCAGTATAATAAGAGAATTCGAAAACAGAGTTGTAGAAACTGTTCAAACTCTAGCTTAGATCTATCTCTAATCTCTACCTGTAAAGAGAACAAAGTAATAAAATTTTAGCCCACACCAAACTAGCTTCCTAATTTGATTAGGTTTCTCAATAGATCCAGAGATTTGATAATAATTCACTATTCGGATGTGGTTTGACCAAAATACCTAAATCTGTTCCAACAACTACAAACATAGTAACATACAAGTACAAAAGACTTATTCTCAGCCACGAATTTCTTGAATGGCAGAGCGCAGCACATCATCTCCAACAAGTAATCGTAATTTTTTCATGAAAGCATCTTTTCCCAACTTCCCATCCTGCAAAAAGGAAGGTTGAATACTTTAATTTGTAAAAAACTTATAATTTATGAACCCTAACAAACCCATTTGCATCAGGTAGAGGAATCGAAATTCTCACCTTACACGATTCCCATGAAGCTTGCAATTCGCAAAATCGCGGCAAAGGAAGCAAACCTCTCAGCTTGGAAAATAGCTTTGCGATAAATGTCGACGGATGAGGAACCCAATTCTTAGGGACGCTATTAACAGAACCTGAAAAATCAACCAATTCTATTGAGTTTCAAAGACGTACCAAATTTTGAACGAAGTTGATTTCTAAAGAAAATCTACTACCATTTATATTTACAGGCCTGTAGCTGACCACGCATTCTGGTAGAATATGAGTATTCATGTTGCCATGCCACACTGTATACCACCTAGGATTGTTTAAATCATCAACACCAGTATCGTACTCCATACTTGACGGATAAGACTGAAGCGACCCTGCTTCTACCTTCTCACATTTTCCCAATATCACTCTACACAATATGACATGCTTCTCACCATTCTCGTCTACCTCTGCCAACATTGCACTGTACATCCAAACCAAAAGGTTACTAGAAAATAAGCAAATCCCGAAAAAAGATGATAAAGCCAAAGGTCAACAAATAAATACATGTTCTAGCTCATCAATCAAAAGATTAACATTACAAAAAATAACTTGCACTTACAGCAATATGAAGATAATATTACGAGCATGCACAGAAACAGACCTATTTTGGGGTGACCGTATAGGCGACAAGTGAATTCCAATACCATGACCGGGTGAGCGAGATAACTTGCTAGGAATTCCAAACCCATGCATCAAGATGCTCTCCACGCCCTGGGATGACGTCCCATACCATGCAAAAACCACATTGCTCTCCCCTCTAGCTTGTTTCTTGATCTCTACTTGCTTAGCAAAAACCTCCGAACGCGCTTTATCCAAGTGTCCCATCCGGACACATTGATGAATGGAGGTAACTTTAGCACCCGGCTCCACATTCTCCAGCCCGGATAAAAACAGATTCCTAACTATTGCATAGCGTTTCTCCGCAGCTGCCAAATTCCTCGCCTTTGGCCACCGCGATGATTGTGACTCGCTCTCAACCAATTTCAGCCTCTTGGCGCCGGTGCCGCAATAACTCTCCTCCACTTTTTCCTTCTCCACATTTTCATTTCTCCCCCTCTTGCCCAAATTTACATCTTCCTTCAACCCCACACCCTCGTGATTCCCTGAATTCTGAACAATTTTTATATCAATCTCAATCTTCGCGCAACTCTCATCGCCATCGACCAATTCAACCTCACGATCATTTTCACAACTGTTGACAAACGTTTTAGGGAAAAAACACTTACCATCAGCATCAATCCAAGCGATGGACCGCTGATTGCCGGACTCCAAATCAATCTCAAGCATGCGGTACAAGTCAAACAAACAGTTGTACCCGAGGACTTGAGCCTCGACCATCGGCCTCCCCTCCACAAACCCTAATTTCAACAAATCCGCCACTTCCTCCGAATAATCAACCCACGATCCATTCTCGTAGAACATCAAACGCTTCGGGCAGGAACTCCGCTTAAAATTCGAATAATTCTGGATCAAAGGCTCACAAAGCGTTGCAGCTGAAGATCTATGACCCAAGGCTTTCGCACTGCTTACTTCGCACCTTTTCGTCATTATCGAGGTGGAATTCAACGAATTCATGGCTGAACCTGAGCGTACAAATTGAGAAGCTCTCTGTACAATATCTGCTGATTTAGCGCTGCGAAGAACTTCTGAGGAGAAGAAAGAAATTTTGCCGCCTATGTAACCCCTCACTGTTCAGGTCGGTTAGCATCAAAAGACGAAATTGTCCTCGTGGACCAGGTGTGAAAAGACAAGCAGGGGCACGAAAATTTATGTAATGACTTGATGGTTAAGAAAAATAAGTTTATTGTAATGAGGGCATATAATTGGGCTGAATTATTGGTCGTGGGATTACTTCAGCCCAAAGAAAAGTTTGTTAGATATTTAAAAAGAAAAAAAGAATCATTTAGAGAGTCAATACTCTCGACTTTTCTTTATTCCATTCCAAGTTGGCGACTGTGGGGTAATGTTGTGCAATTCCTATTTTAATGGAAAAATATTTGGATTTATTAGAGTACTATAACCTATAAGGAGGCTGAGATGTATACTAGTATGTTTAAATGTGTACAATTTGTTGATTCAACAAACAATTCTAGAAACACGAACCTTCATCCATCTATTATGACATTGACATAGATTTAAATCTCAATGGGGTGTTTGATTTGAGAGATAAAGAATAATTAATAAAATAATTCAACTTAATTATATGTTTAGTTTATATTATTAGGCCAGTGATAGATTATTAGATCTGTATTCTTATCATTTAATTGAATGCTAATTTATCACCATAAATTAAGATTAATTATTTAATCATCTTTAAATTTTAATATAAAATTCTAAAAATACTCTCATTAAAATTTGGGAGATATTGCTAGAGATAGAAAGAAGGCGACGGTGGGTGCATCAACAGCTGTTGTCTGCAAGTTGAGGGTTGCGACAACGGTGATTGCGCGAGCTGGAAAAATCTGAGGAAGAGAAGGACCCCGCAGATCTATGTGTAAGATTAGCTAGAAAGTGAGGGAGACGAGCGATGGCGAAAGATGAGCAAGATGAGAGGAAAGGTTTGAGCGAGAAGGGAGGGCAGGTGAGATTATGGTCGCCGCTGTTGTTAGCAACATGTAGTAAGTGGCGATGGTAGTAAGTGGCGATGGCATTGATTAAGAAATGGGGAGATTTATGATATTGTTCCAGAGAGAGAAACGTGAAAAAGTCAAACAAATATTTGTCTGATAAAAAATATTCCAAACTATCAGACATATATTTATGCAAACGGCTAATTATCCGTATTCTATGAAAAATGTCACGCATCTGGAATCTTAACGTGGATAATCGGATGTCACATAAAAATGTCACTTAATTTCAATAACATTTATGTTATTTTAATTTTTATCTTTTGTATTTTCTCTGTCCTTAATTTCATTTCTAATTTTTCTTTTTGATACGTTCCTCAAACTCCTTTTTATTCTATATATAAAATTATCCCATAAAATATTATATACTTATTACTTTCAACAATATATTTATTTATATCTTTTATCACTAATGATTCATCATTATCCATCATTCTTATTCTCAACAATACAATTTATTTATTTATTTTATCATTCATGATCTATCATTAATTAATTTAATATTATATCAATATGATATCATTACTTCATTCACCGTACATCCAACAATTTTTGTTAAAACTCGTATTAAAAATATCCAAAAAGAAAATAGGAAAATGGAGAAAGTATGTGATATCTAGATTAGGGCTGTTAAACGGTTCGGTTTCTGAATTTTTCGATTAACCGAATCGAATTTTTCCAAAAATGTGGAACCGAAACCGAACCGTTATAAATTTTCGGTTAATCGAAAACAGATCGGTTCCGACGGTTCGATTTTCGATTAACCGAAAAATCAAATTAAAATTAATTAATAATAAAAATAAATAAAATAATGATTAAAAATGAAACTTATTATAAATAAATAAAATATTTAATAAATAATTAATAATAATAATTAAAAATTGATTTTTAGAATTTTTAATTAATTAATTAATAATGAAAAATAAAAAACGATTTTTCGGTTTCGAATCGTTCATTATCGGTTAACCACTAACCAAATTTTTTCAATTCTGGAACCGGAATCGAAACCGAACTGATAACCGAATTTATCGGTTTTCGATTAACCGAATTTGTCAGTTTCGGTTCTAACCGAAAACCAAAAACCGTTTAAACACCCCTATCTAGAGCTGTCTAAACAGCACGGATCAAATATCCAACCAGTAAAAATTAAATACCCAATTTTGTTTAGTTGGGAAAATTACTCAATTTATTATTATTTTCTTAAATCTCCTTGACTAACCAAAAAAAGCAAGAAAAAGAAAAGAAGAAAAAAAAAAAAGTGAGATTATGCTGAGAGGCAAATCATGTTTCTCTCTTACCGATCTGCTCTTTTTCTTGCAAGTACACTAGATTTGGCCCCGCGCCGCCTCCCCGCTTCCCGATCCCTCCACCGATTTCTCTCTCTATCTACTGATTTCGGTCCAGATCGGAAAGCCTTCGTGCAGCCCTCATTTTGCATCCCTGGAGTGTAATCGTTGCAATCAATACTCGGTAGGCAGACCGGCGGCGCGGTGGGGCAAAGGCGGAGTCCGAGAGAGGACAGAGAGCGATTGAGAGGTGAGAGGCAATGCTGATTCTGCCGATTCAGATTTCAGAAATAGAATTTATAATCTTATACACTAGTCTATATTCTTAAACTTTTATTAATATATTACATATATAAAAAGTATTAGAAATATATAAAAACAAATAAAAATAGGGTGTTTGGATCTATTCAATCACCCAACGGGTATACCCGATGTGCGGAAACCACTTAATAATCCTACTCGATCCCGACATATTTATCGATTTTTCGGGTAATCATGTAATCTAGTAACAATACCCGACCACATGTAGGTCCGATATCAGGTACCTGGTATCCTAGTAGTCACCTTTAGTAGTATCCAAAGAGCCATATTAAGATTTGGTGGACCAAAATCTAGGTTTGAACATTTCGACACAAAGTTAATGGTTGATTTAAATAAATATTTCTAAAAGTTCCAAACACATTTTATAAAGTGGATATATCATTCTTAAGAAGCTATGTTTAATATTTCTCTCAAGATAAATATTAACTTCACTATTAAAAAATATGTACATATTTACTTTTATTCATAGTTCGTCTATTTTTTTGATTAATTAAATACATAAATTTAAAGATTGAGTTACGATGGAATCGAACCTGAGATCTTTGGTCTTGAACATTAATCATTCTACTATTAGACCAACACACACACTTTGTCTACTTTTTTTTTGTACATGTGTGTTGAAGTTAGGAGTCTGAAGTTCACCTCCTCAAAGTGCATTTATTTGTGAGGCACGCTTCTGAACACTCTCTTTAACCATTTGCACATGGGTTCAAATTAGAGCCGGCAAAATGAGCCCGGCCCGAAAAGCCCGTCCGGGGTACCCGGGGTTTGGGTTGGTTTGGGCTTAAAAATTAAAGGTCAGAAAAAAATCGTGCCCAAAAGCCCATTCAAAAAAACCGGCCTCACTGGCTTGAAAAAAAGTCGGGGTTTGGGCTAAAAAGCCACCAATATTTTATTAAATATATATATTTTATAAATTATTTAATATACATATCTATACTTTTTTAATAATATTAATTGTATTTTATAGTAAAGGTTTCTTACTAATTCACATACTAGTCAGAAAAATATTATTTTTTGAATTACAACACATCAAAATTCTAAAAAAAAATAATAACTTCATAAATCATTCAAAAATAATTCATAAAATAAATTATCTCCAAAAATATATAGGATGATGATTAATGACTTTATAATATTTAAAAACTATTTTGAATCATTGATCTTAAATATATATTGTATAATTAATTTATTTTTTTCTATTATTTAAGACGTATAAGTGGAATTGACGTTTAATAATATCATTTACCTTTGATTTGTAATCACTAATTTATTTCTCCTTAAATTAAAGAATTAAAATTATACTGCATTATAATATCATCGTGTGAATACATAAATATGTCAAAATATACAAGAGACATTATCATAAGAATAAGTAAGCTTAATATGTTCTTATCAATTCTTTATTTAAGTTGGAGTTATGAGATTTTAATTATGTATTTAATTTATTTATTTTTATGAAATTTAAAATAATAATTTTATATATTAAAAAAATTAAAAAATAATATAAAAAAAACCCGCCCGCCCGGGGTTGGTTTGGGCTTTATATTTCTAGGCCCGAAAAAATTTCGGGCCGACCCGACCCGGCCCGGAAAATATAAAAGCCCGACGAGCCCGGGGTCGGGCCGGCCCGACCCACTACTTTGCCACCTCTAGTTCAAATTGAATTAGATTGGAATCCAACTAATTTATTATATTTATAAATATTGTTATTTTTATTCATAAAATTATCACTTTTGTTAAAAATTTTTATTTTTAATAGTGTTTTCTTTGTGAAAAGATATATAAGAAAAATATAAAGGATAACAACTGTCATTTTTTAGAGATAATTATGGTTTATGTCCCTAATTTTGATGAGATTTTAAAAAATATCCTCAACTTTAGTTAATACATTAAAATGTCTCTAACTTTGATAAGATTTTGAAAAATATTTTCAACTTTAGTTAATACATTAAATGTTTAAAACTTTGATGATATTGTGAAAAATATCTTGATTCCATAATTTCTGATGACGGAATGATGCCTCATTTGAGCTATAATCCATACGAGATTGAATGTTGAGTTATTTGAGCAATAACCGACACGAGAATCCTACGAAATGACGTAGCATTTCATCTTCAAAACTCCAAATCAGGGATATTTTTCAAAATATCGTCAAAGTTGGAGATATTTAATGTATTAATTAAAGTAGCGGGCTTTTTCAAATTTTTGTCAAAGTTGATGACATTTTAATGTAGTAACTAAAGTTATGGATATTTTTCAAAATCTCGTCAAAGTTGGGGATACAAACTGTGATTATCCATATAAAACTATCACATTTATTACATGTATCACTTCTATTTGTAACAACTATCACTTATATATTAGATAATTGATAAAAATATTTGTTAATTTTTATAAATTAAACAACCATCACTTTTATTAAGACTAACTATCACTTTTATTCATAAGTATTATTATGTTATGGTAAATCAAACTCTTCTACATAGTAAATGTTACTTATGTTATGGTAAATAATATTTTTGTAAATGATAAGTTATACTCCTTTATATAATAAATAATGTTATTATATATAACAATTAGTTTAATATTAAGTATTTCTTTTGATTGAAATGCTACTTTTCTTTGTAGTAAATTGTACTTTTGTATGGGATACTTCTCTATACTAAATAATAGTTTTTTTCCTTCCGAATTAATAATTATCAAAATGCCACCATATTTTGTGAAAATAAGAACTACTAAATCTTTTCAGTGTTAAATTTAATATTTTTCAACATTGGAAATGATACTTTACATTATTAGAAGTGATACTTTTTTCTCGATCCAAATAAATATAAAAATATCAATATTCTTTTCAACGTCGCCAGTTCCATCCAGGGCCTAGCCACTGGTGTCAAAACATACAAGCCCTTCAAGACTGAATGAGTCTTATCTATTGTTCTTGTTAGAACTACATGAATATATGATGTCATTCAATTAAATGAATTAACGACTACAAGTGCATGTTTTACTAGAGTTTTTAAGAGTGGTAGGACTAAAGAACTTTGGAAATCTGTGTGCTTTTATTAGGAAGACAAAGGTTTGATTGAAAATGTTCATCAAGAGTTTTTATTTTTATTTTTTTTACAATAGTATAAATGATTATTGTAATAATATGAAAAATAGCGAGACAAATGAATAAAGAAACAAGGTCATCAAGAAGAACTCCATGAGGAGAAGTTAAAAGCAAGGCCACAAGTTAAAGGAAAATATGAAAAAGTAATTTGCGTGGACAATAAATGGACGATCGCAAAGATCTCTATGTTCTATAAGCAAACACAAACACAAACACCCACATCCATTGCGTCAAAGAATGAGTTGAATATAAAGAGGTTCGAGAGGATTTATAAAAGTTCGAGTTCCGAACATTATTTTCAAGCCACTCAAGTTCTGAATTTTACTTACATAGAATGACAAATCAAGAGTAATGAATGGGAGTTGGAATAAATAATTGTGAATTTTGTAATAGAAGATATTTTGCAAGAGAAATATCTAAAATATTAGGGGAAATTCTAAAATATTAGAGTAAAAAATAGAAGGAAAAGGAGGAGAAAAGCCTAGAATTAGAATAATATAGACCATATATCTTTGACTTTTGTTATGAAGTGAAGAAGACTTAAATCGTTTTTGACACGTAAACACACAAAATTCATCATCATAACAAAAAGTAATCCTCTAATTCCCACTTATTTTCCAAAAGCTTTTCATGAATATTTCAAATTAACTTTAAAAAAATTATTAGTTTTCCAACAGTCAAGGTTACAAGTTAACACAACATAGTTCTTCTCCTTCAAAAATTTCAGATGAAATAGTTATAAACATACATTAGAGAATCCCCCAAAAAATCATATACATTGTACAATTGTGAAATATAAAAAAACCCTACTATGTAACAATGAAGACAAAGCCTCTGAATCAACAAATTCCAACTATCCTTTCTTTTCTTTTTCTATTAATTAATTACCCACGCATGTTGTGTCATTTTTCACCAAAAATAAATCCGACACTCAGTCAGTATGTCTATACTACACAGATAGCAGTAAGCAAAATCGTCTCCAAAATGATTGGCGAGAATTTCTCCAATTTTTCACCTGTTAAATAAGTTTTAGAAAGTGACTAAAATATAAAAACTCGAAAATTACAAATATGAACGGTATCCAGATGTTTGATTGTAACAAATATGATGAATGTATTTCGGTTCCAATTAATTCCACTCTAGCTTAGACAAACCCGATCCTCGATGCAAATATAACTCTAATTCATGAAAAAAAACCAGTTATGAAAACTGAAAACGCTTCTGACGTAATCTTATCTCTCCTTATTTTGTCGGTAATTAGGAAGACGCTCCACTAACTACTTCTCTAATCGACTTACAACCGTAAGAGACACTCTATAGATTTAATGAGCCGACAACTTTAAGATTTAGAGAAACCCGATTCAAAATCAATAAACTCTGACGCAGGATTATCGAATTTAAACTATTAAACTCTTGACTCTGATGAATCACTTTACCACTAATCAAATCTAAACCACAATTACGGATGGCTGATTCAATTGGCTACTAATTAATTCTGAACTACTAAATATTTGCAACTACCTAACAGAGCCGAAACAATTAACGACAATAAACATAGAGAATAACATATGCGCGCATAAAATTAAAGGATAAAACCGATTAGATCTCACGGAAAGAATCGCGCTAGAGCTTCCTTAATCTTCACCGGAATGAAAGAGATTGGCTAGAACTCATAAATGAATTCTAGCTACTAATAATAAAGAACTCATGTAGAGCAGACCTTCCAAACATATAGAAAAAAAGAATTAAAAATAAAAAGAAACTAAAAAGCAGGTAAAAGAAACAAAAAAAGAAAATCTTGGGTTGCCTCCCAAGTAGCGCCCTTGTTTAAGGTCCAAGGCCGGACACCATGGTGGTACGATCAAGAGTTGATGACGGAAGTAGCCAAGTTCATCTCTCGAAACTCGGCTATCTTCATCTCTTCAATTGTAAACTGCTGTCCATCTGGAGGATCGTGCGGTATGGGCGTACCGCCTGGCTCCTTCTGCAATCTGCTTAAATGTTCAACAACATTGAGGTCCTTGTTGACAACAACTGACAACGTGTCATCCTCTTCTAAAATTGCATACTCCAAACACTGTGGGAGTTTGTTTAATTCCAGCTTTGGGTCTTTCATAAAAGATGACATAATTTTCTCCGTCTGGTCAATATGGCATACTGCTCGAAAGATGTTGATCACTTCCTAATGATGCATTCTTATCTATCATATGCTCAAACTTATCTTCCCTACAACTATTCTCAATAAAATCTTCAGCCCAAGGATCAACAATATCAATCATGAATATAGATTCAGGATCCTCAACATGCTTCATAGATTCAAAAATATTAAATGTGACAATTTCTCCATCAAATTCCAAGCTAAGCATGCCTTTATCAACATTAATTATTGCATTTGCTGTTTTCATGAATGGTCTTCCTAATAAAATCAAAGACTTATGAGCAGAGGAAGAATCATCCATGTCAATAATATAGAAATCAACGGGAAAGATCAAATCATTTACTTTAACAAGAACATCCTCAACTACACCTAAAGGATATGCATTGGACCTATCAGCTAACTGAATGATTACGCGAGTTTCTTTCAATGGTCCTAAATGCAACTCCTTATAAACAGAATATGGCATGACATTTATGGATGCTCCTAAATCAAGCATGGCTCTCTCAACTTGCTTAATACCAATAATGCAGGGGATAGTAAACATACCAGGATCCCGACATTTTTGTGGTAATTTCTTTTAAATAATAGCAGAGACATTCCCCCCCACTCGGATCTTTGCATCTTTCCCATGTCTCATCTTTTTAGCACATAATTCTTTCAAAAATTTTGCATACCTGGGAACTTGCTTGATAGCATCGATCAATGGTATGTTGATTTCTACCTTCTTGAATACCTCTAGGATTTCTTTTTCGTCATCTTCTTTCTTGTTGCGGATCAACCTAGAAGGAAAAGGTGCATCGATTAGTTTTTTATGATTTAAAATATTGGAATCGACACTTACCTTGGAAGACAAATGAGTTTCAGATTTTTGTGTTTCTTGAGTGGCTCCATCTTCTTTCATTCCTCCATGTTCAATTTCTTCTTTTGCATCATTCTTGAGGTCGTGCTCGACCAACTCCTTGTCGCTCTGTAGCGTGACTGCACAAACACTTCCCCTTGGATTAATCTCTGTTTGCGATGGAAGTTTGCCTTGAGAAATCTGTAACTTGTTCATTTGAGTGGCTAACTGTGTGATCAGTGCCCATATCGCTCAACGCAGCTCGTGTCTCTTCTTTGAAAGCTTGTTGACTTTGCGCCAAAATCTTCACAATTTCATTCGGGTTTGGTTCGACCCGTCGGTATGGGCATACTGCCCACCCTGCGCTGCCTCGTGTATAAACTCGTGTCCCTCTTGACTCCAACTAAAATTGGGATGATTCCTCCATCCAGGATTATATGTGTTTGAAAATGGATCATTTCGTCTTTGCCTCTGCCTTTGTGCATCGTATTGAGCATCACCCGAACCATAACATGCTTGTTCGGGTTGAGGATCCCGAAGTAGAGACATGCGTCGATAATGACCATTTTTCGAACATATACCACATTGAATTTTCTGCGTTTGTGCTCCTGCAAGCTCTCGAACTAAGGATGTTAGAGCATCAATCTTGTCGTGCACATTCGAACTTCTGATCTCTCCAAAGATTTTACAGGTCTATATCTATCATCATCATCGTCTTCATATTGTTGGCCATTCGATACCATGTCAATGATGAGTTGTTTAGCATCGTCCAATGTCTTATTTGTTAATGATCCACATAGCAAAGATCAACAATTTTCCTATCAAAGAAGACATACCACGGTAAAAATAGTTAGTGAGCAATTGATAATCGAGAATCCGTGGTCGGGACACTTTGCACACAATTGCCGGAATTGTTCCCAATAATCATCAAACTCTCTCCATTCTTTGTTTAATGCTACTAATAGCCATTCGTAAATTTGCGACTCTTGATTACGGAAAGAATTTACGTAAAAGTATTCTTCTAACGGCTCCATGTTCGGATGAACTGGGGAAGGTCGAATAGCCAATGTCAGCCTACCACCGCAAAGTATGAGAAAAAGTTAGCAATCTCAAATTATCATTGGTAAATCCTTGTGGGCGTAAAGTAGAGCACACTAAATCAAATTCAGCAAGATGTTTATGTGCACTCTCTCCAGGCATATCTCCAAACTTGGGAAGAACTTGAATAAAACCAGGTTGGATCTCGGAGTTTTGGTTGATTGTAGGTAGAACAATGCACAGAGGGTGATTACTCCTACGACGACCCAACTCTTTAATCAACGGCTGTGGATTTGCTCCTCCATTCCCTTCAACGTTTTGTATCTCCATGATGATTGTAGTAGCCTTCTTTCTTGCCTTAGCTACCTTTGTCAATTTGCGCGCAGTTTTCTCAATTTCTGGATCAAAGACTAATTCTCCTGCACGAGAAGAACGAGGCATAAACCAGAAACAATAAAATAAAAATAAAATAGATAGAAAATCGAATAAATTACTGCTTAAAACCAATCCCCGGCAACGGTGTCAAAATTTGGTGTGTCGTTTTCACCAAAAATAAATCTGACACTCGGTCAGTGTGCCCTTGCCTACGTATAGCGATAGCGTAATCGACACTGTCAAGATGCCCAAACTGCATAGAAAGCAGTAAGCAAAATCGTCTCCCAAAGGATTGGCGAGAATTTCTCCAATTTTCCACCTATAAAATAAGTTGTGATAAGAGATTAAACTATAAAATCGAAAATAGCAAATAAGAAAGGTATCCAAATGTTTGTTTGTAAGAAATATGATGAGGGTATCCCGGTTCCAATTAATTCCACTCTAGCTTAGACAAATCCGATCATCGATGCAAATATAACTTCAATTCATGCAAACAAACCAGTTATGATCACCGAAGACACTTCTGACGCAATCTTATCTCTCCTTAATTTATCGGTAATTAGGAAGACACTTCACTAACTACTTCTCTAATCGACTGACAACCGTAAGAGACACTCTATAGATTTAATGAGCCGACAGCTTTAAGAATTAGAGAAACCCGATTCAAAACCGATAAACTCTGACACAGGATTATCGAATTAAGATCGTAAACTCTTGACTCGATGAATCACTTTACCACTAATCAAATCTAAACCACAATTACGGATGACCGATTGAATTGGCTACTAATTAATTCGAACTACTATATATTTGCAACTACCTAGCGAGACGAAACAATTAACAACAATAAACGCAGAGAATAACAGATGCTTGCATAAAATCAAAGGATAAAACCAATTAGATCTCACGGGCGTGTCGCTAGAGCTTCCTTAATCTTCACCGAATGAAAGAGATTAGCTAGAACTCATAAATGAATTCAAGCTAATAATAATGATAATAATAATGAACGAAAATTAAAGCAACAAATAAGAATGAAAATAAACTTTCAATTGCAAAACCAAAACTGAATTCTGTAAATTTCCTACGTGAATGAGTATGAGAGAAAAGGGATATAGGCTATCCTATATGAGAATCTCAAAATAATCTTATCCCCTAAAAAATCTAATCTAATCCCCTATAAAAAGGGATAACCTATTCTAATATAATAAGGATACTATTAGATAATTCAAAATAATAACTAAAGAGACCTAATTCAATATTTGAGGCCTATTACAATATTAAACTTCGATTGATATCACAAGGTCTTCAAAAATCCATTTAATTCACGTCCTTTTCGTCAAGTTCCAGCGAAACAGTGCAGTATGGGCATACTGCACGACCTTCAGACATCAACTTTACTTTAGATATTCCAAAACTCTTCCAATTTGATGTTACTTCTTCCAAAATAATATCAACAAATACAAAATCAACAAAATATGTAATTAGCTTCATAGACTATGATTAAGTAGATATTAAGCATTTAAACTCATCAAAAGTATCCAAAATATACGTATAAAATACGCCTAATCACTTTGCGACCCCATAGCTTCTTCCCGGTCATAACTTCTCCACTATTGAGCTCGATCTTGTACACCGTGCATGATCCTCTGTATCCCACGATGTTCTTCTCAACCATCGCATCCATGATCTCTCGTGGATCAAAAAGCTCAAATGATGGAAGCTCTTCATGTCGTAGAAGAAGCATGATGAAGATAAATGTATCCTCAGTTTCCACCACTTTTCTCTCTTTACTATACCATCTATTTAGAAGTAAAATAATCCCACCAATCAAGATTGCTAACAAAATGGATATTGTGAACCAAATGCACTTTATCTTTTTCTTGCTATAGGTTGTTTGAGAGCAGATGGAGAAATTATGGGGTGGTGATGAATGGATATTTGCAAGTAGACCTAGGTTTGGATTGCCTGCATAGCTCTCTAGCTAGCATACCACCCTTGATGAAAGGGATTGGTATCATACCAGAAAGATGATTGTTCGAAAAGTTGAACAAAGTAGGCAGCAATGAACTCATGCTTTTTGGGATCTCACCAGTTAGGAAATTCTCTAAGAGATCAAGAGCATTGAGAGCTTTCAACAAAGACGATGATTAAGGTGAAGAAGATTAATTCAGCTTGTTACCGTGTAGCATCAAGATATTGAGCCGTGTCAACCTCCCAATTTCAGAAGGAATCGCCCCAGAAAGAAGGTTGTTGCTGAGATCAATCTTCACTACAAGACCCCGAAACCTTATTCCCTTGCAAGAACAGATGCGACAAGTTTTGGAAGTTTAGCCCCATTATGCAACATTCCAAGTTAAGAAGAAGGTCGGCCTTGTTGCTTATGAATTAGATCTACCGCCATCAGCTAAGCTCCATCCAATTTTCCACGTCAGTTTTTTAAAGAAATGAGTCAAGCCGCAAGACCGAGTAAGTCCGACTTTACCAGAATTCGATGAGGATGGTCGTGTTTTGCTCCAACCAGTTGTTGTGTTAGTGAGACGCATTATCAAAAGGAACAACAACCCTTGTGCTCAAGTCTTAATCCAGTGGGCACATCTACTAGAAACGAAGCAACGTGGAAAGATTTTCAAGAAATACAAATATGATTCCCAAATCTCTTGGCTTGAGGACAAACCATGTTTCAAGAAGGGACATTTGCTATGAATGAAGAAACGTATTAAGAAGAAGAAGCGCAATAGAAGGAGGAGGAGAGTAATAACAAAACAGTTATGAAAATGCACACGTGGCATGCTGTTAGGATTTAGTTAGGAGTGTTGTTAGTTAGTTGAAGTCAATATTAGTTAATTAAAGTCAACATTAGTTAGTAAAATTAGTAAGCAATGCTATAAAAGCATAGCTAAGAGGAACAATTTGTAAACAATCTCAATTTATCAATACAATTCCTATCAGTTTCCAAATCATCTCCCACAATGAGTTACACGTCTCATACGTGCACAATCATTCTTGTAGTGATCTTCTGTAGGTACCGTGGTGGTTGACATCAAGCTAGTACATGGACTTGGTTGAAGGCGTCACTTTTATTGATAAGATCTATCACTTTTGTTTATAATTCTTACTTTTTTATATAATTATTAATTATTTTTTTCATAACAATTATCATTTTTTTTCTGAACGTATAGTGAGGGAGAACTCATACAAGTTTTTATCTGATTCCAAAAATTTATATCCATCTTAATAAATAATAAATTAATCTATACTATTTTATTTATTTAAACTAACACTCAATACTAAACCCTCGTACTACTTTTGGGTCGGATAGATAAATTCGACCTGATACATCTTCTAGGGCATGAATAGAAAGAAAAAGAATCCGAATCACAAATCAACTGAGCATAAATAATGTTTCGGATTAGCATACTGATGATAAACTTGAATTGAAATGTAATTAGTTTCTAAATTCAACGAAAAAAGCCGGTAAGGCTAGCTAATTTCAACAAAAAGTCAAAAAGCCACGGCCGATGCGTATCACCGGTCCTCCGCCGCCACTCTCTCTCTCTCTCTCTAAGCGTCTCTCTCCACACCAAACCTCCTCGCCCACAGCTGAAACCGCGCCACCGCTGCCAAGAACCTCACTCCCTGCACCGGATCCAGCACCTCCACCACCTCCGCTACCGTCCACCCCTGCAGCGCGTCCGCATTCCCCACCACCGCACGCATCGCCGCTTTCAGCCCCTCCAAAGCCGCGTGCATCTCCGGCTCCGCCGAATCCCCGAGCGTCTTGATGAGGCCGTAGACCGGCTGCTCCGCCACCGTCTCCTGCACCCGCGCCATCGCCTGCGTGATCTCCCTTTCCCTCCGCCGCGACTCCGCCTTCACCTCCTCGATCCGCTGCCTCTGCCCCGGCGACAGCTGCTCCTCCGCCAGGGCGTTTTCCATGACCGGGAAGAGGATCGACGGCCGGATCCCCGAAACCCACAGCAGTGACCGCTCGAACGAGCTCATCCACGGCGGAGATATCGAAAGGAACACGTCCTCCTCCACCGCCGCCGCCTTCTCCAGGTAGAACTCCTGGTAATGCGCGATGACGCGCGGGATTATGTCGCCGCATTCTCGATTCCGGTCGAAGCCGTCCACTGGCGACAAGAGGGATTCGAGCTGCCGGAGGAAATCCTCTTGGCGGCTGAGCCAGCCTTGGTAGAAGGTGGTGAAGTTTGCCATATGGGATTAAATATTTGACCATAATTTTAAGAGTGTGAGTGTATAAATATATAGGTGGAATATTACAACGTGGACTTGGGAGTTACAATTTTGTCTTAGGAATTAAGGATGTTCTGTATGCAACTTTTTTTATTTTGTTTGGGAATCGGAAAGAGGAATTAATAATTTGGGTTAGGAATTAAGGATGCTGGACTTTTATATTTGTTAGGGGAAATTAATGAATTTCTTAATCCGTAAGAATTTGAGCTGTTGGTAAATATCTCAAGGGAAAGCGGTGCTTCGGCGCAGTTGAGGAATGGGAACACATGTGTGCAGCGTTTTGTCGCTTTCTCTTCAACAATAAGGTTAATTTTCGCATCCCTTTTTTACACTCAATACGTTAAAGACAAATATAAAATGGTCGAGGTGAATTCATTGAATATGGAGCATGGATGTGTGTGTATATTGTCACGACTCGACGTATACGTTTCAGATAAATTGTTTTTGGAATTAAAGAAAAGATAAAATAAAATCGATCTGTTGCTAGTCACTTAGTATTTATTTATTCGGATGCTCTCTTGTGCGCTACTTATCATGTGCGCGGATCGGGTATCCGAATCCAACTAATTCACTTTTATTCATTAAAATTATTTTTATACAGAACAATTGTAATTGTTATTGAAATTATGTATTTTGATAAAAAAAAACCAAGAAACATTATTATCAATATCTTTAATCAGAACCATCATTTTTATTCATAGTAGCTATCTGTTTAATCATAAAATCTGTCACTTTTATCATAAGCATTATAATTTTAATTCATAAAAACTGTTACTTTTAATCATGAGTTAGATATTAGAACCACATCCAACTTGAATGTGTACCTTCACCGATCCGATCCGAATGCAGACCGACCAGATCCAAACTCGGGCTAATCCGAGCCGCGCGCACCATGGGGTGGTGCACATGAGAGAATTTGTGTTATTTATTTCTTATGAGCGGAGGATCGTTTAGTACTAGTTGTAAATAATTCCGGACGGCAAATGACGAATAAATTTGCATATGTCAGAGGCTTACTTTTTTATTCAAAGTCGGTCAGCAGTTTTACTAATCTGTATATGTATATTTATCTTTTTTGTGAAAAGTAAAGAGCTCAACTCCCCATCTACCCCATTTTTTGTGCAAACAAAATGACATTGGATACATAAAGAAGATAAATACATTTTGATGAAACACAAAATTTGTTCAAAATACAATAATAATATGGATTTGACTTATAAAACATAAAAACAAGTATTTATAAACCTGAAAATGGACTCTACTTCTAAAATGAATAAAGATTTTAAATGATAATAATACTAAAAATTAGCTAAAAAATTTAAAGGGCCGAAAAAGACCTGGAACTCTAAACCTTACTCTTCTCATTATTCTGTTTCTAGAAATATATTATAATAACAATTCTGAACTTGTCGCCAAAAATTATGTGCGTTTCAAATCTTGCTGACAGCTGAACATTGTTCAATCTTTAGCTGTCAAATACATAACATGTGCTTGTGCTACATCACAAAATCTCTAGAAATGAAAAGTGAAATTCAAATCTTATCTTGCGTAGTGAAGAGCAATTTGAGGATGCACTAAGAGGGTGTTTGGCTGAGTTTATAAAACAAAGCGAACATAAATCGTTTTCAAGCAAAAACAATTTATAAATTTTTTGAGGCTATGTTCTCACCAAACACCCTCTAAGTTGAGCATCATCGTCAAGACTAGCAAGTCTCTTTCTAAGTTAGTATTCTCAATTTTAGTAAAAAAAAGGTATACTTTTATGTTGAGAACTAAAATTGTAATATATGCTTGAGTGATATATCATTATTTCACATTGAATTGGCAAGTTAGTATAGGGTCCAACTTACAATATTCAAGTTACACAGTAAAATTATTTCAGTAAAAAAATTAGATGTTTGAACTTAACTATCACGGAATAAAATATATAAACCAACCAAAATAATATTAAAGTCTTAGTTGCTGCATTTATTTTTTATAGCTTGTCCGGGATAATAGGACAAAGAGTAACGTAATCGCAGCTTCTAGTTTGTGTATTTCCTTTCTGCTTCCCTAAAGCGTCATTGGAGGATTATAATTTATAAATCCACGTGATATTCTCGACGCAGAATACAGTCGGTGTATGAAATTGAAATATTTTAAAAATAGTGAATTCCTACATAAATAGTATTCAAATTCCATTTAGCAGATGATGTGATCGGATGAAAAGTATCACGAACTTCCATTGTCGTGTTAACCGTCAATCGTCATTGACCCAGAGTTTTCATCGATAAAAAACTTTAAAGTAAAAATTCAATTATTTATATCTTATTAATATAAACTAATAATTATGTTGCAATTGTAAATTAGACCTACTTAATAACTTGTTTTGTATTCAAACTGATTTTTCATTGAGTGAACTTGTCATTTTAATTGCCTCTCTTCAACTTGAAAAAGGACCAAACAAATTAATATTCGTGTATTTTTTGTTTCTAATGGAACTTCATCCATTCGATTTATTCATTGAGTGAACTTATCATTTTAATCAGGATTTGTTAACCAAAAATATAAAACATGGATCTTTTATTTGATGTGCCACCAACATTATAAGTCTTATTGCTTAGTGATCTTCTTTCTTTTTATACGAACTAGCTCTAAAAATAAATTATTATGGGTGTATTTGACAATTCACTCATTTTCATAATAATATTTACATTTTATTATATTTTATAAATCAGCTATTAAATTACTCAAAAGTACAGAAATACGGAAAGACCAAAATATTTAATTGTAAAGAGAAGCCCTAATATGTTTTGTACGATCAGGTAACTTGAACAGAGAGTTGGGCAGACTTTCTCGTCTTGCGATTGTAGTTGAATATTGGTTACAATATCGTGCAAAATTACAATGAAATGATTAATAATAACTATTACAAATGAGATGTCGAAGATAACAAGAACTTATCAATAAGTCGCAGAAGTTGAACTTACGCATGCAAGACGAAAACGCCTCGGTAGTGCTCACGATTGGCGGCTCGTCCCAAAGGTAACGACTTTCGTCTCGATTGTAGTAGCACCACAAACAAGTCGAGCCCGTGACTGACGGAAACGAGAACGAACTCGAAAACTAAGAACTATGAGCTAAGAATGCAAGTAGAATGCTTTGTTTTGCTAGAGAGAATAGAATGTTTTGCTTGTGCTTCTAACTTTAGAATGATGCACTATATATAGCACTCAAGAGGGATGTTCTAAGGTCACAATTGATGACAAACATCAATATTCCATTAACTCTTAACATCAAGAGTTGGAAATGAAAGGCCAAAGGCCATGAACCTCATTACTAGCAATTCTCACCACAACCCATAAACTTCCAACAATCCCCACATGAGTGGAAATGCCATATAAATGCAAACGCATAAGTTCGGTCCTCAAGAGACGATATTGCATTTGGAAAGGTAGCTTGTGCCTTGAACCTTCCATAGTCAAAATTATCGAGCATACCGTGGCATAGTGGTTATTTCACCTGAACTAGTCCTCCATGGTGTATCTTGAGACAATAATATTGACACAATATCATCTCAATTTCCATCCGTTCTTACGTTTGTGTCCATTATGGCCTTGGAACACCCTTTGGATTCACAAGTGTACCACTTGTAGCGGCCCCACTTCACACTTGCATAGGTGACTATTACAACCAAGTATTCTGCTATACTTGACCTCCTGAGGTATCCAAGAGTCATTAAAAGTTAAAACTTAACCTCACCACTTGCGGACTTACAAACACTCATTGTTCTCGGAGAATAGGCATGTTTGAGTGTTTATCACACGGATTTTTATAACCGTTGTCCTTTTGAACCATGTTCTCGGACAATCCAATCATCATGGTTGGGTTTCCGCTATAATCATCCTTAAGATATGGATTTAACATAATAGACTCTATCTCAATGTTTATTGCTTCTCTCCACAGATCTGCATCTGGGCCTGATAAAGCTTCTTTTACGGTAACGGTTCATCATTTAACAATAAAACGATATAATCCGGTCCATAAATTTTAGCTTTTCTTACACGATTACCACGTCTAGGTTGCACATCTTGGTGTAGACCTAGGTCGTTTTCTATTAGCAGGGCCATAAAAACTTGCTTAGAATTTGAGGGTTCACCTTCAACAGATGAGAATTGATAGAATCTTCCTCAATTCTTTTACTTGAATCGAACTATTCTTATCCTTATTAGGATAGATATTCTCAAAGAATATAGCGTTCCTTGATTCAATTGTTGTTCCCACATGAACATCGGTATATCGATTTGTGCACAACAAATCTATAAGCACTACTATTAAGTGCATAACCAATAAAGATACAATCTACCGTTTAGGTCCAATTGTAACTTGTTTTGCAACGTACTTCAACCTTAGCTAAACACCCCACACTTTGAAGTATTTATATGAAGGTTTCCTTCCTTCCAAAGTTCATAAAGAGTTACATCCTTCCTTTGATAGGAATCTTGTTCGAGATATAGTTGGTAGTGAAACGACTTCCCCCATATTCGGGGTAATCGAACTTATTAATAACGCATTCATCATCTCCTTAAGAGTTCGATTTTTGCGTTCAGCAACACCATTTGATTGAGGCGAATAAGGGCGATCGTTTGATAGATTATACCACTTTCGTTGCATAATTCAAAGAAGCGGAGCAACATATTCTCCACCTCGATCACTTCTTACAACCTTAATTTTGCAATTAAGTTGATTTTCACTTCATTCTTGAAGTTTGAAATGCATCAATTGCTTCATCTTTACTTCTTAATAAATAAAGATAACAATATCTTGTGCAATCGTCGATAAAAGTAATAAAATACTTTTACCACCTCTAGTTTGTATAAACTTTAAATCACAAACATCGGTGTGAATTAATTCTAGAGGTTTTGAGCTTCTTTCAACGGATTTGAAAGGCAACTTGGTCATTTTGCTTCAACACGATTTCACATTTATCTTGTGTTTTAGATACTTCTATTTTAACAAGTTCATGTTAGCGAGTTTCTTTATAGCATTAACTTTAACATGACCAAGTCTACAATGCCATAAATCAGAACACTCAAGCAAGTAAGCAGAAGTAGAAGCATTCTCATTAATTTTTGCAACTGCCTTAGAAGGCTTACAAGCTCTAACACTGAGTTTGAAAAGATCTTCGGAGACATAACCCTTGCCGAGAGTCTTTCCAAACTTTCTAACTATTACATATTCTCCACGAAAATCTATATCAAATTTGGCTCTAGTCAACTTGACGCCAGAGATGAGATTCTTGCGGATCGAAGGAGCATGCAGCACATCCTTCAGAGTTATTTCCACACCAGAGGTAAGTTGAAGTACAACGGTACCAACTCCAAGCACCTTGGAAGTATGATCACTTGCCTCGGTCACAACCCTGTCTTCAACCTCTTTGTAGGTGTAGAACAAGTCTCGATTGACACAAATGTGAACAGTAGCACCTGTGTCAAGAAACCAAGAAGTAGGGGTAGAATTTGTGACTTGGTTTACCTCAGTTATCATGGCAACAAAGTCATCTTTGTCCCAAGTGTCGAAGTCCTTCTCAACATTGTTGACGCGGCCTTTGCCTTTGTCTTTTCTCTTCGGCTTTCGGCAGTCTTTAGCCATGTGCCCAGGCTTATCACAGTTGTAGCACGTTCCAGAAAATCTGGTTTTCGACTACTTCTTTCCCTTGCCTTTGTTCATCGGACGAGGCGCTTCGAAGTCCTCACCGATCGCTTTGCGCCTCCATCGGGACTTTTAGCCTTCAACTCGCTCCTTAACTTGAGCTTCAACTTGGGTCGAGCAACCATGCTTTCATGGTCATCTCCTTTCGCTTGTGCTTAAGGTAAGATCTGAACCCTTTCCATCCTTCAGCAATTTGTCAATTAAAATTGCAATGGAATATTGTTCGAGCGAGGCATACCTTGGCGTGAACATCGTGCAATGAGCTTGAAACTCGTGTACTTGAGGCATGATCGGTTTGAATCCACAATCTTGAACTCGGTGAGCACGGTAACCACGAACTTCTTCGTACTAGCCTCCTCAACCGGATACTTTTGGTTAAGTGCCTCCCATAACTCTTTGGCGGTATCCTCGACCGCAAATACATTAAATAGACTATTATCAAGCCCATTTAACACCATATTCCGCCACGGATAGTCGGAATGATACCAAGTGTCGTATTTCATACGCACTTCTCGTCTGCTTCTTCCTCGGAAGGAATAGGCGGCCCGTCTTCACGCAGAAGCTAGCAAGCCCCATTGTGGTGATGTAAAACATCATCTTATCGCCCGCGTTTGAAGTCGGCCGGTGAAAATTGGCGGTTGTTGAGCCACGGGAATGCGGGGTTCAAGACCGGAGCCATGGTGGAACCTCATCGGCTCCAACGGATTGAGTGGTGGCGGGCGCTCATCGGATTGGTCGACATCTTCAATTTGCACGATCGGGTAACTTGAGCAGAGAGTTGGGCGAAATTTCTCGTCTTGCGATTGTAGTTGAATATTGGTTACAATATCGTGCAAAATTACAATGAAATGATTAATAATAACTATTACAAATGAGATGTCGAAGATAACAAGAACTTATCGATAAGTCGCCCAGTTGAACTTACGCATGAGCGAGAAACGCCTCGGTAGTGCTCACGATTGGCGGCTCGTCCCCAAAGGTAACGACTTTCGTCTCGTTGTAGTAGCACCACAAACAAGTCGAGCCCCGTGAACCGGACGAAACGAACCGAACTCGAAAACTAAGAACTATGAGCTAAGAATGCAAGTAGAATGCTTTGTTTTGCTAGAGAGAATAGAATGTTTTGCTTGTGCTTCTAACTCTAGAATGATGCACTATATATAGCACTCAAGAGGGATGTTCTAAGGTCACAATTGATGACAAACATCAATATTCCATTAACTCTTAACATCAAGAGTTGGAAATGAAAGGCCAAAGGCCATGAACCTCATTACTAGCAATTCTCACTCATAACCCATAAACTTCCAACATCACGAACTTCCATTGTCGTGTTAACCGTCAATCGTCATTGACCCAGAGTTTTCATCGATAAAAAACTTTAAAGTAAAAATTCAATTATTTATATCTTATTAATATAAACTAATAATTATGTTGCAATTGTAAATTAGACCTACTTAATAACTTGTTTTGTATTCAAACTGATTTTTCATTGAGTGAACTTGTCATTTTAATTGCCTCTCTTCAACTTGAAAAAGGACCAAACAAATTAATATTCGTGTATTTTTTGTTTCTAATGGAACTTCATCCATTCGATTTATTCATTGAGTGAACTTATCATTTTAATCAGGATTTGTTAACCAAAAATATAAAACATGGATCTTTTATTTGATGTGCCACCAACATTATAAGTCTTATTGCTTAGTGATCTTCTTTCTTTTTATACGAACTAGCTCTAAAAATAAATTATTATGGGTGTATTTGACAATTCACTCATTTTCATAATAATATTTACATTTTATTATATTTTATAAATCAGCTATTAAATTACTCAAAAGTACAGAAATACGGAAAGACCAAAATATTTAATTGTAAAGAGAAGCCCTAATATGTTTTGTATTTCGATCTTCCAAAGAGTACAACATGCGCAAATAAAGAAAGCTATTTTGCATGTTAAATTTGGCAACTAAAATTTACATTTAATTCAGTATAACTGTATAGGTACAACTTTATTTTCATTTCATTTCTTTTTGTTTCTTAAAATTGATGTGAACAACGATCTATTAAGAATACAAAATAAAGTAAGGAATAGAGCTCAAAGTTCCAATCCCCTTTTGAATAATATTTTATTTCAAAAAGTTTATTTTATTTGACTTAACATAAAATTTATTATGATTATTTATTTGCATTTAGATTGATTTTCTCATGAGTAATATTATTACAAAACGGGCATGTTATTATTATTATTATTATTTTTTGCATAATTTAAAGTTACGCTTAAGATTCTCTTGTAGTATTCTTTTGTATGCTTATAGCTTATCATTAGATTTAGAGAGTACAAATTTGAATATAAATTAGTTTTGATTTGATTTCAAAATTTCTACAGGGAAGCTGACTACATTCCTATAATTAACTTGAATAAATGAATTAGGATAGCGAACTCAATTGTTAAGGGAGTTCTCAATTTCAGACTTATCTAAAGATATTCAGTTCAGATGGAGAAGAATAAACTAAGCCAATATGACGATAGAAAAAGAAAACACCGCTGAATATGAACACCTTATTTTCGAAGTTGATTAGGGTGTGAATACCAATGAGAATCCTAACTGGACTAGGTTCAGACTGAGTCCATGTGAACCCGACAGAGAGACGCGTCAGGATATTTGGGAAGTAGACTCAGATTGTCAAGATCAACATTAGTGGCAAGCAGTCGAGCAGGAGCAACTTACATGAAGAACTAATATACCAATAAAAAGATGATAGAGCCAAAGTCTGTAAAAAAGTTACAGATAATGGTAGTTATATCCATTGAGGATAGGGATGTCAACGGACGGTCTTTATCCGGATCGATCCGGAACGCCATTAAATTTTAAAGCAACGGTTCCAATTCCAGATCCACCTGGACCCGGACCGGTCCAGACCCGACCCGTTTTATCCGGTTCCGGGTCCGACCCGATCATTTTTTTTTTTTTAACAACCAAATATTTCTTTCTTTCTAATATATTTGATCCTTTTTTACAACCACCAAAATATATTATTCTCTTTAGCATCTTAATTAATGAGCTTCTTCGTATAACTGTCTATGGAATTTACTGGATGGGTACTGTGTTTTCAATTTATAATTATTTTTGGTCATTGTAGTCGAACATAGAAGTTTCACGTCGTTGGGAGAATGAGTTCTCAAAGGATTTATGTGTTCTCATAGACTTTTCGAAGTAGTTGTTAATACAACTCAGTATCAATATTGTCGTCGTATTGCTACCGGCCCTAGTTGATTAGGAGAAGGTGGTAAGTTATTATGATTCTGCCATTGTTTCTCTTAGCAGCAGACAAGAATACGTGTGATGTTTGGTTACTGGCAAGAAGCCACCAGAAAAAGACAGGAAACACAACACAATTATAAGATCACACAAATAGGAATTTAGGTTTGAGTTCTTGTACAGGGAAGTAGTTATAAGTTTATAACTAAAACATTACCCAAGCATTTATTTGTATCTTAGTTGTACAATGGCCCTCCATTCTGGTTGTTGGAAAGTAATTAAGTTGGTTGTAGCTTAACCTTACCTCAAAAAATGAAATCTCTGAACTCCAATAAACATTATTTCATGTTAGAATAGAATAGATGGAAGTAAAGCATAGCCTGCAGATGTAGTATCTGAGTTGTAGATTGTGAGTTGTAATAGCTGTGAAATGTAAAGGGAAATAACAGGTAAATCACTACCAAACTAAACGTCAAGAAGTTGGAAAGAAAAAAAATATATGAAAATAGAGCGATCATCCTTCAGTTGACAGCAACTCCTGCAGAGAGGTAATTTGAGTACAGCGCGTCTGGATTTGACACTTTAGCCTTTGATAGTTTGAGCACCTGAACATAGTTGAAACACACTTAGCGATAAAGAGAGAGAACCGTGAATAGGGGGCAAAAACGACTGCTTTTTTTTAGTTGTTATGTCGCAGACTTGCAATCGCACTAGGAGGAAAGAGATGAGGGTTTTAGTGTAATCAACAGCACCCACAAAAATTGAAACCTGCTTGTTGGTTGTGACTCGTGAGGGCTTGAGGAGGGCGACGACGAACGATGAGCCGGCGGAGGCGACGTGGTCGCGGGATTTGTGAGAAAGAAAGTAGAGGTTCGAGAGAAGAATTGGGGATTTAGGTGTAGAACGCTTTTTCTTTCTTTCTTTTCTGACAGGAATAAGGGATTTGGGTGTAGGATGTAGCGGTACAAGCGGCCCAGTGGATAACCAGTTAGCAATGGGTAATACCCGATCCGGGTTTGGTCCAGATCTAGTATTTACTAGGTCGGTTCCAGAACCAGAACCAATACTAATTTATTGGTTCTGGTCCGGATAAAGACCGTCCGTTAAAATTCCTAATTGAGGATGTAACATGTATGTTGGAGAGACCTATCCTAGTGAACCTATCATATATGTTTTTCACTGTAAAGGTTCACTCGAAAAGTAGTAGCAGAGTTCAAGAAGTATGAGTAAGCAATCTTGTGAGGTTGTTTTAAAGCAAGTAGTAGTCGTTGAAGAAAGAGGTCTAGGGCTTGTACAAATCCTAGGATTGGGGTCCCTAAATGGAATGTGGGATCTTGATCGGTGGATTTGCCACCATAAAATAATGGAATCTCGAGTGTTAATTGAGATTTCAATCCTATTAAATTATGGACTTGTAATAATGTCAAGTGGATGTAGTAGTGTTTCCTGAACCACTATAGATACTATGTCCATTATTGCTTTACTACTTACTGCACTACTGATTTATTTAACTCAACATATCTTATCAAAATCAGTATGAGTATATTTTTAGTGTTAAACCAGTCAACCTGATTCAGTTTTAAACTTGGTATAGTCCGAAGAGAGTTTTCTTCTGGATTTTTACAAAATCTAAAGTTCACAAGTGAAACATATCATGTGAGTATATAAACAACTCAAAGCCATCAACTTTCCCACAATGTTAGTTTAGATAGTTGGAGAAATTGATCAGCTTATCTTAAGCTACATCACTACAAAAATTCAACTGGACATCCGTTGGTAGTCTCAATTTCTTTTTCCAATATTTCGTATTCAGTTATAGATTACGTAGTGTACTTTTAAAAATTCAACATATATCATTAACAAAAAATCAATGCAAGAGACATCTGTAAAAGAGACATTGAGACGGTGTGGCATTCCTTCATCTCCTGCCCTTTCGCGATGGCTTGCTGGAAGGAGGTGGGTCTGGACGAGTTCATCTGCAACGTTGAGAGGAGGACGACGTCGTTCAGAGAAGCATTGTTTTTCATTCTCAGCAACTGCAGGCACGATATGCATGTTAAAGCCAGTTTGATCCTTTGGCAGATTTGGAAAGAGCGTAACAATGCGGTTTGGAAGGGGATTTTTCCGATTCCGCATAGTACCTGCTCCCGAGCTTTGGCTTGCTGGGATGAATGGAGGATGGCTCAGGTGTTTCGTGGGATTAGTAGGGGGTCTGGAGGGAGTGCGAGCAGGATGGTGTGTAGGGGATGGCATGACTTGAATGACGGCTGGGCTAGGTGCAACGTTGATGCTGCTTTCTTTAAGGAGCCTAAGACCTTCAGCATTGGCATTTGCCTCCGTGATCACAAAGGTTCGTTTATTGCGGCTAAGACGGTTAGGATGCAAGGTCTTGTGAAAGTGGAGGAAGGCGAAATCATAGGTATACACGAAGCTCTATCGTGGATCGTTAGTCTCAACATCTTTCAATGCTGCATTGATAGCGACAGTCAGCTAGCGTGCAATGCTATCAACTCTGGGTGCGAGAATATCTCCGAATTTGGTTGCTTGGCCTCTAATTGCCGAGACATGTTGAGTAATTTTGAGAATATTTCTGTTAGGAATATTAGAAGAGAAGCCAATGTTATTGCTCACAGGTTAGCTAGAAAAGCTATCGAGTTTGATACACCTCATGTTTGGGAAGAACCCCCGTCCTTTGTGGAGGGTCTTCTTCATACCCCATGTTCGTGTTAATCTAACGTTTTCTTTCAAAAAAAAAAAAAAATCAATGCAAGATGACTACAATTATAGAGTTTAAAAAAATGATAATCTTAATACAATAAAAATCAATTTTTCATCATCTATTTCAAACAACTTTGGTAGAAAAATCTTAAGGATCTCGTTCTTCACTTCTTACACATCTTGTTCATTCACGATGAGCTTTTCTTCAACGATAATTGCACCTTGCTAAATGGAATGTCTAGAAGACCGATCAACGTCTCACGAACTCAATGATGCTACCGCATGACTAATTTGAAAAGCGACATAGTCAACTTTTTTTCACTGATGCTTTTGCCTCTTTAAGAACATTTTCCAAGGATACTTTTGTTTCTTCAAAATTATTTTCATTTGTCACTTTCAATTTGTGATTTTCATTTGTGTCGATCCAAGCTTTTGAACGAAAAAATTTAACTCTTAAAAAACATAAAGTATTACTTACAGACAAACTGATAATAAATAACAAAGTAAGCATATTGAGTTAATTCAACTAGAGGCCATGTTTTATATACTAGAATTTACGGAGTTTTTATGCTCCGATTTCACATGCTTAAGTATTTATGCTCTAATTTCACATGTAGCTTAAGTAGATCATATTTCAAAAGTACTATAAAATAAAACCACCTAATTGATTACCGCATACGAACGAAATGTTTTATAACTAATAAGTGGATATTCTGGTTTCTTATCATTCTTATTATATTTAAGATCCTTTGATTTTATATTCTAATCAAAGGCTCAAGTTATCTTCAAAACAATGTCTCTTTTGCTTCGAGAGACTGCTCACCAGGGATGTCAATAGGTGGATTTTATCCGGACCGATTCGGAATCGTTCAAAATCCATTAAACTTTAAAGCAGCGGCTCCGGCTCCGGTTCCGGTTCCGCTTTAGACCCAGACCGTTTAGATCCATAGTTTGATGGTCCGGTCCGGATCCGGTTCTGGTTCCAAAACCAGAACCAATACTTATTTATTAATTCTGATCCGAGTAAAACCCGTTTATTGACAAGCCTAAGTTTAAATAGGATTGTCAATGAACTAGTTTTATCCATATCGATTCAAATTCACTCATAACATATTAAATTATAAAGCAACGGTTTCGATTCTAGTTTTGGTTCTTGTCCGATTCTGATTTCAGACCCGCTCAGATCCGGACCACTTAAGACCCATAGTTGATGGTCCGGGTCTAATCTGGATCCAATGTCTAATGATCGATTCTAGAACCAGAACGATTACTTATTTGGTTCTGGTCCGGGTAAAACCCACCCATTGACATTCCTATGTCTCCCCACCTATTTGACTCATAATACAATATTGTCTACATAGACAATTACATTTGATATTGAATCTTCTACTCACTCAAAGTTGTACATGTATAGAATGATCATCATCATCATCATCCTCAGAATCACAAATTATCACCACACACTTCATCCTCAGATTCACATTACAATGCTAGAAAAGCAAACTCATACTTTGTCACTAGACACATCATCATCCTCATATATGTTTACATCACAAGTTTTTGCAATTTACAATATTCATCAACATCATCAATTCTCGGAAAATACAAATAATTGCAGCAGAACAATATAATATAGAATATAGAATCGACATACCTGATCAGTACTCTGGAAAATATCGACAAATCAACGGCAACAAAGGGGTCGGCGTCGGGACAACAAATCAACGGCAGCACAAAGGGATACAAACTGAGAGAGCACACACAGACTGACAGAGATGCGAAAGAGAGGGGTGCCCGAGAGAGATGCGAGATAGAGAGTGAGACTATGCCTACAACAGGGAGGCGTCCGCGGCATCATCAAAGGTAGCAGGAAGGCGGCAGCAGCGTTCAAAATGTCAAAAATGCACTAAGAAGGGTGAGAGAGGTTCAGAGAGAGAGAGCGAGATGGACCTCTGGAAATCGTTCTCGCCGGCAGTGCAACGTGCTGGTGTAGCATGGAGGAGGAGCTTCGGCGTGCAACAAAGAGGAGTGTCGGCATGCGGCGAGAGGGGGCGGCTCGGCGAATCACTAGGACGTCGGTGTCGGCGAGTCACAGATGCGCGGATATCGAATTAGCCAGAAATTGAAATGAAAAGGAGGAAATATGGATTTACCCCGACGGAACCGTCGGTGAGATATCCGTTGGAATTTCTGGAAGTAACATTTGTTGGGAATTCAACTCCAGTCTCACATCGAAAGATTAGACTAAGATGATCTAGTATATATTGAAGAGTTCACTCCACTATAATGGAGTCTTTTGGGATTGAGCCCAAAAACAAATACATGCGGGTTTGTCCCAAAGTGAACAATATACTAGTGTAGAGTTGTGAACGACTCGCAATCTCAACAGTGGTATCAGAGGGAGGTTCGTGCTCGAGTGAACTGCGACATGTTCGATGTAGAAAGGCCCTCGGTGTAACTCAGACTTATATCGAAAGTCTTCCTAACCAGGGGTGTTAGGTGTAGAGCTGGCAAAAGGGGCGGGTCGGGTTGGCCCGGCCCAACCCAACGAGCTTGTGGTTTTTATCGGGTTGGGCTGACCCGGCCCGAAATGCTATCGGGTTGAAAATGTGGTAGCCCAACCCAACCCCATCTGGACCATCGGATCAAACCCGTCCAATATTTAAATTAATAAGATATTATTTTTAATTTCAAAAAAAATATGATAACAATAAATAAATTAAATCTACTAACATCAATTTCAAAGTAAATAAGATAAATTACGTCTACTAATATCAATTCCAAAATAAAATAAAATAAATTAAATCTACAACAAATCTAATATCAATTTCAACATAAATAAGATAAACTTAAAGTTACAAATATCATCAAACATTAAACATCGACCTTAAAGAAATGTAATAGAGAGAGGGATGGACGAAATGATGAGTTTTTAATAGTCATTCATTTTATTTTCTATATTTACTATTTAATATTTACTATTAATATACAATATTAAAACTTTAAATGTGTGGGCGGACTTTTTAACCCGAAAACCCCTGGCTTTTTAGCCTCAAAGCCCGGTAGACCCGTCGGGCTATGTGGGCGGGTTTTTTAGGCCCGTTTTTCGGATAATTATTTTTACGAGCCCAACCCGACCCCAATTCCGGGTACCCCGGGTCCGGCCCATCGGGTCGGGCCAATTTTGCCGGCTCTAGTTAGGTGGCGTGTTCCATTGGTGTGACGGTGCAAGATGATAGAATGTTTGAAAGGATACGGGTTATGTGGTCCTTGGTTTGAGAGGAGGTTTATTGGGAATTCAACCCAAGTCTCACATCGAAAGATTAGACCAAAATGGTCTAGTATATATTGAAGAGTCCACTCCACTAGAATGAGGCCTTTTGGGATTGAGCCCAAAAACAAATCCGTGCGGGCTTGGCCAAAAGCGGACAATATCATACTAGTGTAGAGTTGGGAACGGCTCGCAGTCCAACAGTGGTAGTCCATCGGTATTCTCAACGACTCATACTGATAATGAATTTCCGACGACAAACCGATAATCACCGATTGAATAAAGTCCGGCAGTGTTCGGCTATTTTTCTTGTAGTGTAATAGTGTAGAAACTATCTTGGCTTAGCCACTCATCCTAATAGAAGTGAACCAGACTCATTTAAAATTTTGTGAATACACCCCTCCTTACTAGGAAAAGAACTCAAGAAAACTGAGTATCGTAGCAAACAAATGAACCTGGTAACCTAACACAAATAGAGACACTTCATTAGTGTAGCTCAAATGTTAAGAACTAAAATTCAATTTCTTTACTTCACATCTATGTCACATCAATTTTTAATATTCACCAACTTCTTTCTATAATTTTCCCCAATTATATACCTAGAAAAATTATTTTATATGAACCCCACTATAATATATATACACATATTCACTAAAAATGAAAAACTAAAAAAAACTTAAGAGTATCCGTTGAAATAAAAGAAAGAAATGCACAAAAAAATTTGACAACTTTTCTCTGCAAGAAGCCAATTTTATTTTGTGATTGGAATATACAGTCACCTTTTCAAAATGATAAAAATTGGAAGAAATCAACTTTTTCAACTGAAAAAGTTAGTGTTGGAGCCACCCTTAACAAAATATAATGAAAAGAATCTGAAAAACACAATATCGTATCCTCTTGATAATAGATGAAATCTGAAAAAACACAATCTCGCATCAGGAGCCAAAGAAGTACTTTGGAACACCTTTATCATTCATCGCCACCTAAATAAAGTAGATGGTGGCGCATAACCCAAGGGCGTAGGCCTTTTGAATAACTTTCGCCACCGACTTCATCCACTTTATCGAAACGTAAAATCCCAGCCAATCTATAATCTTGGACCAAATTTTACCTGATGTTAATTGTATCAACCCAAACGTGTCATGTTGGGCTTTAATTTTAATAGGCCACTCTCTTTCTATTTCGAAAATAACATATCATTTGGGCTTAGTTTTGATTGGGTCTCATGGATTTTGTTTTCATTGGACTTGGGATTTCGGTGGCCTATGAATGTTCTATGTTGATCTTCCAAAAAATTACATAATGACAAGCAAAAAATGATGATGTGTATGTCCAAACTCCAAGCTTAATCCAAATTATATACCAATTTAAATTTTGCTTCTTTTTTGCGAAAAGTCTAACTCTGGATTAAATCAAGAGTCCCAAAAAACAAAAACAAAAAAACAAAAAACAAATACGGGAACCATAATCACGAATAATGATCTACTTCGCCATTACAACTTGGTATTGAACCTATATACGCTAATGCAATGTCAGTTGATCATTCATTCACAACTTTCACGACTTTACCGACTTTACGCCCTATTGTGATTAGTATTTTAGATTTTTCTTTCTAGATAATTGTTGAACTTATTCACATATGCACTTTTATTTTACTTTCTAATCTTTCATTTTATTTTTTCATCATAAAATATCATTTTATATCTACAATTTTCTAAACTGTGCACAATTTTTTTAACAAAAATTATAGTTAGTAGCTATGAGCCTATGAAGCACGAATACACCTGGGAGGGGAAGCATATGTGGAAAAGAAGTATTTAATATGATACGAAAAAATTCATTGAAAATAAGTTTTTAATATGTTTTTATTTTATTTTTTAATTGAATATATTTGAAATACGGTCAAAATACGTTCCTTGAAACCAAAACATGTTAATCCTGGTCTCTACATCTGGTTTTCCAAAGGTCTCTTGAAAAAAAAATTAACAGAACTTACACACATCATCTTCGCGAATCATCAACTTCGCAATGCCTATTAGGGGTGAGCAAAATATCCGAAATCCGAACCAAACCCAAATTTAAAATTCGGTTCGGATTTTTTGAATTTTCTGTTCGGATCGGATTGACATTTTTCAAAATTTCGGATTTTCGGATCGGATCGGATTGGATTTTTTTTAATCCGAAAAAATCCGAAAATCCGAATTATATATAATTTATATATAATAATAATATTTTATTTAAGTATTTTTAAATCTAATATAAATATATATAAGAATTAACAAAAATTGGTTTCGGATTTTTGGATTTTTCATAATTTCGGATTTTTCGGTTCGGTTCAGATATTTTTATAAAATTTTTCAGATTTTCGGATATTCAGTTCGGATCGAATTGTTTTCCACTCAAAATTTAGATTTTCGGATCGATTCGGACTAGGCAAAAATTCGAACCGAAATCCGAATGCTCACCCCTAATGCCCACACCACTGTCACCTGTTCTCGCCGCTGCTGTGGACTGCCACCGCCGCCCACCTCCTGGGTCGCTTGCAGGGGTTGCCGACGCCTGGGTCGGCCCCGCCATCTATGGACTTCACACATAGCGTTCCACTTCTACTCATATTTGGGTTTTGCTATTATTAAGTGATTGTTGGTGTTTGGCTTAGATATTCGGATGTATTTAAGACTTTTAAATCTTAATTAACTATTTATTGTTGGTGTTGGGCCTTCGGCTATTGGATTGTACTTAAGATTTTTAAGTCTTAATTAACTATTTATTTTCTTTGTTTTGATATGAATTTGTTTATATAATCTTCACAATATTATTAATAAAGTATAAAAATATAAACTTATTTTGAACGTATTCATATTTTGATTTTTGGAAGATGGACTATTTTCGTATTCATAGCGTATCATATTTCGTATTCGTATTCGTGCTTCATAGGTTAGTAGTACTCTATAGACATAAATAATCTAAATTAATTATATGTTTTACACTAACCAAAACTAAAATCCAAAAGATATATTACAATAAACAACAAAAATCAAATCATTTTAAGATTGAAGATATACGATAATGAACATGAGTGGTTGGTGCACATAGATGACAAATAATTAGTTGATTTTTTGTAATTGTATATTTTCACAAGTTAATAAAGATAAACATATTTAGAACATATTAAATAAGAAAATTGAAGAATAATAAAGTGAAAAACTACGCAGGCAAAAAATTATAATATGATGCTAAAATAAAGGTTAAAATGAATATATTATTAATAAAGATGTTGAATATATATTCGGGATCTCAATTTTCCTAGACACCTGAAACGTCAAATAATGTGCTCTATGTATATGGAAAAATAAAGTTGGCATCATTTGGAAAAAAAAGGACAGCAGTTTTTCAACACATATTTCTTAAATGATTCAGTTAACGAGTTCCTATTTTTTTTTTTTTTTTTGTATCATGGGGAACCCGCAAATTTTAGTCTGCACCGGGTAAACCCCATGTTCGTCGCAATATAAGCCGCAAACCACACGAGCAATGTGTAAACCACACTAGAAAAACCAGATGTAACAGGCTCAAACCCATAGAGATGTTTGGTGGGGTTCGAACATGTGACCTCTCGGCCACAGAAACCCACCTTAACCATTGGGTTGTCCTTAGGGGACAACGAGTTCCTATTTTAATTATAAGAGTTATTGGTGCTTAAATATATTAACTTTGAATATATTTTGATTTTTTTCATAAACTTTAAAAATTTCAATAAATACACGAACTTAACATCATTGTGATTTTTTCACAAATTGAATAACGGTCAAAATTGAAACTGACGTGACAATCGACGTGGCACCACTTTATCAAAACGATGTCGTTTTATTTATACAATATACTCCATCCGTCCACTAAATTCGTGCATTTAATTCCGTTTTGGTCCGTCCACGAAAAATGTTCACTTACCTTTTTTGAAAACATCAACTTTACATTTTTACCCTAAATCTATATACTTATTTACAAAAAATCACCTATGGCCCACCTTTTTACACTCAATATATATTAATATATTCATTTATTATCTCCATGGTACATCTTTTTATACTCATTTACTTTACATTCATTGCAGTTTATTAAAATTCATGCCACCAAAATCAATGAACGATTTTGGTGGACATATGAAGTATATTAATTGATGGTTAAATATATGAACTTTAGGTCTATTTTTATTTTTCCCACAAACTTTAAAAATTTATCAATAAATACACACTTAATATTATTGTAATTTTTTTCACAAATTGAATGACAGTCAAAATTAAAATTGATATAACAATCGACGTGATATCACATTATTAACATGATATCGTTTTCTTATACAATATGTATTAAAAAAAAATCTTAAATCCACCTTAACTCACACCCACCCTCCACCCCACCCCACCCCACCCCATCTCTCTTTCTCTAACCTCAACTTACGATAATATTTGAGTTGGAGAGAGTTGTGAGGTGTATTCAAGATCTTTTTTAAATACATATTGTATAAGTAAAACGACGTCGTTTTGATAAAGTGGTGACATGTTGATCGTTATGTCAGCTTTAATTTTGATCATAATTCAATTTGTGAAAAATATTATAATAAATTTAAGTTCGTGTATTTATTAACAAATTTTTAAAGTTTGTGGGAAAAAATAAAAATAGACCCAAAGTTCATGTATTTAAGCATCAATTAATATATATTGTATAAGTAAAACGACGTCGTTTTGATGAAGTGGTGCCACGTCGACTGCCATTTCAGTTTTAATTTTGATAGTTATTCAATTTATGGGAAAAATCACAATGATGTTAAGTTCTTGTATTTATTGATAATTTTTAAAGTTCGTGGAAAAAACCAAAATATACCCAAAGTTTATGTATTTAGACGCCAATAACCCTAATTCTAAAAACAGCTCAGTCTTTCATATGGTTTAAGTAGGGAGCAAAGTAATGCTCTTGCGAATTGTTAATTTTTGTTGGACTTGTTGGCTATCATCTGGTTATCTGTTTTTCTCAAATTATATGGATTGAATCACCTACACATTCATTTTTCATTACTTGAGTTACGTTGTCAACAGTATTTTGTTTTCGTGTTGCCATTTTGTTGTTTGGTTAATAATGCTATAAAAGGCATGTTAACTATAGTTTGTAATCAGCGAATTATCAAAGTGACCGGGCTGAAAACCTAAAGCTCTTAAATTCAATGTTGGAAATAATTCTTATTTCATTAAGGCATGTGTATTCTGTATTTTTATATGATTAGTAACTCGAAATAATTTGCATTATTTGTTATGCCATGTCTCAAATAAATCATGAAATTCCAAACTGCAGCAGCCTCATCACAAACAATTATCTCTGTCGTGGCGCACACAAACATGCTGCCTAGAAAAGATTTTCTAGAAACTTTTGTGTGATTCTCCATTTACTTTAATGCCAACCATTGCTAAGGTGATTTTTTCTTGTTGATTATGTAATCTACAACTATACTCCTAGTTAGATCCAAATCCAAATTCTTTTCGTACTGTTAAAATCTTCTGTCTCGAGGTAAAATGCTTCAGCCAAGTGCCCCTTTATTTTCAATATGGACTGTGATTGACAGATATAATGACTTCATTCAAAGCATTAGAAACTATTGGTTCCATACCTTTTCTTTAGTTCAACATTGATGGATTTATTATAAGTTTGATCCAGGTGTTTCATTATTCAAATTTGGTTTAAAAATGCATGATTGTTCTTGGACCTGAACTTGTGATGGGCTCTTTCAATTTTGATGGATAAAAGAAATTTACTTTCTATTACAGGTTTTATCTTTTGTTGGAATTTGAGATTGATTTGCAATATAATTTCATATTTCAAACAGATCACCATGTCAACTCTTGAAAATAGTCCAAGTCTGTATCCACTTTTGGTAGGTTAGTTAGGTTTCGTCTAGTTAAAATGTACTGTTCAATTGGGTTTCGTAACCCACCACTTAGGTATGTTATAAATCCTAAAGAAATAGTGCAAAACAGAGCTACCAAACAGACAAAACCACCAAGCCCGTCATTAAAACATGGGCCGTAAGGATACGAAACAGAGCTACCAAACAGACGCAGGATACGAAACAGAGCTACCAAACAGACGCTATTGTTATCCTGACGAAACAAGGCTACCAAACGGGGAGCTTGTCTAACGCACAATGCAAAATAGTTTCTAATTTTAGATCAACTTAAATGTTTTAAGGTTCTTAACATATATAGAGTTACATACACATTTAAAATTTTCAAGTCCTCAAGTAACTTCAATTATCACTGTTTTATCCTCTTGCTACAGCTAGTACAGAGTAAGATACATTAAACATAAGAATAACATGTAAATCTGGTATACTTTTTCTTCTCAAACTAATTCTGAACAATTTGATGATGAAGCTGCTTGCTACTGCTAGGGCTTGAAGTTCACCTACTATGATAAGTGATAACGGCGATGGTGATGATATTACGATGTGGATGATTAAAGCAACAATGGTGATTATAATAATATGTCACACTTATTAAGATGCAAGCTACACATCCTATCCTTGTGAACTGTTTTGATGGATATTCTTTTTAAGTGAAAACCTCTGTTGGGAAATAGAAATATCTTCGTCGCAAAATTGTACTGAAAATCTTTTTAAAGGTTCTTGAATCCATCTATCTCAGAAATACTGAGAATCCTTTACATAAGCCATGATGATTGAAGCAGACCACTCACACAAAAGTTGTTCATTACTGATTAGGATGTGTGGTGCTTCTCTAGTAAAACATCTCAAAGATTGTACCACGATGCCAACGTAACATAAAAACTAATAAATAATATTAGCTTGAGTTGATTCCAACATCATTCTCATCACTACTTTTAACTATTGAGATAAGCTGCAGGATTTATTCCAAAAAATTAGCATTTCCACAGCCCATTACCTGATGTAACTATTATGCCATGGAATCTCACGCAATTTGCGCCATGAATATGATCGTGAGCTGGTGACTGATTTCTCTCTTTTCTCTTTAATTTCCAGCTTGGTGGCTGCAAATTCCGCGAACTGCATCGCATGAAACCTTATCGAATACAATCTTCCATACTGTTGTCTGCACAAAGCATGGCGCAAGATTTTTGTCAAATTCCACCTTTTCAGCATTCTCTTTCTTTTGCTTGCTTGCACCTCGACTTTGGAATAAATTCTTATGTTTATTGCATTATGCCTTCTTCTGATTCTTGTTACATACACAAATAATTAAACAATGACCATCCTTTTGTTATAGGACACACTGCACACCAAATGTTAATTACGTAGGCTACTCCATAAAACATATGTTTTTTTTGTTTGACATTTGACATAGCACATGGTTTAAATATGTAGGTGATTACGAGGGACTCAACGACACCAGAGGAGGCCAGATATCAAATCTCCAGTTTTTAATTGCTTACTAATTTATTGAAACCATGCTTGTTGCCTTTATTGACATATACATTGCCTAGGTGGTGGAATTTACAGATTATTCTTACACTGTATATTGATGTTTTCTGTACTGAAACAATGCATATTGTGATGCTTAAATTCTTCGGGCACTCTGATGAAGAATATAATAGTGGGTGCATATCAATTTTTTGGTGGACTCAAGACACACACCTTCTTTTTTATCAGATTTTTTTGTCCAATTTTTACCACCACGAGCCATTTGGTGAACCCCACTTACCATTTTTATTAGACCAAATTCCCAGCGTGCCTCCTACCATTCTCATACTTCACCGAAAAAAAAATGTTCCCTCTAGTGGTGGATTGAGTATTTTATAAGATCAAATATTTTAGGTTCGAATTCCACTAATATCTTTATAGGTCTAATCTGCTATACCTGAATTGCATAAGAGCGTAACAATAGTGTGGTTGCATAGGAATATAGGTATCTAATGCATAAACGTTCTCGACTATATTGCACTAGAGTGTTATCTAGTGTGGTTTGCAAACTAGTAAAGGAACATGAGTTTATTCAGTGCTTAGACATATCAGGCTATATAGCACAGGAGTAGTGGCGGATACACACATGGTCAATGGGGAGCCTTGGCTTCCCCAAACATCTTTATGTTTTCTTTTTCTTTTTACATTTGTAAACTTCATGATTAGTCGGAAATTTACACTATAGCCCCTACCGCGATTATCATTCTATCGCTTCGTCACACAACAATAAGGCCCTCCTAAAAAATATCTTGTGTCCTCCCCTGCACATGAGCAGTATATATCCACCATGATTTATAGGCTATTATACATGAACGTAGATTTACTTAATACATAAACGTGCCATCATCGTAAGCGAGGTGTTTCCGGCTCAAGATCTTTTTTGTGCAGGGAAAAGATCGAGCTGGAGGGCAGCAGCGATGTTTCGAGATGATAATAATTTGGAGGGCGATTAAAAAAATGGAATTTGCATGTTGTAGTTTAGTTCTCAGACTGTGTGAATTATATGAAGCAGAGAAACAGAGTGCAGAAGGCGATAATAATAAAGTGCATAGCGCAGAGAGGGACAGAGGGTGGCGGAACGCCCCCACTTTTAGGCAAATCTGGTTGTTTTTAAATGGATATGAATTTAGCACGTAGTTGAGAATTTATTGTGTTTCCTCTCAAGCAGTCTGCCGGTCATTCACACACCCAATTACCAATACCATTTTCATTTATCATATCATAGTGGTCCCTTTCCCCCATAACTTGTCTTCCTATTGCAACCGTTTTACCTCCAAACTCATCATTTTTGGAAGCATTTCATTTCCCTTGCCTTCACCCAATACTAGGAATTCAATTCATCATCTAATTAGATGTTGAAACATCTTTGTTGATTCAGATTCGGTTGCCGTCTTAAGTGGGTAATCATCATAGCTTTCCTTTGGATCATCATTATCACCACATTTTCATATTTCTTTTCCAACTAGGATATTTTATGTAGGATAATACCCAATATATTATCGAATTTTAACAAAATTTTAGATTTGCAAACCACAAAAAGATTCTGCACGCAAAGCACTATATTTTTAATTGGTTCCAATTTTACAACCGATACCAATTTACGCCCAAATTAATACTTTTATTGATTACCCCTTCGTCCCAATTATATAGGATGATTGAAGTTTTCACAAGGATTAAGAAAATTCATTGGAAAAGAAAATTGTACAAGTAACTTACTAATATGCTCATATTTATTCTTTGACTAGTAATTAATGCATGACTAAATCAAAGAATTAAATATAGGTATATTAATAAATGAGTTAAAAACATTATAGTTTATGTAAACAAGCCTATATATTTGGGACATCCAAAAATAAAATAAACCTAGATAATTGGGACGGAGGGAGTATGATTTGCGATCGATATTGATTTAAAAATTAGATTAAGATCACAGTGTAACTCATATATTTGTATCCTCATAGTACTACATTTTTATTCCTAATCCCGGTCTAACCGGGTGTGATATGATCGGGTCTATAAATATATTAGTAGAATGTGAATACGAGATCTTTGACCTCAGAAATATCCACTTCACTACTATGTCATCACCAAAGGGACAATATAATTTTCTTTTCCTAGTTGGGTGAGGGTGATATATTTAATAGATATCGCTTCATCTACAAAAAACTGTTTGATGAGAGAAACACAGCCAGAGGTGAGATGGGACCTCAAGTGATTTATGGATGAAGTTGTGCCTCTCAAATTGGGCAAGTAGCTAAGGCGTGTTTGGCTGTGAGAAATCGGCGCGGACAGCTCCGACTGCGGTACATCACATGGACTGTGGAGGGAAATGTAACATGGGCGTGGTTTGCCTATGGACATCATCCCCACACACTAACACCCCTCCCACTGTGTGTGTTTTTTGTTTTGTAGATGGATAAACACACACACATACTGATGCTGTGTCACCTCAACACAACTAGCTATCGAGGGAATTGAATTTAGATTGCTTGTCAATCCACTTCACCCTTTCCACTTAGCACTAAAGATAATGTTTATCTTTTTATTCCTCATGTTTTCTTTTTTCTTTTCAAGAGAGGTAAAAAAACCAACCTAAAAAACCAGTAGTTTAAAAGATTATCCAACGTAAATACGCGGATTAAAAAAGGGAAAGATTAAGCTACCGAAGTCCCACCATGATAATAAATGCCCAAAAGGGGAGACGATTACCTAAACAAATTCTTGGACTCAAATTTGTAGGCGGTTAAAAAGAATGCCGTTTCCACCAATCATATCCATGCCATATAATGCTACTTAGACAAAAAAAACTCGTGCCTCCTCCTTAAACCACACGTCAATTTTTTATTTCACCACTGTTCCACTCTAACAATAACATAAGAAGATGCATGAAATTTTAATTCTTACTTTTTATTTATTTTGTGTATTGACGAAGAAAAAAGGAGTTGTGAAAAGTGGGGGAGGCTAGTCTTTTTATTTATTTCATAGCATTCTTCCTTTTTGACACGTATCAATCGCATACCAATTCCTGGTTCATGTATAAATAGATAACTTATGTTTGCATTCCTCCCATCAAGTTTTGCATAAACCAAACATCCTACACCGACCCAAAAATTTCTCTATTTTTTATTCGGTTGTTAACTATAGTCTCTCTCACTCCCTCCCAAACTTTATCACTAGCTAAAACTTTGTAGTGAAGAAAATAAACAAAAAGAAGCTATGTGCAATCCCAAGCCCTCTTCCCCTTCCTCCTTTATTTCTACCAATAAAAACCACGTCATAAACCCCAACAAAGCCATGGTTGTTGCGCCAGATGATGATGATCAAGACCTTGCTAGCTGGCCAAATATGTCGGAGGTAATTAAAATTAAAACCACCTCAAAAAAACAATATATATATATATAGCATACAATAATGTTATATAATATTATTATTTGATTTTGATTAGGCCCTTGAAGAAATGAAGGAGATAGGGAAGATATCATGCCCAACGGCGATGACAGGGCTAATACTGTACTCAAGAGCCATGATATCAATGCTGTTTTTAGGATACCTCGGTGAGGTGGAGCTCGCCGGCGGGTCCCTCTCGATCGGGGTGGCGAACATCACTGGGTACTCCGTCATCTCCGGGCTGGCGATGGGCATGGAGCCCATCTGCGGGCAGGCCTACGGCGCGAAGCAGATGAAGCTGCTGGGGTTGACCCTTCAGCGCACTGTCCTGCTCCTCCTCTCCACTTCCATCCCCATCTCCTTCATGTGGCTCAACATGAAGAACATGCTCTTGTGGTGCAACCAGGACGAGGAGATCTCCTCCGTCGCCCATACCTTCATCGTCTTCGCCATCCCTGACCTCTTCTTCCTCTCGCTCCTCCACCCGCTCAGGATCTATCTGCGGACTCAGAGCATCACATTGCCCCTCACTTATTGCTCTTGCGCCTCTGTGCTGCTCCACGTCCCACTTAATTTCCTCCTCGTCAAGTACCTCGGCATGGGCGTCGCCGGTGTCGCCTTAGCAATGGCGCTCACCAATCTCAACCTCGTGCTCCTCCTCTGCTCCTACGTCTACTTCTCCGGCGTCCACAGGGCATCCTGGGTGCCGCCCAGCCGCGACTGCCTCCGCGGGTGGTCGTCGCTGCTGTCCCTGGCGGTGCCGACCTGCGTCTCCGTCTGCCTCGAGTGGTGGTGGTACGAGCTCATGATAATGCTTTGCGGCCTCCTTCCCAACCCGAAAGCCACCATTGCTTCCATGGGGATTCTAATCCAAACTACCTCCTTGATTTATGTCTTCCCTTCTTCCCTCAGCCTCGGCGTCTCGATCAGGGTGGGCAACGAGCTGGGAGCGCGTCGGCCCGCGCGGGCGCGGCGGGCGGCGGCCGTGGCGCTCTGCTGCTCGGCGGGGCTGGGGGTGGCGGCGATGGCTTTCGCGACGCTGATGAGGGGGCGGTGGGGGCGGCTTTTCACGGACGACGGGGGCATTCTCGAGCTGACGGCGGCGGCATTGCCCATCGCCGGCCTCTGCGAGCTCGGGAACTGCCCGCAGACGACCGGGTGCGGCGTTCTGCGGGGCAGCGCGCGGCCGACGGTGGGGGCTAACATCAATTTAGGGTCGTTCTACCTGGTGGGGATGCCGGTGGCGTTCATGATGGGGTTTTGGATGAAGATGGGCTTCGCCGGGCTGTGGCTGGGCCTGCTCGCAGCGCAGGCATCGTGCGCGGTGCTCATGCTCGTCGTGCTCGGCCGCACCGACTGGAAGGCGCAGGTGGAGAGGGCCAAGGAGCTTACCACCGCCACCACCACTGAGAATTGCTTGCCGGTTTCCACGGCGGAAATGAGCAGCATTTGTAACAAGAGTAGTTTGCATAATCTTGATGAGATTTTATGTGCTAATGATCTCAAGCCAGCTTCAGTTGAAACGGATCCTCTCATCATAGTTACGAGAAACTCTGCATTGAATTAGGGTAGCTTCAGTTTTTTCGTTTTCTTTTATTAGGGAACGTCATGATGACGACAGACTTTGTGAAAAATTCTTGAATTGGACTTGTACTTGCTAGTGTTCTCGGTTTGTACCGTTTTACAGTGTAGAGAAGTTTTATTTTCATTTCATATTCCTTCACTTCTTCACCCCTTTTTTCTTTTTTTTTTTTTTTATAACATATGTATAGTGCAAATCGCGAATGGACTTACATACATGTATCTTTGTTTATTCCTCGTCTTTTAAGATGTGAGTACTTCTTTTTATCTTTTAAAGTGTGCATGATTCTAGTAATATTATACTCCCTCCGTCCATTTATTATTGACTCGTTTTCCTTTTTGGGTTGTCCCTATATTATTAGCCCGTTCCAAAAAAAGAAATAATTTTACACTAAAAAGTGTATCGAATTTCTTGTTACACATTACTTTACAAACAAAACACAAATCTTCTTAATCTACGTGTAAAAAGAAATAAACCAACAATATTGGAACGGAGTGAGTATAATTTATATATATAGATAGAGAGAAATGGTCTTTTGTACATCCGTCCATATATACGAACTTTGATATTTTTCTTCAGTATAACTGATTTGATACTTTTCTTTAATGTAAATGATACTTTTATTAATAGCAAATTATATTTTTGCCCGTCCGCACCAATGCGAACGGATATACATGAGTTTTTGTGATATGTACGTGTGTGTTTGTGTGGTGTGGAGCATGATGAAGTGTAGTAATAGCTATATAAGAGTATGCATGTTTGGTGTGTTTACAGTGTCAGGAAATTAGAGAAAAAGGTTAAGCTGTCGGTTGTTTTAAGGGCGTGGAAAGAGGATGTACCTGCCCTTTCCTCATGTTTCCCTTCCGAATTAGGTCACAACATTCTCTACCTAAAATAGAATGTTACCCTATGCCCCTTCCTAATAATTCATCATTTATTATACACTATACCAACCTGGACTTCATGATTCTTTTCTTTGAATAACTATATTTGGTTCTTTTATTAGTTTGATGTTGTCATATCAAAACATTTAATACATGTCTTTTATTATTATTATTATTATTATTATTATTATTATTATTATTATTATTATTATTATTATTATTATTATTATTGCCGTTGCATGTAGAATCGAATGGTCCAATCAAGGTAGATAGGTTATTTGATTCGTTTGGGGAGTATTTTGGACCATTTTAAATAAATAAACAACGACTGTGATATAATGCAACAGATGGACTGTATGCATTAAAGAACGCAATGTGTGTTTCATTATATTTTAGAGAAATGAATTTGGAGGTATATATGATTTGTTCTTGATACTTTTTTGGGTTACACATGACATTTACTATCATATACTCTCAAGTAATCAGTATACTGAATAAGCATTTTCGTGGGACATTTTTGTATGCTCTTGTGGGACTCAGTTTTAGGATGATAAGAATAACCCCACCATAATGTACTTATATAAATTCATGTGGCCGAGAGGTCATAGGTTCGAACCCCACCAAACGCCCTACATGGGTTTGGCGCATCACACACCTTTTAAGTGTGGTTTACTGTCGCTGTGGTTTGCGGCTATTGCACAGGAACGTGGGGTTTACCCACTGCGCACCTAAGGTAGCGGCTGCGGGTTCCCCATGATATCAAAAAAAAATTACATAAACATATACAAAATACAAAAAGTGACCTTTATCATGAAAATAATTTAATCTTTTTTTCTCTTTTCCATCTTCACGGTGGTTTACAAATTTCTATGACATTTTTGGCATAGAATATGTGTATCTTTTTTGTGCAGACCTGACTCATTATTTAGAGAAGGATACCGAGCTTACTTGAAAAGAAGTCACTACTTTTGCAACCACGATAATAAGAAAAAGAAAAGAAAAACAGAAAATGGAAGAAACTAAAAATAAATTCGTTGTTAATGACGTGGACACATTTCTTTTTCATTATTTATCAATCTTTTTACTAATAATTGGAAGCTTTCACTTTAATTTCTTTTTAATCCAATATTCTTCAATATTAGAGAAATTTTTGCACTTTTTCTTGAGCATATTTCTTAATTAAGGAAAAGGTGAATTAGCAAAAGCTGTAGGTTTATTCTTTCTGTTTTTTCATATATGTCGGTGTTTTCTTTTATTCAAGTTGATGAATGACGATAATTTACGTTATTAATTTTCAGTTTTAATCATGAATATGTGTCACTTGGAACTTCCTTTTAATTACTTACTTTTTAGGATTTGAAAGATGCGTCTCTACTTCTCTCTCTTACCTAGGAACAATATATCTCACAAATGAGAGGACTAAGATAGCTCTTGAAAAGTTTCTAGCAAAATGTGTTAGCATTTTGAAATTGTAATTATTTTTCATTGTGTGATTTTTTGAGTCAAGAAGAAAAGTCCCTATACTTATTTCTTACAATATTTTGTGAGCCAAAATGGAACCTATTTATTTGCTATAGCAAAGACAAATTCTACCCACCTTTATAAAAAAATATAAAAAAAGTATTTATTGTTACGAAATTCTCCTTCGTTACACGAATGTAAGAACAAATATGTTCGTGTGTTCGTTCAAATTGAACTAATGCACGAATACATAAATAGGTTTTCGCATTCGTGTAGTGTAGTCGTGCACTCAAATTCCTCACATGGCGTGACGCGTGAGTTGGTGAAGTTGTAGATGGTAGTTTTTCATTAATGTCAAATTTGGAAATTTATATATTTTTATGCTTGTAGGCATAAATGTTTTACTAAATTAAAATGAGTATTTTTCACTATTAATTCATATTTTGTTTAATTGATGTGATTTTTAACCACTTTGAATTTCTTAGAATATATACTTTATATATACTTTACTATAACAGTTCTTGAACCTCTAGTAACTAATAACATTAATAGAGGTGGTCTCCTGTACATCTATCCACATATGCGAACTTTGATACTTTTCTTCAGTATAAATGATATCTGATTTCAATGTAAATGATACTTAAGCAAATGATATTTTTTTAATGTAAATGATAATTTTCTTAATAACAAATGATGTTTTTGTCTATCTGCATGGTGCGGACAGATGTACAGGAGTTTTTGTGATATTAATATTGTAAACATAAAATTTTTGGAGATGATATCTATATTATATTCATAGAATTTGATTTTAATACAGCACATAAAAAACCAGAGATTAAGGCTTGCAAATGTCGTTTGATGACTTTTACTACACAAATTCAATTATATATGATATATCAATGTAAAACGTTACTTTGTCTCGCCTCCATTTTATTATCCAGTGCATGTTATATGCACAATAATTGACGACGTGTTTAAACAAAATCAAACATCACAAAACAGATAATTCATGTGTCAAATATATATATCTACTTCAGATAAGATAACGATATAACTATATATATATATAGAGTTTGGTTCAAATGAGAACCACTTTTTATCCTAAAAACTAAGAACCAAATGAATTTGCTATAAAAGTTGATGAATCCGTTGAGAAAGCTACTGAATTCTACAATTTGAAATTTTTCACCCGGGTTCGAATCCCATGAGGCGAAAATTCCATTTTTGGATTCGAGAACTTTCTCATCGGATTCATCAATTTCACAATGAATTCATTATTTTTGATTCATGTTCTCACGATAAAATAGTTTCACGTTAACCTCCCATATATATATATATATATATATATATATATATATATATATATATATGGGAGGGTTAACGTGAGAACCATTTTTATCGTGAGAATGTGAGAACCAAAAAATGATGAATTCACAGTGAAAGTTGATAAATCATCCAAAAATAGAATTTTCGCCTAATGGGATTCGAACCCGTGTGAAAAATCTGAATTTTGAATTCATTAACTTTCTCAACGGATTCATCAACTTTCATAACGAATTCATTTGTTAGGATAAAATAGTTTTATTTGAACCAAACTCTCTCTCTCTCTCTCTCTATATATATATATATATATATATATATATGTGTGTGTGTGTGTGTGTGGAAGAGTTCAAATAAAAATATTTTTTTTGTAAAAACCTAAAATCAATGCACTTTAAGTACAAAATTAATGCACTTTATGTATAAAATTACCGTACTATCAAATATTGATGAATATTATAATTTTTACTAGAACTCAATGATGGTTAGTTTTATACATAAAATATATTAACTTTATAGTAAAATATATTTATTTTAAATTTTATGAAAAATAGGTCAATCATATATATATATATATATATATATATATATATATATATATATATACCCAACTAAGTGCAAGAGTTGGGTGAGGTGCATGTATCTATATGTGTACGTATATGCGTCCAAATCCCCAACAGAGCATGCATGCAGTGAGAACTGTGAACTGATAATTGGTAGTGGAGTTTCAACGAGTATCTACGAGGGGAGGGGGGAGGGGGCCTGGTTACAACTGAAGAAACAAAATTCAGCTATTATTACGTCTGTCTTCTTTTCAGATGACAAAAAATGGAGCAGTGCCTCTGCACACCAGTTTCCGGCCCCCACCTCTCTCTCTCATCATCTTCCAAATATCAAACCCCAACTCACAAGCCTAAAACAGTATATACCCCCCTTCTTATTTGTGTAGTTTTGGTTCTAAGTATAATTAATGATAGATTCAATTTAATAAATTTAATAAATAATGGTAGAAATAGGTATATCTTATTGGTAATAATAAAGCGATGATCGTGATCAAAGAATCGGAATAACGCCTTGGATAGTCGGACGGTGTACGAATCAAACTGACTACAAAACAAAGCCGGAGGGAGGCCTTCAGGTAGACACTACTCCGACATTCAAGTCAGTAATGTATTATGCTTAAGGCTTATTGAATGCTTAAGATTGCATACCTGATACCTTCATGATCGAGGTATTTTCATATATGTCGGTGTTTTCTATTTATTACAATTTAATTTCTTCAGCATCTCCAGTCCCTTTCTCTTGCTACATCTCTTTAGAAATGTGGATGCTGTAGAACAAGTGTTGAATTGGTATCGATAGATTCTTCAAACATAATGAAAACAACACGAAAGAATTACGTGGTTTGGCAATCAATGTCTACGTCCACGGAGAAGATGATCGGAGATTATTATTATCAAGTGTAGAGAAATACAGACGACGAGCTTCGAGCTCCAATTCAAGGTTACGCTTAGCTCTCCTTTTTCTATTCTCTTTATCTTTCTATCATGCAGATTAAAACTTTATTCTCTATATCACAAAGATACATACTTATATGATACCAAGAAGGAACAACAGCCGCACGATTAAAATCAGGATTCCAAAGAAAAACTAACTCTATAACTAACTAACTAACAACCAACTGCACTAATTAATGGTTATCAGTAAACTAGCTCTGCTGCTGATACTTGATCCGAGACAACAGTGCTTGAACTTCACTCTTGGATGTGCTTTTGTCAAAACATCAGCAACATTCTCCTCAGTAGGTACTTTAGTCACCACAACGAGTCCCTTGCTTACCATGTCTCTTATAAAATGATATCTAATATCAATGTGTTTTGATCGCTCATGAAAGACTTGATGTTTAGCAAGATGCAGAGCACTTTGATTGTCACAAAATATCTCAACATTTTGTTGACGAATTCCAAAATCACTTAACATACCTCTCAGCCAAACTTTCTCTTTCACAGCTTCAGTCATGGCCATGAATTCAGCCTCGGTAGTGGACAAAGCTACAATCGATTGTAGCATGGATTTCCAACTTACTGCAGTATTGTATAGAGTAAAAATGTATCCTGTTTGAGATCTTCTACAATCTGTATTTGCAGCATAATCAACATCCACAAAACCTATTAAGGATCTCCTACATGTCTTACTTGTTTCTCAAAAACTAAACCACAATCTGAAGTTCCTTTTATATATCTGAAAACGCATTTTATTGCTTCCCAATGAGCTCTGCCCGGATTTGACATATATCTACTCAGAACACTAATAGCATACGCAAGATCCGGTCTTGTACATATCATCATGTACATGATGCTTCATACTGCATTAGAGTAAGGAACTGAATTCATGTTTTTCTTCTCTTCTTCTGATTCTGGACATTGAGTGATTGAAAATTTTTCTTGCTGAGATATAGGCACAGTCACACTCCTTGCTTCATGCATTTTAAATTTTCTTATCACTTTTGCTATGTAATCTGCCTGTAATAAACACAGCTTCCCTTGTTCCTGATTTCTGATAATATCCATTCCAAGTATCCTTCTTGCACAGCCTAATTCCTTCATCTCAAAAACTGACTTCAATTGTCCTTTTAGCTTGCGTATCTCGATTTCACTCTTACTAGCTATTAACATATCATCCACATATAGAGTAGATATGTCAATATATTCTTTCCATTTATCTTCAAATACACACAACTATCATACTTTGATCTCGAAAATCCAAAGCTCATCATAAAATCATCAAATCTAATATACCATTGCCTTGAACTTTGTTTAAGGCCATATAATGATCTTTTTAACAAACATACATTTCCTTCCTGACCTTGTGGAACAAAACCCTCTGGTTGCTCCATGTAGATAGTCTCCTTTAGCATTCCATTCAAAAAGGTTGTCTTTACATCTAATTGTTCCAAGAACATATCCTGCTGTGTCACTAAGGATAACAGAATCCTTATTGAGCAATGTTTGACAACGGGGAAAATTATCTCATTAAAATCTATACCTTCTCTTTGAGTGTATCCCTTTGCTACTAATCTTGCTTTGTATCTTATGAACTCAGTGCCATTAATCATTTCAAATTTTCTCTTGAAAATCCATTTACGACCCTATCTTTTCGATGTACGAGCCTTTCTACTAATATTCATGTATCATTTTTTGTAAAGAATCTATTTCATCCTTCATAGCTTTTATCCAATTTTCTCTATCTTTGGAACTTACTGCTTCCTTGTAAGTTCTTGGTATTCAATGTCCTCTGCCACATTGAAAGCATAGTTAATCATATCCTCTTGTCCAAATCATTCGATGGTTTTATATCTCTTCTTACTCTATCTCTTGCTAGCATGTAGTTACTTAATTCATCATCATTTTCTAGCTGTTGATCCTGAGTTTCATGTATAACTTCTCTCTCCATTTCTAATTCATTGTCTGATCCATTTTCTTGCAGAAACTCCACCTTGACTTTATCATCATGTATCATTTCTGAATTTCTGTCTGCTACTTCATCTTGGACAGTAGCATTTTCTTTAAAGGCATAATGTTTTCTTAGAATATCACATCCCTACTTATTATGAATCTGTGGTTACCTGATTCAATACACCACAACTTATATCCTTTTGTACCAGTGGGAATATCCTAACATTACACACCTTAATACTCTTGGCTGCAACTTGCTTTGCTTGATATGAACAAAAGCTAGACATCCAAAAATCCTCAGATTTGAGTAATCGATCACATGCTTATTCCACATTTTATCTGGTGTTTTAAACTCTATGGCAGAAGAAGGACACTTATTTATCAAGAAAGCTACAGTTGAGACTGCTCCCCCGCAAAAATTTTCAGGTAAACCCGAGGTGATAAGCATGCATCTCATCCTTTCCAAGAGTGTTCTATTCATCCTTTCCACAACTCCATTTTGTTGAGGATTAGTTGGAAACTCTTGTGTCTTCTTATACCTTTACCTTTACAGAATTCTTTGAACTCCTTTGATAGGAATTCCAAACCATTATCGATTCTTAGACATCTTAAGGATACTCTCTTCTGATTCTCAACTTCAGCACACCATTCTTTGAAGCGAATAAAGGCATCGATTTTTGTTTTAAAGTGTATACCCACACTTTTCTACTAAAATCATCTATTATGGACAGAAAATATCTAGCACCTCCTTGAGTAGCTAATTTTGCAGGCCCCCATAAATCGGCATGATCATAGTCTAAAACTGTTTTAGAAACGTGCATGCCTTTTGGATATGGAAGTTTAATACTATTTCCTAACAAGCACGACTCACAATGGTCGGTTTTGCATGAATATAATTAGGTATTATTTTATGTTTGATTAATTCTTTTAAGCCCTTTTCCCCTACATGTCCTAAAGGGCATGCCATTTCATGGATTCATTTTCCATATTCATTTCACTTTCTCCTGTTATTACTTCGGCATCTAGGTAGTACAGAATTTGATGTCTTGTGCCCTTCATGATTAATCTCTTTTCCTTTTAACATGTAGTTCTCCATTTTGAGACCCCCAATTAAAACCCTTCTTTTCAAACATTCCTAGAGATATTAGGTTCCTTTTAAATACGGTATGTACCTAACTTCAGTAATTATTTTCACAGATTTATCATGCATTAAGAATTTAATACTTCCAATGCCTTTAACATGACATACCTGGTTATTTCCAAGTAAAGCAGATACTTGATCTCCCATCTCTAAGGTGTCGAATAGATTCTTCTTTGGGCACATATGAAAAGAGCACGTTGAGTCCATGATCCAGTTGCTTTCGGCATCTCCTTGCCTTACATTTAGAACTTCGGCTTCCATTGCATCTTGAACATTGTCATCATTGTTAGGAGATTGTTTTCTTGATTCTTGCTGCTTCATCTTCCATACGTAGCAATTCTTTCTTAAGTGTCCAGGTTTGTTGCACTCATAGCATTTCTTGATTTCTCTTGATTCAAGTTGTTTATTATAATACTTCCCATTTTGACCAAAAAACTTCTGCTTTGGTTTGAACTTCTTGATATTCAAACCTTCCGAGAGCATTTCATGTTTTCCTTCATGCGTTTTCTGAAGTTCTTTTACGCGAAGCGCAATCTGCACATCCTCTAAAGATATCGTGCCCTCTCTTCCAAACACGATCACATCCTTCACGTGTTCATAGCTCTTTGGTAGAGCGTTTAATAAGAGGATTGCCTTATCCCCATATCTGATTTCTTCGTCTATACTTTCAAAATCATCAACAGATTTGCAGAAGTCCTCTATTTGATCTTCAATGGCTTTATTATCTGAAAAATTTAGAGAATAAAGACGTTGCTTCATATATAACCTGTTTGCTAGCGATTTTGTCATGTATAATTACTCAAGCTTGAACCAAACAGCTGCAGCAGTCTTTTCTTTCGATACTTCGCGAAGAACTTTATCACTGAGGCACAATATAATCATGCTATGTGCCTTCATATCCATTTCTTCTCTGCTCATTTTCTGATTTGAAATCAGATCATCTTTTTTCTCTATTTTCTGGTTCATCTTATTCTCGATGTCGATTGCTTGAACCAGACCATGTTGAATCAATACAGCATGCATCTTGATCTTCCATAGGGCGAAGTCATTTTTTCCATTGAACTTTTCCATTTGAAATTTTGATGGATTCATCGCTTCTGAAAAACTAAAGTGACTCCGATGATGTCTTCTCCGATCGTCGTGATTCTTCGATTCCCACAGACGACGCCAATTGTTGAATTGGTATCGATAGAATCTTGAAACAGAATGAAAACAACACGAAAGAATTACGTGGTTTGGCAATCAATGCCTACGTCCACGGAGAAGATGATCGGAGATTATTATTATCAAGTGTAGAGAAATGCAGACGACGAGCTTCGAGCTCCAATTCATGGCTACGCTTAGCTCTCCTTTTTCTATTCTCTTTATCTGTCTATCATGCAGATTAAAACTTTATTCTCTATATCACAAAGATACCTACTTATATGATACCAAGAAGGAACAACAGCCGCACGATTAAAATCAGGATTCCAAAGAAAAACTAACTCTATAACTAACTAACTAACAACCAACTGCACTAATTAATGGTTATCAGTAAACTAGCTCTGCTGCTGATACTTGATCCGAGACTTATACGAAAGCAGAATTACAACAAGTTTTATATTCTTTGACTTAATTGTTGCCTTTTCTCTGTTTACCATAGATTATTCTGAATTGTATATGTATTTATGCTTTTGCTTCAGTGTTTGGCGTCAGAATCATTTAGATGGAACTATTGGACAACGAGGTAAGTAAAACACCAATTTTATTTTATTTTTTTAAAATCCAAATTTAATTTTAATTAATTACACAATATTAAATACGAGAATATAGTTTTAGTTTTAGTTGTATATTAGTTACAGTTTCATAATATTTGCAGCGTGTCCAAATTAGAGTTATAACGTTCAATATTGGTGATATAGATAATTTTGCCCAAAATTTTTAGCCGAATAAAACATATTACCAACTATAAATTTCATGTATACTTAAGTAATGTATATTGTAAGTGTAGATTAGCAAGATTTTGTGGGACTTAGGTAAAAGTTGAAGATAGTAAAGTGGCATCAGCGAAAAATACATCAACCTACAAATTTTAAAACCAGTAGGCACATAACTATCATGAAAAAGAGAAAGACATTTAACTTTTTTTAATGCTACGATTTATCCGATAAATAATCCAATTTTAATTTAATTTCAAACCATGCACACTTTTTATCCCTAAGTTAATTTATAACCTTTTCTTTGTTATTTTTACATATTTCAATTTATGATTATACGCCTTTGGAAAGGTATGGACATAAATGAAGGAGATAAGATGCACCATAGTTCAGGATAAGATCTGATTTAATGTCACTAAAAGAAATTCTTTAGCAAGGCATGCATAATTATTATACATATATTTTTTGAAAATTAATTATACATAACAATATATATTGTTGATTGCATTGCATGTATGTGGTAATTTACAATTACAAATTATAATGAGATCCATATTACAAATTTCATAAGAATGTCAAGAGATTGAATTGATGGTGCAAAGATATCCAATGAATAATGAAAATTGATTTATGTTTATTTTTTCTTATATAGTAATGTATTATATTAACTCGTATTAGTCTTATGCTATATACAGCTAATATAAAATTTATGATCCACTAAAAAATGTTGAGTAAAAAATTACACGATAAAGGAAGTGACTTTCAAAGATCTTAATTAAGAAAATCAACATATACTATCTAAGGTACTACCTCTATCTCTCTCATTCTCACCCTATCAAAAAGTATTCTGAATAGTAAATATATATGGCAAACTACAATTTAAGAACTTTTTTCTATTTCGTACTAGGTTCTATATGTAATGAAATAATATATGTATGCAATAGGCACCTAGATCTATAATTTGTTCACTTTCTTATTTTATTTTGGAAATCATATTTACATATGTACTAGTTGTCATTATTATATTACAGGAAAGTTGCTATTGTGTGTGTGTTGGCCTAGTGGTAGAGTGGTTAATGTCCGAGGCCAAAGGTCTCGGGTTCGAATCCTCCGTGATGCAGCCTTTAAAATTTCTGTATTAATTGACAAAAAAAAAAAAAAGTTGCTATTGTTCATGGGAATTGTTGATATGATGAGGTTGAAAATAAATCATAAATATGGCGTTATTCGTGTAGAAAGTGCACAACTTCATGCCAGAGATTACAATGTGCAAAATATGCAATAAGGAAGTTGTTTAGACGACACCAAGATATTGATCAAAATACAAATTCATAAAAAAATATACTTCAACATTAATCGCCCCCTCACCTCATGATGTGTAGTTCGTAATACTTCAACACTTTACCTTTTCAAGTAGGACGAAAGGGAGTGGTTAACAAGTACATACTTCCTATCCTAGAAAAGATGAAATGCAAAAGTATATTATTCCTTTAGGTGGTGTTTACTTTGCATGATTAGTATTTTGAAGGATTGATTATTTGATGGATTAAATATGTGATAAGATAATTTTTATCTATCAATCATTTGTTTACTACAAAGGATTAGTGAAGGATTAAAATTAGGATAAATAATTCTCCATTTATTTTGAGGATTATTTCAATCCTACCTATATTGGTTGGATTAAAATTAGTGAAGAACAATTCAAATGATTAAAATAATCCCGGGCTTTGGGATATCCTCAAATATTAATCCTTAAAAGTAAACACTTGATTAGGTTGGATTAATTTTATCTATCCAACCTAATCATGCAAAGTAAACACCACCTTAAATTATTAGTTCCAGCATTATAAGGTAGATAATTAAATTTAAACAGAAAAAGAGAAAGGAAAAGATGATGAATAGATTGGCATATACATACATAGTACAAATGTTATAAAGAATGAGACTATAACGTATAAATACTTGCAAGTTGGTGGGAATAGTTGAGGGATACATCTGCTCTATCAAACCTCTCACTTCCGAATCCAATAACTTCGTGCCAAATGTCATGGATATATTTGCTGCTTAATTTAGTTAGTACTTCATTCCTTCTTCTATAAGTGCCCCAACCGTCAAATTACATGTATCAGAAAATTAAAAAATTTACTTTATAATCTTATTAATTAATTATCATGATAAATACATTCATACAACTCATTATCAAATTTCAATAGTATTAAATAAAAATAAATATAAAATATACTTATTTTTACTCAACTTACGAACTATGATATTTATTAAAAAAACAAACAAAAAATGCTAATAGGATAATTAAGAAAGAATGGAAAAAGTATTTGGTAATGTCGGACGATAAAATGCCACGTAGCTCACTCCCTAATAGTTGCTTTTCTTAAATTGGGAAGCTTACTTATAATATGGTCATTATGTTAACCAATGAATAATAATACTAAATAACCCCAGATATTAAATTAAAAAAGCCCTCCAGTATTTAAATTAAAAATAAAGTCAGAAACGGAACGATATTGCATTGCACTAAGACAAGGATAGCAAGATACTGATTATTCCAATGAATGAACAAGGTAGGGCATGCACCATCAAACAATCAATAAAAAAAGGTTAAAAAAAGTGAGAGCATAGAATATATTTATTTTTATATCTCATATTTGTCAAGAACGCTACCTAATATTTTTATTAATTACTACTTGAGGGACTTTTCGGCAAATGACATGTCTAATTTCGGTTAGTTGGGATCTCAAAATTTATTCCAACATTATGTTTATTAAATAGAAGTATAATATTCATAAGATAAGGGGATGAGCAAATAAAACCGTCCATATTCTCTTTAACTATAAATAAATCAAATATATCTTGATTGATGTATGATCAATATTGATTTTCAGCGGAATAATATTTTTTATGCATACAAACTTATTCTATATGATAATGTTTTTGTAAGCATAAGATAAACAATAATTGTTTACGATAATATTTTTGTATGTACGCATTGAATGTTTTTTACATATTACAATAATGTTTGGTTCACAAATAACATAATATGGTTGGCTTTAATCAGAACTCATGCCTTAAAGATAATTTGTTAAATATTTTTTTATGTAATTCAATTTTTTGGTGTACTAAACTGTATAATTAAAAAAAACAAAACAAAAGTCCTCCTAGTATGGCACAATGGTAAACTACAATTAATTATGAGGATCAAAGTTTAAATTCTTGTAGGTACTTGAAAGCATGATTTAGATGTGCTGGAAGACAACTTGTTTGTGGATTCTTATCAAGGTTCTTCTTTAAAAGGCAAATATTTTATTACACTAGTTGTATAAACTGTAATTGATTTAGTAGAAGGATGAATATTGAAGGAAAGTTATCCTCCGAATTACATAAAAAGATAATAGTATAGAATCTAAAGTAATTGATATTCAATTTCGAAAAGTAGTAACTTTGCCATATCCATTTGGTGCAATAATAATTTATTGGAAGTCACTTTAGAGAGTATACATAAATTCGATCAGACGATCAATTTTTTTTCGATACGATTATTTAGGAAAAGAGATAAAATGATAAAAAATAAGTAAAATCCATAATTTTTGAAGAAATAATTATTTTTAAAAAAGAAATATATCATTTTATACGAGACATTCCAAAATGCAATCTTGGATGGGATGTAAGTAAGAATTATATTAGTCAAAAACTGCAAATTAAAGAGGCATATATACTCAATTCCATATTAATGTCTTATCATAATCACCGTCACTTCTTGAGATTGACAGGTAAAGTGGCTTATCCTCTGAGAAGACAGGATTATTTAAGTAAAAAATAAATAAATATTTGGAAAGCAAGGGGCACTAACTCTATAACAGATGTTGGAAAAGGAAAATCTATATTAATTAGAATTACAACACGCATTACCGAAAGTCACATTTTTTTCTCTTTTCCAAACATTCAAACCACCAACATTAATTTGACATCCTTACGAAATTTTAGTTCAAACTGATGATATATATTGACTTAAAACATCTTTTTCTTATACAAAAATTCAATCACTTACAACGTAGAAATTCATCTTTTCACAGCACAACAACAATCAACTAGCAAACTAAAGATTTATAAATAGCACGATAAACAGACAATATTTTATTCGATAAAATGATTAATAAAAATATGTTATCTACAACAATTTTTTGTTTTGACATGAATGAGAATAATGTTTGAAGGAGATTAGTAATATTACATACTACAAACTATTTAAATTAATGGAGATAAAATCCGACGGTTGAAAAAGAGTCGTAGTCATATCATTCTTGACTATAACTGCACTAGGCATTTAGACCATGCCAATAATAATAAATACTGTTCAATGGTGGCATGCGTGCCTCAGTATTAGTCGTCAGCCTACGACTATGAACTCCAAATGAGATGAAATATTTACATTTTTTTTAGGATAATAGCACAAATTATTTGCGTGTATTCTAAAACGTTTTACCCTATTAATAATATTCAGACTTGTATTTTAATCTAATCGTTAAATATTACAAATTCGTTAGTTAATTTTTGCTGACTTGGGATTTTTTTTTTGTAAAGATTAAATTGTGAAATATGAAGTACATAATTTTAATGATAAAATGACTTCGTGAATCTCATTTTTCTTTTATTAAACTAAAGAAAGAGTGGTACAAACAAACCCTAATTTATACTCCTCTGTCCCATTTAAAATGCCTCACTTTCCTTTTTGGGTTGTCCCATTACAAATGTCTCATTCTATTTTAGAAAATAATTATCCCTTCAAAAAGTGTGGACCATACCTACTTTTTAACACTTTAACTACTTTATACATTTCTCCTAAATACTCGTGCCCAAAAGAAATGAGACACTTTAAACGGGACGAAGGGAGTATTTCAGTATACATTCAAACTTTTTTTTATTAAAAAAAGATACAAGTTGATCATTTTGGATGACTTATTTTACCAAATAGTAAATTAGGAAACAGAATTGGAAAGTGTGGAACATTTTAGATAATTTTCTCTATCCATTACATTGAAAAATGTCATTCTTTTATTTTTAAAATTATTTGTTATTGTTGTTATAGCAAATTCAAAGATGCCAATCGTGTGGCCTTCAGAAAAATGGCAGAGCCGTATGGTTTTAATTCCCAATGAAGAAGAAAAGAGAGGAAAAAAAGGGTCCACTGTTAATGCAATAATATTGTATAGTATTGACGAAGAATTATATGTATGTATATATCTTAAGTGGACTGCCTCTCATTTGTAGGGCACACGTCCTTTTGCATCAAACTTTGACAATTTTTGGGCAATTCTGCTCTGTCTCTATATTCGAAGCTTTTAATTTTTTGTTTTTATTCAACGTGCCTCATTAATTGGGAATATCTCAATTACCTCTTAGCAGGTAGGATATTTGTCCACTTTTCCGCCATGTTATTGGTCCATCTCTATTAAAAATTATATACTTCTAAATTAAAGTTTATCCTATTGAAAGTTAATATCTAGACTCCAAAGTTTATCATGTTAAGAATTGTGATTGGTGAATGTACACTTTCCCTTTGTACGTGTTTTATTTCCTTTTTGCCCAAAAGATTAACAAAAGGAATAAAAATGAAGCCTCTTATTAGCAAGATGTCAGATAATGGAGATTTGAACAGTGTGAAAAGGAGACAATTAGGAACTAGAAATAGTGAAAAGGGTGACTACTTTTCAAGGAATGCATTGCAACCACAATACGTGTAAGAGATCAGAATTGGACTGTTTTCAAGTGGTTTTGACAAAATATATGCTAAATCGACTATCAAGATTTATACATTAATTACTTGTGGGATATATCAAGAAATCAGAGAATAGAAACTGCACAAAATCGGCGTCTAATGATATACTAAAATAATAATATAAACGAACGTCAAAAAGTGTCAACTGTTATAAAGAAAAATGTCATTTACTTTTTGTACTATAATTCAAAAATATTATTTACATTAAAGAAACGTGTATTTGGTACTGAAGAAAAATGTCAATATCCGCGCGTACGATATTCACACAGGAGACCACCTCAAAAACACAAATAAAATGGATCAAGGTTGGGGGTCCCAAGCAACATCGATTATTACTCGATTTCTAAATTAATATGATGCTAATCGCTTAAGGCGATTTTAATATAATCACTTAGAGCTTAGGTTCGAACTTGAGTATTTGTTTGAAGTCTTCCTCAAAAGTACTTCATATTAATACAAATGCAAGTTTATTAATGCATTATCTCAGGCTAGTTTGTTCCCTTTGATAGAATTGTAAATAAGTCAAACTATGATGATATTAGTAATTCATTCTAAGCAAGATTCAAAACAAGCAGATTTAAGCTCATTTAGCTTGACTTGTCAGTACAAACCAACAAACCTCAGGCTTGGGGCGCTAACTCATAAATTTAAAACTATAATTAACATTAATCTTATAACTTTTATAGTGATAAATATAGAAAAATCTAATTGGTTTTATTTGCTAGAATGAAATCATAAGTTTTAGCAAATTAATTACAATTGCCACATTTATTTTTTAATGAAATAATGAATAACATAATACACATATTATCGATATTATAAAACTCATTTGGTCTCGATTGAAGTTCCTTAGGTTTGTAAGTTCGTGTGGAATATATTTGATGGATTAGTAGGAAAAGTAGCATGTCTGGACATATTTAGCAGCTCCATGACACAAGGATCTCTAGCTACCAAAAATGAGTATAATTTGTTGATGAGTTTACGACTATTACGTATAAGGCCCAAAAACGCATCGCATTATCTGATATTTTTGAAAAAAAATCCAAAGATTGATATTGCTTATTTCAAATATTACAAGCTGTCACGTTTTCGTATCCCAAAAGCATGAATTATTAGAGGAAGAAAACATTCACCAATTGGTCGGCAGCATTATGAATTTGTGTTTGACATTGTTGATCCATTACCATTCATATATTTTCAAAGGAAGACGACAATATATATTGTGGAGCTAGTGACGTATAGACTATTATACCAATTCATCATAGTTCAAAAATATATATATATATATATATATATATATATATATATATATATATATATATATAGGGAGGGTAACGTAAAACCATTTTATTGTGAGAACCAAAAATGATGAATTTAGTGTGAAACTTGATGAATCCGTGAGAAAGTTACTGAATCAAAAAAAAAAATGGAATTTTCGCCTTTCGTAGGATTCGAACCCTGGGTGAAAATTCTGAATTTTTGGATTCAGTAACTTTCCCAACAGATTCATTAATTTACATAGCAAATTCATTTTGTTCGTAAAGAATTTCTGCGGTTCTTAGTTCTCACGTTAAAATTGGTTCTTATTTGAACCTCATTCTCTCTCTATATATATATATATAGTAGTTGGGGAGGGGAGAAGGATGTGGATAAACCTTAAATGAAATCTTTTTCTTTAATACAAGGAGGTCCATTATTTGAATATTTCCTACAAATAATTGTGATTAGGAATTTGAAGTATGTTACGAGCATGCATGTAAAAATATTTAAGATATACCAAAAATTTAAGGAATCGCAGATATTAGAACTTGACACATTCATTGATATTAATATTATATATACTTAATATAAGTATCTTAACAGTGGAACCATTTACAATATTTCTCAAATCAATTCGCTTTTGCAGCATGACATAATCTCGAAACAAGAGCCTATCTCACTTTGTGGAATGTGGATTATATTTATTTTTTCAGTATTTTGTGGATATGTATGCAATATGTTATCCAGAGCTTGTGGCAGTCAATGACAAAAGCTTTCCCCAATTCACACAAGGAAATAAATATCACAATAAGGATTGAATCTGACTTCATATTTGAGTTCACCATTTAGCAAACTCGACCTCACGTGGTGGCCGGCCGTACACACATGATGTTTTAGGATCATAGGTATTGAATAACATTATAATTTCACCATATCATCCAAATATAATGGATATGTGACACTATACAACTCGTTATAGAAAAATAAAACGGCATATAAGCAGCCAAATGTCATGAGTGGCGACACATGCATTTGGAGAGGGAATCGGAACCCAATATCTAAAGCTGCAGGGAGAATTCTGTGGTGGTATGATGCACAAGGATTTTTTACTATCATTTTGTCCGAAAAAATATCAGATCATGTTCCAATGTTAATTGAGAGAATCAATACAATTCTCCATTGTATTGGGTCTCCGGTGTGCTTGTTCCCTTCTTCCTAAACCTGGTAAGTCTTGGTGAAATAACTCCGATGGAAAGAAAAAAGAAGACGTTAAGAGACCTTTTTGGCAAACCCTAAACATTCTAAGTTTCTTTCTCAAACCTTGTCCCATTTTAGGCAGAATATAGAAAATGTCTCAATATTTCAAAAGTAACAACTGTATCCAATATTTTACCATTGTAACAAAAATGTCTCAACCACATTCAGAATTCACATAATTCTAGCTCCTTATAGATCCTTCGAATATTTTACCATTGTAACAAAAATGTCTCAACCACATTTAGTTTTAATGCAATTAATTATATTTAGATTAAAAATAATATAAATAATATTGTGATTGATAAATCATAAAAAATAGATGTGGTTTGGTTGGATGGAATAGTGATAATGTGGAAGAAAGAGAAATAAATTAAATATTGAAAAAGTTGGATAGTTGAATGATTGTGGTGATTGCTGATAAACATAGCCTTAGACAGTTTAGCTCTTTATACGAGATCATTCAAATCAAGTTTTCCGTTATTAGGATAGGTTAAATCTTATAGATCCATTCCCCTGCAAAACCAAATATGATAAAAAAATAATTATCATTGGGCTCAAGCAAGACTCAAAATAACCAAATGAATCTATACAAATGTTATGTGTTCGTCATATCTACACATATGAATTGTTCAATGTAACAAAATTTTGATTCTTTTTTTGGAATTACAATTATCCATTGCGAAGAGTGCAAATTTTAGGCCTAGTCTAGAAATTCATGATTATATCAACAATAATACGACAAAAGAATAATTATTCAAGACATGTTCAATTGATAACGGAGACGGAATAGGGGTAGGATGGTTAGGACACCCTATCTTTAGAGATAAAGAAGGGAGAGAGCACTTTGTACATCATATGTCCACTTTTTTGAAACACTTCCACTCTTTTTGGTAGACAGGTCAAAAATGTTAGAGATGGAGCGCATTTTAGAAAGAAATGATGCTTGTTTTATCAATTAAATCTAGAAACTTTTAAATGTCGCGCTTATAGTAGACGCGAACCTAAATAAGCATTAACCATTCTGCCATAAGCACACAAAAAGCACAATCCTAGTGTTTATCAATACTCTTTACATTTAGCTCGGATTTTCTCAAGTGTTTATCAACTGGAAACCTCTAGTATCTTTTTTAATGTTACTTGCATTTAACTTCTTAATGCATAAGCATACCAGACAAATAAAACATAGGGCTTCTTTGCCTACATTGAATGCATCAAGCGTTCAGAGTATAGTATCCAAATCTTTAACGCGTCATACAGAATAGGGTAATAAATCATTGCTTGAACGAAGTATATTAAGTGGTAAAACATGAATTATTAAGCTCAACACTAAATCCATTCAAAGAAGAGAATCCAACTAATAGGAGACGGTAACCCAACAGAATTCATATTTCAGATGAATGTTCACGTAAAAGTTTGAGCACCAAGTATGCATATGTATGCAGCTTTATACCACATTGCTGTTATAACGAGAATTGATTTTCAGTAACTTAATCATGGGATATATCACTCCAACATCCTACAACCTACAAACCACAATCCTATTTGGTTGTTTGTAGCAGATGCACCAAAACAAAAAAGAAAATACAAAATGACAAGCCCTTGAGCTGCAAATCCAAATAGGAGACTCCAACGTGCATACATTTGAAAAGAAAAAAAAATGTAAGGGGCGGGGCGAGGGGGGGGGGGGGGTTATTGATTACAGAAAATGCCTGGAGATGAACAAATATAACTGTAAACAGAAGAAGTTGGAACCATCGCTCGACTCGAATGATCGAGCAGGGGAAGAGGAAAAACCCACTAAATACCCAGAGGACGAAAATTCCAGATCCCCAGGCTCCTAATGGAAACAGCTCCGGCCTGTCATGCCCAGAAGTTGAGGTGAACCCTGGTAATGAGACGTGATCACCCTGATTGTTCTTCAACCTGTACAACTTTTGTGTTCTAGTTTTGCTCGTGTCACGTAGATGTCGGGCCATTGGAGGCATGCAAAGATGCAATATCGTGTGGTTGCTGCATGTATGTTTCAGATGCAAGGTCGAGAAGCACAAGGATTGTTCTGCGACAGTTACCAACTTATAAGCTTTATTACAAGAGCAGAATAACAGTCAGAATCACATGCTGGTAAGGGAATACAAAATGCATACAATACACGTGCACTTATACAGAGCACTGTATGTTTCTTCCTTTCCCATCTATAGATACCTGCACTACCTCCCATAATACATGCATATAATACACACACAATATGTGTATATATATATATGTATGGTACGGTTCTTGTACAAACCTCTCTTACAGTATAAACTACAAACTATGAAACAAGATGAATTTGCTGTGAAAATTGATAAGTTCGAATGGTAGAAGGATTTCCTGACAGGGGGCTTTAGCAGTTGTTTTCCAGTTACTTTCAGTTTTGCTATTCCATCCCAATTTGCCCATAAAAAACTGTATTCATTATCTTGCCTCTATCGTACGAGCTCGAGAGGGGTAAAAGAATAAACATTTTAAGTTGGCAAAAGATTAAGAAATGCGAGATAACACAAGAGCTGAGAACCTCTGCATATACCTAGGCACGGAGGTTTTAATACTGGATTGGTTTGTGAAAGCAGCAAGTGGACCACGAAGATTTGGATACCTGCTTAGAGCACTTTCAAGCTGAGGAGATGGCAGCTGCGAGCAGATATATATTGAGTTTGTATGAAAACCAAAAGGACAACGGACCAAAATAACAAAACAAGCGAACCATAAATACCTGCAACAATACGTGGAACGAATGTGGCTGTGTTTGAGAAATACATTTCAAGAAGCCAATCCACAGTTTTGGCATTCTCCAAACCTGCCCATTATCATAACATAAAGTCAGTTTTCTCATATTTCCCCTAACCACGGACACGGTCCATGATCATACAACTGCTACAGATTTAACCGAAATAGAAACTTCACATTCTACTTGACGTACCTGCCTGTTCACAAGTTTAGACATAATTTCCATAACGAAATCAACCTGGAATCAATCAGAAGAGTAAATACCAACAATAAATTGCCTTGGAAAATTAAAGGGTCATGATAGTGAAAAGTGACAGTAGTAAAGAGTCATGGTAACATACGAGTTAGAACTACTATTTTATGATTTGCCTAGACATAGAGCTTGGGACTATTATAAAATAAGTGCTAGTATCATCTTTGTTAGGGTTTATTATTATTATAGGCCTAATACTAGTTAGGCCCATTAGTTGTAACCCTAGGTTTCTACTCCCTATATATATGATGTCTCTTTTGTTACCAATACACAACTTATTCTTTCTCCTAAATTGATTTGTATTTACTGCTTTACAATCTTTTTAGGCAACCAACTACTAAATCATATTTTCATATTTAAAATACTTGGACCCATTTGGTTGGCAAGAAAGTGAAGTGGAATGTGATAATATTGAAAAGATTACACCTATATTGAGTCAAGAAGAACATTAGATGAAGTTCAAAAACACAGTATCCTACCAGGACCAGTGGTCACTTTAGATTAACAGATTATATCCTACCATAATCATATTACATAATAAGATTAAAATAAGGCCCACAAGACACTTTGAGAGGCAACTGAATTTACCAGTGTTGGAAAAGCGTCAATTGCTTGGATTACCGTTCTCATGAAGAGCAGTGGAAGTGGAGTTCGGTCAACCTGGAAACAAAAAAGAGAAATGTTGATACAGTGTCACTGGGAACTCTTTCATTCATGAACAGAACCTATAAGTACCATCTGGTTTAAAGCCTTTGCCAAGACTTGTTGTGTAAAAACGGTGCGCTGCTCAAAACAAGCTGAGCACGTATCTGTGATCTGAGAACATTTTACATATTATTATTAGAAAAGAACATATAGATGATAATTCACCAGCAAATTTATACGACAAACTCCAAGGAAATTTTATCTAGACTACACAAAGTAGGCAACCAAGGAAGTAGATTTTTATGGAGAATCATGTCAAAATAAGCAACTTTTACAGGAAAGACAGTTGCCCAGAACTCTATATACCACATGTAACAAACTACGAATCTGGGTCAGCTGCTAAATAGTTAGGTAAGGAGTACATGCCTTTTCATATATTATATGAAACTAAACTTTTTTTTAGATCACTAAGAACAACAAATTTGCGAGGCTCAGATAAACACCTTTTTCAGTGGAAGACAATCTCTCTCAGGAGAAATGTCATGGATTGCCACCAAGACTTCAACAGGCGTTAATGCAGGACCTGTATGAGCAGAACCCTGTAGACAAAAGCAGATACTGAAATCTTAGAAACACGAGAAACGAACTTAATTAAAATTTCAAAAACTTTTTGATCAACGATATCCCATCTTCATATTCACTTTCCAAATGTCAAAGATCAATACTGAAATCCCTCAAAGAAACCTACAAGATTACTAGACTTACTTTCCAAAGCACATAATCTTTTCTCCATAGCTCTATATCCCTGTTAAAAGTCAGTGCTGGTGCGAGTGAAGTCGCACAGCAGAGAGTGGATCCGCTTTGATATATTTACCAATATTTAATTGACAGTTGATGCAGTATTTTTCTTTACGAGAACTTGACAAATTATTTAGAAGTTCAAAATTTTAGCTATCCAAATATCAGAAAATCAAATCTAATGCATTTGTAAGGTCCCAGAACATGACTGTATGCCACAAACACAACAAATGCAATTCAAAGAAACAAATAATTAGTCCTAAAAACTTATCAAGCTCATATATACCTGTAATATATGAGCCAGTGCCATCTGAAACTTAGGCAAAGGAAGCTGGACAAGCCGAGGGAATATAGGTAAAACCTGGCACCACAAAAATAATAAACTACTGTTTTCTGGATTCATTAAAAGGGCGATGTTTTTTAAAATGAAAAAAAAAATGAGTCTTAAGGAAAGCAAATTAAAATTATTTTTGAGACAGCAGTTTTCTACTCTTTCAGTAGTATCCAGTTTGGGGCCTTCTTGAAAGTTCTGACTGAATCTAACAACCTATTAAGAGTCCATAATTCCAAGACATTCTCACATCACAGACTAGTCTGGTAAGTACCATAACTATAGAATAGCTCACAAGACAGATATCAGTGGTATCGATTCACCAACACTCAGAAAAGGAGAATAAATGGACAAAAGACATTCATAATAGACAATATTGAAATGTTGAGTAGGCCAATAATCCTTTCTTTGGTGATTCTCGCATGTGCAACTACTCTAGATTTTATAGATCTGAAAATGTTCACTACTGATCTGAAAATCTTCCCTAGTATTTGTTTCTACCTTTGATTTAACAGTATTGAATTAAATCCTCATTATAAAATTGTTAACTTCAGAAATGAGGGTAGACAAACCACCTCGTCTCTAGAAAAAGCCGATATGATAGGAATAAGAATAGTAGCATCCTGCAAGAAAAAAATCTCATAATAACCAAAAGATCATAAGGCTAAGTAATAAAGAGTACAGGTACAAAAGGGCTCCAACAAGAACCTTCAACCTAGTCTCATATAAATGTTTAACAGTCACCACCAAATCTGTAGGTGGTGCTCGCCCTTCAGACAACAAATGAACCACCTTCAAGTGAAACAAAAATTATCAGCATTTCAGGAAGAGCACAATCAAGAAGTTAGAAAACAATGGACAAATTTGAGAGGACTGGGACAACCTGCGTGAATAAATCTTCACTTCCTTGGGGTGGATTTGATATTATATGAAGCAATTCTGAATACGATGACCCCAGAGCCCTCATCAGAACATTTATATGACGATGGACAGCCTACACAACAAAAAATTTTAAAAGGCTTGCTAAAAAAAGGTTGAGCTATTAAAAGCTATTATAAATAAGTGCACCATTATGCAAATATTCAGGAAACAGTGAAAAACTCCAACGAGGTAAAGCAGTTAGGAATTATTTTATATCTGATAGTATTTTTTTTTTCTTCATCTAGTAAGATCTACATATACAAAATCAAAATTACAGAGAACAGCTTCACAGTCATATAGTTAATAGAAAACTAGAAAAAGCAAAGGATCGGCATGATCCTAGATAATATCATAAAATAGATGTATATAAGTTGGTAGGTTTAGTAGACAACCATTAAATTTAAGGTACTTCAACTGAATAACTAAAAATGTTCTGAAATTAAATATTACAGATTGTTATAAGTGTGTATAGCATATGAGATGGGGAATGAAAGTCCATTTTATTCAAAGAAAATAGCTCCTATATATACATGTGAATAACCTTAATCCTAATAGATTCTAACCCTAATCCTAATAGGATTCTAATATGCACCTACCATATATAATATATTTACATATATAACATTCCCTCAAGCTGGAGCATAGATGTTAATCATGTCCAGCTTGTTACAAAGATAATCAATCCTAACCCAAAATAAACCGTAATCGAAAACCTTAAATTTCAACAAAATCTCAAACATAATTCAAATCGATCCAAACTGAATCCAACACCAATTAGATGACCCAAACAGTATCCAGATAACTCACAAATGTTTCTCCCACACCAATCGATGTTGACCCAAAGAGGTATCACAACGCACAAATGTCCGACCCAACAATCCCACACCAATCGGATGTTGACCCAAACAGTATCCGGACAACACACAAACGTCGACCCAAACCGAATCCCACACCAATCGATGTTGACCCAAACAGTATCCATGCACAAACGTTGAGATGAGCAAACCACAACAAACCAAATTGAATTCCATTAACAAACGTGCTCACGAGCACCAAACATCAAATCTAACAACGGACAGATCTCGCGATCGCACCCTAGCTGACCCAAACAAGTACTCAAACAGACACATGACGCCGAGGCGAGTCGAACAGATCAGCCGAGCTAATTCCGACCACGGACGCGACCTGCGTGCGAAAAACTGCACTGCACAGAAACACTGTTCACACGTGCACTATTCACCAGAACACTGTTCACGCACGTGGGCCCCACACGCGCCGGCTCCGGCGACCGGACTTCCGGCGAAGGTTCATCGGACGGTGGTGCACCTCCCTGTGCCGGAGGTGTCAACCGGTGAAGCTCCGAACTCAAATGGGTGGCTTTTCCCTTTTTCACCCAAAACCCTAATTTTCAAATTTGAAACCCTAATTTCAAAAATTCAAATTCCAAACCCTAGATCCGTAGTGATACCATGTTATAAGTGTGTATAGCATATGAGATGGGGAATGAAAGTCCATTTTATTCAAAGAAAAGATCTCCTATATATACATGTGAATAACCCTAATCCTAATAGGATTCTAATATGCACCTACCATATATAATATATTTACATATATAACACAGATAAATACATGCTTAACAGCCTTTGAAGCACGCATGTAACTGTCAAAAACCAGTTGAAGAAGAATTGGTTTCTACATTGAAACAAAGGAAACATCAGAAAAGGATAAGCAAAAATATGCATGATACATCACTTCACGTATGACTTCAACCAACCTTAGCACAGAGTGCAAAAAACAAGGACATGAGCCTGTGAGCTTGAGAAAATATATTTGATGAATCATCTAGGGATGCATCCTGGACTCCTTTCATAGTCTCATTTGGAGAAACCCCAGGGTCAGAAACTTGAGAACTACTAGTGGATGTTTCTGCACTTTCTACCTAAAAAGATGTTGAATGCAGAGGAATAATTAAAAGGATATTACAAATAAGCAACAGTACTACAAAAAGTAAATAAGATTATGTTTTTTTATTTGATTGTGACATTTGGCTTGCTCCTGTTTTTCAATTTTATTTCAAGAAATTTGTAATTCTATGAATTATGAAATCATAGAATATTGAAAGGTTTCCCTCCATTTTTCTTCAGTGAGAATAAAAATCCAGAAAGCCACTGTGTAAATGTAAGTTCCATTGCAGGCAAGCTGCGTATCCACAGAACATGGAAACTCAACTTAAGCCTGCAATGGCTACATTCATGAAGAACCATACAGTAGAACTAGAAAATTTGGAGAGAGATAAGAGGTCTCTAATGCAGTCAATCTATATAACCGCTACATACAGTGTAGAACTAGAAAATTTGGAGATAGAGAGAGAGATCTGTACAGAAAGTACCTCCTTGATTTATCCTCGTGAAAATGATTTGTAGTATGTGCTCATGAATAGAAAAACAGGTGGAATTCAACTGAAAACTCTCATTCAATGATCCAGTGAGAAGAAAACTTTCTTTAATTTTGTTATAAAGTAAATATGTAAAGAGGTTATATATGGTAGATGCACAATTAGGGTTAGCTTTACCTTAATTAGCTTGATATTATTTGTATATATAGGTGCACTCTTCATTGAATAAAATACACTTTTATGCCCCATCTCATATGTAATAACATGGTATCAGAGCCCTAGGTCCTAGGGTTTTTCGAATTTTGGGGGTTGGATTTTCAGATTTGGTTTAGAACACACAATTAGGGTTTTCGCGACCCACCCCGTTCGAACGCTCACCGGTCAACACCGCCCACCCAGGAGCCTTCCCCACCTCCCGGCGCGCCAACGGCCACCAGACCGGCAGCCGGAATCCGCGCGTGTGCTTCACACGCGCCGGCGAGTTGGATTCGCTGCCGGAAGCTTCGACGGCGCGTGAGACGCCGAAATCACCTCCGGCCAACGCCGTTAGCATCGTCCTGTCTTCCCGGTGAGTTCTAGCCCAATTTCAGTCTGCATCGATCATCGGTGTGCGATTTTCGTCCGAACAGATTCGATTTTAAGATTTGTGCCAGTTTCAGTGTTTGGATTTGCTTTTGTTTTTTGATTTCTGGCTTTGTTCGGTTATTAATATGTCTGGAGAAAATAAATCTATTGATATTGTGCCCGTGATGTCGAAAATCACGGACCACAAGCTTTGTTCTATCAATTATCGGGATTGGCGCCGACGATTGAGTTTACTTGTTGAGCATCTCTATGGATGCTCATTTGACCGACGATCCACCATCGACACCACGCAGCGAGAGGCTTGGTTTCGGGAGATGCTCGGTTATTTCTTCGAATACGTAATTCGATTGATGGTGAGGTTATCGGTCCGATTACTCATCATGTAATGATCAAAACTCTTATGGCGTATCTCGAGTTTCTATATTCCGCAAAGGGAATGTTTCTCGTATGTTTGATGTGTGTCAAGCTTTCTACAAACCGCGAAGGTGACAAAAGCCTTACAGATTACTTTATGGCATTCAAGAAAACTTATGAAGAGTTGAATGCACTTCTTCCATTCAGTCCGGATGTCGAGTGCAATGTGCTGCCGCCGAAAAGATGGCGATTATGAGTTTTCCGGTGAACTTTCGTCCGAATTTGAGACCGCTAAGTCTCAAGTTCTTTCGATACTCAATTTCGTCTTTGAATAAGCCTTTAGCAGACTTCTTCGATCGAGCACTCATCGACCACTTCTTCGTGCCTTCGACAGGTGCTCTTCTCCAACTCCTTCCTATGCACTGCAAGCCACCATACAAGACCGGTGGTTCTAAGGGTAGTTCGCAGGCAACCGCAAGATAGCATGGAATGTCGTTATTGCCATGATCTCGGGCATATCAAACGCTACCGTCCGCGGCTTCGATCCAAGAAGACTCCTCCATCCGCTTATGTTGTTGAGCGTAACCGTAATACTAGTGATTCCATCACTATTTCTGCTGATGAGTATGCAAAGTTTTTGCAACATCGAGAATGACTTCCCAGCCTAGTTCTACCACCGCTATTGCTGATTTAGGTAATCCTACTGCCTGCATAGCTTCCTCGTCCACCAACTGGGTTATTGATTCAGGTGCCACAGACCATATGACAGGTAATCCTAGTTTGTTTTCTAAATTCGAGTCATATCAACATACTCATCCGCCATTTTGCTTATGGTTCACAATCTCTTGTTAGTGGATCAGGAACTGTCCAACCCACACTGTCTTTATCCTTATCATCTGTTCTTAGTCTCCCACAGCTCTCCTTTAATTTATTGTCTGTGAGTAAACTTACTCGCAATCTCCATTTTAGTGCCTCATTTTTTCCTGATTATTGCTTGTTTCATGATCTTACGACGAGACAGCATTATTGGTAAAGGACATGAATCGCGGCCTCTACATCCTCGATACGCAACCACCGTCTTCGATGAGTACGTGCGAGCACGGTCACCCTATGGACGCGCATTGTCGGTTGGGTCATCCATCTCTTCCTTTGTTAAAGAAACGTGTCCGCAGCTTTCTAGTTTGTCTTCTTTAGATTGTAAGTCGTGTCGGTTTGCTAAACACCATCGTGTTAGTTTGAGTCCACGAGTCAATAAACGAGCCGATACTCCTTTTGAGTTAGTACATTCGATGTTTGGGGTCCTTGTCCCATTACATCAAAGACCGTTTCGGTACTTTGTTACTTTTGTTGATGATTATTCTCATTCGACACGGCTTTACTTAATGAAAAGTCGCTTCGAGTTGTTTACCCACTTTTCTGCATTTTGTGCTGAAATTAAGACTCAATTTCGTGTGCCTGTCAAAATCTTACGAAGTGATAATGCTAAGGAATATTTATCTAACACCTTTTGTCGTTATATGAGGACCCATGGCATCATTTATCAGACTTCCTGTGTTGACACACCGCTCAAACGGAGTTGCCGAAGGAAAAAATCGGCATCTTCTTGAAATAGCCAGAGCCTTACTCTTTGGCATGCAAGTTCCTAAATGCTTTTGGGCTGATGCTGTGTCTACTGCTTGCTTTCTCATAAACCGTATGCCGTCCTCTATCCTTTCTGGTTTGTCACCCTTTCATGTCCTTTTCCCATCTCGATCTCTCTACCCTATTGAGCCTAAGATATTTGGTAGCACTTGCTTTGTTCGTGATGTCCGACCTCAGGTCAAATATCTTGTGTCTGCTGATGTAGCTTTCTCCGAAAATACGCCCTTTACTCCGGGTTCCTCTTCTCCACCTGAGGGGGAGGAAACTGAGTTCTTGGTATATACGGTTACATCGTCTCCTCTGTCCCCGTCTGTCTCTGATATGCCTGATCCTCCTATCCTACATCACTACACTCGCCGTCCTATCTCTACTCGTGATCCTGCTCCTGCTACTGCTGACTTGGTCCCTTCTCCGTCGATTACGCTCTCGATGATCCAATTGCACCGTCGTCGATCCTACTCAGTGATGATCTTCCTATCGCCTCCGAAAAGGTAAACGCCTCGCATTTATCCCATTTCGCTTTTGTCTTACCATCATTTGTCTCCTTGGTCTCGCTCATTTATCAAGGCTCTCGAGTCTGCTCCTAAGATCGCTTTCAAGTCAGCCCATCCCGAATGGCGCAAAGCTATGATTGAGAAATGACCGCTTTGTATGCTAATGGCACTGGATTTTGGTGGACCTTCCGAAGGTAAACGACCAATTGGTTGTAAATGGGTGTTTGATTAAGATCAATCTGATGGGACTATTGATCGCTTGAAAGCTCGCCTTGTTGCTAATGGCTATGCTCGGATTTATGGTGTTGATTATTGTGAGACATTCTCTCCGTGGCCAAGCTCACCTCTATTCGCTTCTTATTTCACCGGCACCCGTTATCACCGGTCTCTCCACCACTTGATATCAAAAATGCTTTTCTTCATGGTGATTTGGTCGAGGAGGTTTATATGGAGCAACCGCCCGCTTTGTTGCTCGGGGAGTTCATGGTATGTTATCTTCAGAAATCTCGTATGGTTTGAAACAGAGTCCTCGTGCATGGTTTGGTACTTTTGCTCGTACTATTGAGACATTTGGTATGAGCGAGTAAATCGATGATTCTGCTTTTCTACAAACGTCCGAATCTGTATTATTTTGTTGGTCGATATGTTGATGATATTGTGATTCTTGGTAGTGATTCGAAGCATTGCTTCTCGAGAGCTTTTCTCCTACTCGCTTTAATACTAAAGATTTGGGAGAGCTTAAGTATTTTTAGGTGTTGAGGTAATGAGAAGTAAGAAATGAATTCTTTTCGACTCAAAGGAAATATGTGCTCGATTTACTCTCGAGACAGTGAAAGTTGGGAGCTAAACCATGTAGCACTCAATGGTTCCTAATTTACACCTTACTAAAGATGGTGTGTTATGTGATGATCCCAGAGGTGTGTAAGAGTGGTTGGAAAGTTGAATTATTCGAGAGTGACACGACTTGATATAGCTTATCCAACGGTGTGAGGAGTCGATATGTCTTCGCCAACGGTTGATCATTGGAGCAGCGATGGAGCGATTTTGTGTTATTTGAAAGGAGCACCGGACGTGGAATTTTGTATGGTGATCATGCTCATGATAGGATCGAGTGCTTCTCGATGCCGATTGGGCGGTCAAGAAGATAGAAGATCTACTTGAGATTTTGTGTGTTTCTTGGAGGAAACTTGGTTTCTTGGAAAGCAAAGCAGTGGTTTCACGATCAAGTGCAGAGTCGGAGTATAGAGCTATGGCTCAATCAGTCAGTGAGATCATGTATATACATCAATTTTTACATGAAGTGGGTCTAACTGTTCCTATTCCAGCCAAGTTATGGTGTGATAATCAGGCTGCACTTCACATTGCATCCAATTCCGTCTTTCATGAGCGAACCAAACATATTGAAATTGATTGTCACTTTATTCGTGAGAAGATTCAGCGTGGCCTCATCTCTACTGGATATATGAAGACTCAAGATCAGTTAGGGGATCTCTTTACTAAGGCCCTTAATGGGGTTAGAATTGATTATCTTTGTAACAAGCTTGGCATGATTAACATCTATGCTCCAGCTTGAGGGGGAGTGTTATAAAGTAAATATGTAAAGAGGTTATATATGGTAGATGCACAATTAGGGTTAGCCTTTACCTTAATTAGCTTGATATTATTTGTATATATAGGTGCACTCTTCATTGAATAAAATACACTTTTATGCCCCATCTCATATGTAATAACAAATTTGAAAAATCCAATGAATTATCAATGACAAGCCTCCTTGGCATAATTTACTAATTCTTCTGATTGAATGAATCACATAAACATGCTGCATGCAGAGATATTAGTTATATAGCTTAATAGCACACAATAACAAATCTTGCAACAAGGAAATCGATCTTCCAGTAGACTGACATGAAACCATTGCAAAATTCATTTACAACACTTGTTACATCACAGAAAAACTAACCCAAGTATAATTATAAAGAGAATGAAACAGATACTATCCGAAAAAGGAGATAGAATTAACACATTATTTGTCCTAAATGAAACGTAATAAATGAAAGCGACAAGATCACATGTAACGGACCTGTCTTCCAATTCTTATGTCAGAATTTGCAGACTCTAATAGCAATGAATCTGAAGAATGCTGATCTACAGCTGACAAGAACATGTTTTTTGCAAATTGCTCAATGCTGTCAGAAATAAAGCTAATTGCATATAGTTTGTTCGACACCTGACAATGGCACAGAGAAACAAGGTGGAAAGATTTAAGAACAGAAACAACTTCAGTTCAGAGCTCCTCACAGATAATACACTCTCTTAAGACAGGCTCATAGACAATGGCAAAATAAGATAGATTTGCAGCTCCCTCACCAGGCGTATAGCTTTAGCTTGGATATCATCCTTTGGGTGCACAGTACACTGCCATGTGGAATAACGAAGTTAGGGAAGGGATCAATTTGGCACAACCAGCAAGAAATCAAAGCTGCCAAAAGAAATTGTATACAGATTATACTAGTTTGAACTAGCACAAGATGGAAATTTATCTTTAAGGTTGATTTGCTATCATCTGAAATGCTGGATAGGGGATGCCAGACATGAATAAATAACTACTTCCAGGACACAGGCAAAAACTACGAAAAAATATGAAATAACTGCAATAACTGTGAAGATAAACTAGGACATATTAGGAAGTACTCAACCAGAACCAATCAAGATTTCATCTTCTCCGAAATATTCTATGCTTAAATTATAATGCATTTACTATCCAATAAATTACTTTGATAAATAACCAGGTATTAGGATTGTTATACCAGATTTCAATACAACATATAACTCCAAAATGGAGTTATTTAATTATTAATTGATAATACCCTCCCAACTGAACCCAGCAAGTCCTAGTTTTAGACAGCTCATTTCCTGCATGAATTTGTGAAGAAATACAAGGCTTCACTCAATCAGTTGCCACGCATTTTTAACTTTAGCTGAAGAAGACAAAGATTCTGAATTCAAGACACCAAATGGCATCAATTCCAGAGTAACTAGTCCGATAAGCAAACAAAAGGTCAGAGAATTCTCATAGCACAGATATATATCTAAATGTACAAATCTACACAATGTCACTTCTCAGCATAATATCATGGGGAATTTACCTTCAAAGCTATATCTAGACATGCTTGACGAATGAGAGGACGACTAAGAATTAAGCTCCACACTGCACCAAGGCCCTGAGTGACACGATCACCATCACGACCATCTCCAGACTGACTTTTTGTACACATGTCATCCAACATCCCCAATATGGAATCAGGTATGCATGGAACTTCACCAAGAAGTCGATTGAAAGACTTGTTAGATGCTGGTAAATCAAGTAGCAAAGATTTTGCCTGCATTTGAAGTTCAAAGTATCAAATATTTTTTTGGGAAATACTAAAAAGATAAGTTAAAAGATCTCCTACCACTCCCAGAAGGAAATTCTCATATACAGCAGCAGCAGCAGATGAGGCAGAGTCTGAGATCACAAGACTGCGGAGATAGTATAGGATATGCAACACAAGCTCGTGACACTGAGGAAAAAATTATAAAGAAAACTAACCAATAAGGCTTCAAAAATTATTGAGCAAAACCAACACAGCTGACTATTGTTCAATTTTCAGGCAACATTGATCTGAAGGTTAGTAATACTTAATTCTATTTCACATAATTCTGGTAGGAAGAAGATGGAAGCTAGAATGCTAGGAGTGGGAGAAACAAGCAAAAAAACCAGGCTCATGCTAGGGGGTCGAGAGAGACACCTTTTGCTGTTCATAATCTGATACGATAAGTTTCTGTGCCATACCAATCACATCACTGACATCAATCTACAAAAAATCAGATACAGCAAAACTCAGGACCACTGACATAAATAGATTGTGTACCAAAATGTGCAGGTTTTCCTAAGAATTGTAAAGCAATAGCAGAGATACAGATACAACCTGTAAGAATTCATAGATTTCCAAATTCTTTTTTTTTTGAAAGTTAAAATTGTAATAATTACAGGAGTAGCATGGGATACATATAGTTACTAAGCCAATGGTAACATCATCTAAAACATAGATTAGTAGTTTCCAACTGAGCCATTTATTTTTCAGTCAAGTTTTCAGTTAAACAACGATGGAAGTGCAGCAAGGGGCAAAATTATCAAAGGATCATTTTGAATCAGGACATTATAATCCGAAATAAACAAATCCTTTGATCTGTATACCTCAGAATCAATCTCATGTAAGCACAGTATAAATCACTACATAAACACGAACCACTTTGAGCAGACCAAGGCACTCTATTAAGTTTTAACCTTAGATTACTCGTACTTTAGTCACTAACAGAGAAGTAATGCTGAAAGAAGTGTACAGCTAATTACTACAACAAATATATACTTTCTGAAAAATGAACTTTTAGGTCTTGATAATCTCAAACATTTACTTCACAAGCAAAAAATCTTTACTAGTCACAATTCCTCCAAGACATCCATGCATAGCAACAGTTATAATTGTTTCAACTGCGACATGCACTACATTTGATTCCCTTCAGAATAGAAACTTCACATTGTAAAAGAAATCACTACAATCTTCTATAAAGAAAATGCTTGTTCCTCTAGACGTTAAGCAGCACTAATCCACATTGATAAACATATAGAAATGGGCGATTATTCTAGAAATGCATCAAACATGAATTTGGATGTAAATGTCTACAACCCAAATATAGTTGTGGCAGATTCTACGTGTTTACCAATGTGAATTGTTGTTAAAACTGTTTAGCAACCTAACTATTTTCCTATCAAACCACTGTAGTGATTTCTTTTAAATGTGAAGTTCATTCTGAAGGAAATCAAATGTTTGCATGTAGCAGTTGAAACAATGTAACTCTGTTATCATGCACTGATAAACTTGGAGATGGAACCTTGAGCAAAGAAACTTTTGTTCTTATGAACCAAATGGTTTCATCAAGAACCAAAGTTCATTACCAAAAGGTATATTTATTTGCTCTGGTGATTTAATTACTCTTCTTTCTAATTGCTTCTCTGTTAGTGACAGAATTAAGATATATCCAAACTTAACAACTAAATACTTTATGAGTGTACGTTCTCCTCAAAGTGATGTGTATTCATAGAATCTACTTCTAGTGAATAAACATTTACATTCAGATTTCCGTCACTAATCAGTTTTCAATGAGTCCAACTCAATAAAATTTCTACTAATATAAATATATTAAGGAGGAGACGAAGTCCCTGTTTCGAGATAGTGGAAAACCAAGAGAAAAGGAGATTGAAGGAGAGAAATAATTTCACTAAAACAACAAATTATTCAAGGGAATCTTAGGTCATGCCTGTGCGAACAGTCGGGCGACCAGTGCAATTTGTGTTTGTTTAATATCTGTTCTCTGTGAATTCTGGTACTTATTAATTATCCGTTCAAGTGCCAGTCTTCTTGCATGTATTTGATGATCTTCATCAAGCTCAATGTATAACGGAAGCACCGGCAACTCAGCAGATGCACTCTCAGATGCTTCAACATTTGAAATATCTGGTGGTAGTTCATCAGATTCTTCTGATGAAGGGGAATAAGCCTCATCAAGCATGGCTACATCCATTGATGCATGAGAAACAATGTCCTCAGATTTGCTACTAGATGGTGAAAGATGTAAAGAATTGTTTGCATCCTTATCTGGAGTGATTGCATTGGCATCAAAATCGTGGATTTCATCATTCTGGATAGACTCATCAACTACAATTGTCACTGGGGAGTCTGGAAGATTTATGTCAGTTTGATTGTGGGCATCAGAGGCTGAGGAGCAGTTTCAGTCAAAGATTGAGGTACTGATAAAAGTACACTGGAGGAGCTGATAGGATTGAAATCAGACTGTACAGTTGGAGGTTGGACAGTACCAACATTATCTTCCAAAACAGATGTCAGAGGCACATCACCAGGAACCACCAAGCGCCTTGGATCAAGGCGACGAGGATCCTGGAAAGTTTATTGAATGTTAAGGAACAGCTAGAGACAAAATAAATAATATATATATGTATATGTACATATATCTATAAGAATGAGGCTCCCTCTCACCAAAAAAACCTTACCCTTCGTGGATCACGTTTGGAATCTGTAGATAGATTAGCAGAAGCAAATGTATCTGAAACAACAACACTAGTCGTACTCAAAGATGAAGCAGGTAATTGAGCCAAATTGTCCAAACTCTGTATAGAAGTTGCAAAACCATTTGATGCAACTACCTGGGCAGGATCACTAGTGTCGCTAGGATGATTTGAAGACAAGTTACCATATCTTGTCAAAGGAAGTGGATTCTTTGGCAAGTGCTTCATATTTGTGATGACAATATCAGCAAGTAAATCGGCATCAATATTGGATATTAGAATTTCCAGAGACTCAACTCCTCTCTCTCCTTCTGCAATTAAAGCGCCAATCATAGCAATCATCTGCTCAACTGGAGTCAGATCCCCATCCAACACGGGGAGCTTAGCGGATATATCATAGACATGATCCTGCCCAGCATCATTAGTATCAGCAGTGGCGCTTTTATTGTTATGAGGACCCTGACGGAACCTTTTAGAAGAGGCATCAAAAATATTATTCTGATCCTCATTGTCCAATTGAAATGGCCTTTTCTTTGTCAAATCCCCTGAAATATGCAACTGACTTGACAGCTGGTCATCCTAAGGATAAAGACCCAATTACAAGATTTGATAATATATATATATATAGGGGTTGGATCCAGTGAGAACTCATCTTTTTTGAGAACTTAAGAACCATGCATAAGACGTTGAAGATAATGCAAAAACAGTATAAAGTTGAAACAACAAAATAATTATAGAAAGTTTTCGTTGCATAACTTTATACTGTTTTGTACATCATCTTTAACGACTTATGCATGGTTCGCAGAGTCTGTTTCTTTGATCCACTCCTATAATATAATATCAGCAATGAAAGAGACTGACTAAGACAGATTATCTCTTCTTCCAAATCCCTATATACCTTACTGAACTGAAGATCATGTGAAGCACGCTCATTGTTTCTCATGATTTTATCTATTTGTCGGATAACTTGATCAGCAGCGTCTCCAGCATTCATTGCTTGTAATTCTTTAAGCAATTTCTCCCTTGACTGGAAAAAATGAACAATTTGAAAAAATAAGAACTTAATAGTCGTTGACTCATTGATATATGCTTCCTAAATTGCTTAGGTTGAGTAGCAGAGGATTATGACTTATGGTTTGGTGATTCTTGACAGAACAAAAATTTTATTCGCTTGACGGCTCTCAAATGTGCATGATTATGTCTGCATTGACACTAGAATTACTGAGCTTTCAATTTCGTAGTAGACAAATTTCAACTTACTACCTTATTTTGATGAGTCAATGAACTTGTGGTGGAGAGGTTTATGAATTCCTAAATACATTGGATTTCCATTATAAAGAATGAAATATAGAGCACAGCAACTGCCTCAGATGACCAAAAGTATCCATAAAACAATTAGGATGCATGTTAGCATGAGTGCATGACAAATGTTGGAATTATAAGTGTTGCTAAATTCAGTAAAAGTATGGGGTGACTGATCTGATGCTTTGAGTAGAATGATGATAAAACACAAACATTTGCTTAGAAGTTACAAAGATGTAATATAATATGACCTTCACCTCGGTCATGAGAGGATGCGTACACCTTAGAAATCCTAGAAATGCAGTTCTCAGAGAATACTGAATGCTGACAGTATGGCGGCCCTTAGCCATCTCAATACTTGGACTAAAATCAAGCAGTGCAGTCAAGACAGTTTTGTAGTAGACAGGCCTTTTCCTTGCAATAGCTACAAGACTGAACATACCGATGTTAGATTGTGTCAACAGATCGAGCATGTACATCCGATAAAATGTTACTATTTTCTACCAACAAACTCATGCGCATTAAAGATAAAAGGCATCTTTGAGATGTGACCAAAATAACAATTACAAAGATCACTATGATAGATTCAATAACAAGAAAGAAGCAGCTCCAATTAAACACAAATGGCTCCAGGGACAAAGATTAAAAGAGTATAATACACACTCATTATCAAGTATGAGAAGATAGGTACATCCATGATATTAAGAACAAATAAACCAAGAATAGAGATTCTAAGTATCACGAGAATCTAACTTATCAAGTCGATTCCCAATAACAGAACTATATGATGTTTCAGTCCAAGTAAGAATTGAAATGTTTAGATCCTATGATGTTCACAACAGCTAACTCCAACAATCCTCACCTTGTATACACTCTATCCCTTAACTCCTAGTTTGACAAACAAACAAGAGCAAAAAAATAGGTCACTTTCAAAAACCAAATAACTGATTCATCATGAAACAGGTAATGAAAAGGAAAGCAATTAAAAAATTGAGCAGCCCATCAGGAGCTGAAGCTCTGCGAGAAAACCAACTGTTTAAAAAAACACAATCAGAGGCCATGGAAAAAAGTTTAGTCAAGAATCAACTAGATGTCATAACCAAGACTGACATCCCAAAACCAAAACAGGAATTTGAATGAATGTGTGTATATCATGTTATTCACTAAAATCATATAAACCTGCAAATGGAGTTCAAATGAAATTAAAGCAGAAAAAAGAATCAGAATTAGCAAATAAAGCAACACGAACAAGAGAAGAAAACAACAATGTCAATTATTTGTGAATTTAACGTATCACACCCTAAAGATGGTTTATCTAGAGTAGAGAAAGATAGCAACACCAATCCTACTTTCTGCCTAGAAGTTCCAGGAATGAAAAAGAAAGTCAACAAAGTATCTTCCAGCACAAATCTGTTAGAGGAAATCGATAGTAGGGATAGCAATATCCTTCTATAAACAGAAAGAATGCAACCGAACTGTCATGGACAGCAGATCACAAATATCAGATATAGATGTACATTGCTATCATAACTTTAGATCTCATCTCTCCTAACACCGATCCTACCTGCTTATAAAGATCAGTCAGAAATAATATTTGACAAACAAGTCATACATCACAATGGCATGGAAAGAAAAGGCCTATTTGCACGCATTCACCACACAAAGAAAGTCACATATCATCTCCCTCTTGGAGAAAGGCCATGCATCATTATATCCATGCAGAAAGTTCTCATGTTACATCAGATACAAAAGAAGCTAACTAATCAGTTATACTGCCCCAAGTGGCAAAATAAGAGTATTAGTCACAACAAAAGTAGTAAAGATCACCTTGTTAGTCAATATCCTTTAAGGATATAAATCTTTACTGAAGTCAAGACATCATGTTTAATGCAATACCGAAAGCTTAGAGAACATCCCAGGCTAAGTGAAAACTTCTGTTGACTGCAAATACACAATGCCAACTAAATAGCATCATGATCATGACACCCAGCAAATATATAGATTTTCCCCATACTATTCATTCCAATCAAAAATCTTTGGTTAAACCCAAAAGAATGGCAAACTTTCAAAGAAGAACAACAAATTAATTAGGAAACCAGTCCATTCTTCCCTAAGTAGGGTTGCTCTAATTCAGCTTGTTTAGTCAGACCTTTATAATCTATCAAAGAGACATTCTGATCGCAACCTCTTAACCAAAATCATAGAAACTAATTTAGCACATATTTCAGTAAGAAATTAAGTAACTAGTATCTAGTTACTGCTTTTTGTACAGAAATACACAATGTAACCTTGCCATTGTATTGCATAAAATTACTATGAGAAATATTATTCACCTGCCAACCTAAGTAAACAAGTTCAGAAGACAAATTTATTTAGAATCTCCATTTACTTGTCTGAGTTTTAAGTAGAGGTTAAGCAGTCCACTGTAATTTTAATCTTAATTACAGGTAACCAATCCCCAATAACATCAATAGTAGGGACCAATGCAAATCGCATAGCATGTGACATGTACTTTAGATCTCATCACATAAAACATTATAAAATAAAGCTTTCCATACACCACGTCACAACAAATGATTTTACAATTTTTTTGCAACCTAGAGAATGGGGAGGAGGCCTCCAATCACACCAATGACAAATTTAAGCAAAACCAAATATCCAAGATGAAGGCTTATAAAACATCACAAATGAGTAATAGCACCTTTTATCCTGCTGACAAAACATATTATGATTTCACTGTTCAGCCATGGTTCAACAACATGATTCAGATCAACAAAATCACTTCCTCTGGTTACCCAGAAATTATAATAACTCTCTTCAGATTAATGTATTAGATCGAGCAAAAGAGTAATATATACTGCGACTCTAAACTTTGAATAACTGTTAGTGATCCCCCAAAGAGTGGAAGAATCAGAAGCTTCGGTTTGTATAAAGGCACAGTAATGGAACCAACTTTTCGGTCCATTAATTATTCTGATTCAGAGTCCAACAACAAAAAGAGTCCAGATGTTTCAGTTTAAGCAATAAATCAGCTCCTCTCGCTTAATATATATGAAAAATATCAATAAATTCTGAGCAAACTATAGCTCATGCAATTGCTGTGTTTCCTCAAAACTTGTTTGTGCAAGTAATTCATTTTCGCATTAGAAGTTTATTGTTCTTAGTACAGGTACAACCACGCATTGCAATATGCAATTCATCATCAAAAACACAATTTCCAACCTATGACATTTAACAAAAAGGCATCTCGAATATTGATGAATTACAAATTGCTACAAGAAACAAACAAACAAACACATAATAGTGTTTGCTATGAATGCAGCAAAGTAACATTATTATCCAATGAAAGCAAAAAAGAAGACTGTCCTTAATTTGGGCAGTGAAATCACACAGAAGCACAAGTTTTGGAGCAATGTACAACTGCAACATGACATAACTTCACACGCATACCTAAAAATTCTGATTTGCTAGAATGCATATGATCTACAAAGAAGTTCTATCCAAAGATAAATGTGCATGAACTTCAACATATTGTCAGTTGATTCAAGCAAATTATATAATTCCTTTTGGCCTGAAAAGAAAATTGAACACAAATTGTCATCTCATGATTGACACAATGTTGATTTTGGATTAAGGTATATCATTGTTAATTGTTATGTTTTAAGAGATGATTTGGCAATGCTCAGTCTTGCGGCCCTTGAGGAGTTTTGTGTAATTATTTAAAGCCTTGAGTAGCTTCAGTTCAGAAGTAATTCAACTACATAGCACAATCAAACAAAATCACACATGAAAGGAGACACGTGCTCTGAAAGTGCAGATCAATGACTGCTAATTTCCACCTCACCCCTGACATTTTTCAGGATATGCAACTTATTACTTGCTAGGAAATGACTGATATACAGCTTGACGATCATGTGCTCTTCCATTACAGTATCAAGATAGTCTGGCTCAATTGATAATACATGCAAAGCAAGCTCATTCATCTTGATCTTAAGCATAAAGATTTCCAAGTCTTTTTCCAGTGGCTTGGATAATTTAATATGGCTGAATTCAACCACATGTATAATAACATAAGAGCATCCAGATTAATTGACAGATAATGTCCACAATCATCGGTTTCTTCATTATTAAAAATAAATTTGATTCGCAGAACTCTCTTATACCATTTTCACATTAGTCAAAGCATAATTTAGGAGAAAACAGTAGCAAGATTCATTCATCAAATAGTTTAATTAAATGAATAGTTGCACATGCCAGGCTGTTGAGCACATTAGTTATAGCTACTTTCAGCAATAAAGGTAAAGACTGCATGATGAGCCTGCTTCCATAGGAAAACTGAATATGCCTTAAAAAGCTGGTGTTTGGATCAGTCTGACTTTACCCAGACCATATAAAACAATGTAGAAGTTTCATCAGGTAGCATGTGCACATATATTCGCAAGAAAATGGTATATGCATAGCTGGATGAAATTTGTTGCAAAAGTAAAGTGATGTTTAAAAGAACTCACATGAGGTAGAAAAGCACAAACACTTATATACATCAACAGGACAGTATTTACAGGTTGCATATGTTGCAACCATATGTTCATACAAAAGATGTGCTGAACTGGTGAGTATTTTGGTCTCACAAAACAATTATATACAATGCTGTAGGTTGCTTGTCGAAATGGTTTTAGATCCAATCAGATGAAATTATCCATGACCTAATCAGTCATATCTAACACCAATGTTGTTGGCATCAGCTAACGCCTACTTCCCTTATCTGAACCACCAATTCATCAGTCCCAGGAAAACTGGCATTTAACGCCACGCTAAAAAAGCTGGACAGCATGCTGCAATGATAGCACAAAAGGACAGTTGAACTTATACTAAAACAAGTTGCCAACTTCAGTTACCCCTCCAGAAAAGAGGTGGCCTTTATGTGCACTCCATTACGATGCCGATTACCTCATAGGTGTAATTTGCCTCAAAATCTACATCAACAAACATTTTAGCACCTTGCTTGTTGTTTGAACAATATAGAACATGAATCCTAAATAAGTAAGACCGTATGGTTGCAATCATAACATATACAAAATTATCATTTCAAAAAAGGATGCAATCATGCAATCATATAGTGACCAGGTTCAATAAATTGCATAGAAGCTTCTTAGAAGGAACTGTGATATCAAAAACTGGGCATATAACACTAATTATACAGAAATGTAACCTTCACGTCCAATCTATGATACACCAGAAAATTACTTTCAATGTCATTGCAAGTGAAAAACACACCAAAACATATAACATGACAAGAAACAGCCACTTAATAGTTAATACTTAATAGAGTAGAGGAGAAAATAGTATACACATAGGCGAAAGAGTTGATATATGATTACAACACAAAACTTGTACAGGAAAACACCAGACTCTGGAACAAGTCTTTTTGAGAATACACCACTGTAAATGTATAATGTAATTATACTATGCAAACAGACACCCACATATAAACATGTGCGTCAATATGTTAGATTTTTATCGTTAAGAGAAAACAAAAAGGTAATCAGAATTAAATATTAAAAATAAGAAACCTATAAACATGTCTACAAATAAAAACAAATTACCAAGAAGAGGAAAGCCCATTATTAAGTAATCTCCAAATAACCTAAGGTGCACTTAAGACAAAATCATGTTCAGGAAAACGGCACGAAAGCTAGTAGAGGTCAACCCTTTCCTGTCCAACACTACATGCCCTTAACAAGTCAAATAATTTTCTAAACAGATCCATCAAATCACTTTCTTCATTTATGATGTCGTTTACTTAAGTCAAAAGATTTGGACTCTAATACTTCAAACAAAACAAACACCAAATATGCAAAACACAATATAACATAAAATTTTATTTATTTTGAGTATTTTGCAGAAGTACTTTGGTGTTTAGGAATGATGTTTTGGAAAAAACCCGATATGATTGGTGGAAATATGTTGGAAAACATGAAGTATGTTTCCTAATTTTAGAATCAAAACAAACACACAAGTCTTTCTCTGGTCATATATTATTTATCATGTTTTTTATAATTATAAGATCTTGAATCACACTTCGGTTCATTCTTAATTAGATATGAAGCAAAACTAATAAGTGACATCATACAGAGCTCCACATGTTACAAGATGTATATTGAAGGTCAATAAGAAAAAGCTCACCTATTGACAGCAGTAATTGTCACGCAAGCAGGAAAATTACTAGCTGACAGCAACATATCCAATAAGATCACTAGATATCTATTTGCATCTGACATGAGCGCAGGAGGATTCAAAATAGGATGACTATCTGCTATCCATGAGACATTAAACATCCTTCCTTGCCTCACCATTACTACATGCAAAGAAATCGAAGTGTCATAGTTAAAAAACAGAAAAATAAAAAGCTATAAAAGAAAAGAACATTGATAAAAGGCGATCATCATGAATAGCTTTCTGATTAATCCCATTATAGAAATGCTTTTACCTTCAGGGTTGCACATTCCAAAGTCATTTGAATCCAATGTGAAGCATAAAATAGATGTTTCAAGATACTTTATCGCTAACAACTTTGGACCAATAGGCCCCGCCCCCGCCTGCAAAAAGATCCAGAAATCAGCCACAATTACTAAAGTAAATCAACTACAATAAGGAAAGAAGCACAACTTATCTCCGCACAAGGAGAATTCTGGATAAATGATTCCCAGGGTTTTAGTGCCAGAAATTTTGATTATGTGAAGCACAGGTTTGTGCGCCGCTATCGCTGCTAAATGGTACATTTATTGTAAACCAGAACATCTCTATTACCTGATTCTAAACATCAAGAGTATCAATACTCACAAATCTTTGAAAAAAAAAACTAACACTACATATGAATACAAAGAAACTCTACTTGCCTTCACTTAGTTAGGCTCAATAGTTTAATTTAAGAAAAGGCCACTTGACAAGATAGAAGACATCTCAGCTGATGTGTAAAAGAACAAACCAGGTGATAACAAACAAAAGTATAAAACAAAGCTATGACGCATAACGGAAAATTTGGGTTAAATCTGGATGTGACAGCATGCACCTAAAAAGCACTTCCAAGACATAACAAGACAGAACATCAAAAGTAGTAACACGGATAACAAAAACAAGGTGTGTAAAGAATTTTTGCTAATAATATTATATGAGGTGGGGAGCTGTATATTGTAAACTATAGTGGATTTTGACTTTGTTGTATGCTTATGGAATGCTTGTCCCCCAATTATAGGGTTGTTTATGACCTTATTAAAAAAATCTTATTCAAAATATAAAATAACAAAATACTAATACCTTAGTTACACTATTTTCCTTAACTGTAATCTTCAGCTTATGTACTCAGTTTTAATGTGTTTCATCCTCGCTCTTCTTCACTTTCAGTTTACATTCTGCATCTTCATCTATTAGAGCATTTGGGATGTATTATTCTTTTGAGGACACAGGGTGCCAGAGAGTAATTAGCATAATAACACCTCATCAGGATTCCCCCATTTTAACAGGGGAGAAAATAGATTAAACATCACTAAATGTTGTGACCTAAAAAACAACTGAAAATACATAGTTAGACTCAGAATTGCATGAACAATTACATGAATGCTTATCAGATATTCATAATTCTATACTTTTGGATAAGTGTATGCAGCCAATGACTTCATTTCCGAAATCAAGAGAGATCACTATGTGATTATAGAATGGTCAATCTTTGGAACATCGAACTAAGAGGGTTTTGGATATGAGGTTCAGTAGAGACAGAACAGGAATGGCAGAAATGTAGTTGCTTGGTATAAGGGAATCATTCCACCGCAACTACTAATTCCAATCCCTAAAAGTGGGAATTAGACCATAGCCCTGCCCCTACAAATTTGGGGTTGGGTGTGCCAATATCATCTTGGACTGAATGAAAATCTCTAGCTGAAAATAACCCTGCTTCTCATCGCACGTAACGTAATCACAGGAAACAAAACGTAAATTATGCATAAGCACTACAGTATGACATTGTAGTAATTGGCATCTTCAGCAGTAAAAGATATTATGTCAACAACATTACACATACCTCAAAGACAATGGCCAAAACATCATCCCTAAATTTGATCAGCCCTGTCCAAAGCTCTTTAAGCCATCTCTCAACTATACCACGCCGTTGAAACTATAATATTTTAAAATACAAAGTTCTATACATATTCAGCTTAAATTAATAATCCAATAGCATAAAACAGATGGAAGCAAAAGTAAATAAATGGACGAGGATTTTCAAGTATAGCTCATACTGTATATAATGATAAACAACTGAGGAGTTATCTACATATACAGATACAAAGTACTGATAATATATATGCATGTAGCTTTGTCTGTAGAGGAATTGTAGAACAAGATAAGCCTGAGATTTGAAATAAGCTTTTCCTGATAAAAAAGTAATTTTTTGTCTTCACCCCATGGTGTATAAAACAGCTATCAATAGCATAGCAACTACAGAGCAACTGAAGCAAACAGAGAAACCACGGACATAATGTAATGTAATGTAATGTTTTCATGCATCATAGGAAAAAAAGAAAGATATGGACATGCATATACAGATAAACATGTGTTTGGAATTTAAGAATGCACAAACACAATTTCATCCACAGCTACAGACATGGACAGGCACATGCACATACGAGAGAGAGAGAGAGAGAGAGACCTGCAATGCCAACTCTTCCAGCAACCTAGAGAAAATTTTTGTGCCGGTGATGACAGATTGCTTTGCAACAATGGGATTATTATCTTTCAAAAATGTCAATAAGACAGGAAATAATATGAAAAGATGTTCGCTTGTTTTGGCCCCAATCTCATCAATCACCCTGTCAACCAAAATCACAGTTAAATGGTGAAACAAACTAGTGACAATTATCCAACAAAGCAGTACTACCAAAATATGCTAAAACTTTTAGTAGTTTTTGCTTGAGCTGTACGAGATGAAAGTTTCACATACGAACCTGAGGGGGAATTTTCACCTATCTCAATAAAGTTTATGATTGGTCCGAAGAACATCTTGAGATTCAGGCGATTGCGGATTATATAACTAGTAAATATGTTCCTCCCCATGTCAGTATATTTTATTGTTTAGGGGGAATTACGCTTACTTGTTTTTTAGTACAAGTAAAGCTAATCAAGGCCGTCCCTGAGCAAGCATGGGCATGGCCCATTATTTTAGAGGGCCAAAAATTTTATATCTCTTTATATTAATATGAATATTTTTCCCTTAAAAATAATTTATTCAATGACCCCAATTTGTTTTACAAACTTTTAGGGGCCCAAATTTCTTCCATTATATATAAAAGAAAAAATAAAATAAAACAAATAGAGTTATGCATCAACTCAAAGACAATTTTTTACAAACTTTAGGGGTCCAAAATTTTGGGGAAAAAATTCATTATAAAAAAAGTAAAAAAGAACTATGCATCAACTAGCTCGAAGATGGTTTTTTGTCACAAACTTCTAGGAGCCCAAATTTTAGATCCATTATACATATATACAAGAATAAAATAAAATTAGAACTATGCATCAATTCAGTGTTTCGTTTTCTGAATTCTGATTTCATCTTCTGTGCTCATCTTTAACTTCAAACAGCCGCCCATAAATTAATTTCCAAAAAAATGTTAGGAATTACAAATACAAATAGAAGAAATTAGAATTTTCTTGTTCTCCATCTTCAATATCGATTATCAAATTTAAAGTGTGACAGCAATTTGTCTATTCCTATAATCCTATTGTATCGAACCAAATCAATTCGTATGCTACCGAATTTTGTTCTTACAAGGTCGAGATACAATCAATTTGAATCATCTTACAAGATACATATAAAGCGATTTGTTTGCTAACTTGTTCAGTTGTAATGTTGTATATATATTAATTAGTTTTCTGAATTGGAGCTATACCAAATTTTGGATACATTTATTTTATTTTATATATGTGGTATACTGTGTCTTTTTTAAGATATATTAATTTATGACTCTATTGTAGATAGAGGGCCCATTTTCGTTGTTTTGCACAGGACCCATTGTTTGTCAGGAAACGCCCTCGCGCTAATGTCTTTAATTGACGGCAGTTGCCAAGAGAGACACATCAAAATAAGGCCTTAGAATGGAAGTACAACAGATACTTACGCTGCATCAGTATTAAATAAAAAAATCGCCCTGCTAAGAAATGCTGAGTGAAAATTATTATCAATGTTAACAGTACACCCGTAGGAAAAAAGTTGATGCTATTATTTCAAAAGCTTCAATTTTGACGATTAAGCCAGGCTAGATATTCAAAGGTTTAATGTATCTAACCAGTGAACTTTATTTGATAGCAAAGAGGGGCTCAAGACGATGTGAATTCATAAGTTACAACATATAATAAAAAAAAAACAGCACCCCACATGAACTAGTAGAATCTAACCATAATCTGATTATTTACTGCATTAAGAAACAATAAAACGAAAACAAAGAAAAAGAAGAACTCGTAAATTTCAAAAACTCCACTCCGCAGCAAAAATTTGAGAGAAAAGGAAGAAAAAGAAATAAACTTTCTGCATTAATTACTCACTCAAGGAGATATTTCCTGACTAGTGTTTCGGGGGAAGACTGAAGCTCGGCCAAGTAAGGGAAAAGCTCCGAGGCCTGCGACGGTTCGATAGAAAACAAGAGGTCTTTGGCCTGCTTCAATGACGATAGCTTGACGGCCAAATCGCCATGGTTGTTCGCCGCGGCGAGCAGGGAGAGAGCCTGGTCCCTCGCCTGGGCGCCGGCCATGTGATTATTGATTTTGAAAAAGAGGGAATTAATGCTCAACTGCGTAAAATTGGAGTTACTGTTAGCGAAAAAGGTATCTAGGGTTTTGAATTGGGGAAGCAGAAAATCAAATTTGGAAGGGGTTGAGACTAGGGATGGCAATCGACCCGGGTACCCAATATCCGTGGGTATCCGCCGATTATTCGTGGGTTTGAGATGATTTCGCACTGCATGAGACGCTCACGATTAAAAACTGGGACCGCTTATTTCGTAGATTTGAAATGGTTTGGCAATATCCGTGCCAAAACCCGTATACCCGCCGAACTCTACCCGTGAAAACACCGCAATTACCCACGAACCCGTGAAAACTATTCGTATAATAATTATTTTATGATAAAATATTAATATTCTAATTTCTAATTAGAACTAGGAAGCCAAGCCCTAAATTTGTTAGTGATATTTTCGTTTTTGAAATGCTTGGTTTCATGGGTCGCGGTGGTCCTCAGGCGAAGGTTTCATGAGTAGTCCATGGTGACAGTGGCGGATACCGTTGGGTGGCGGTTCATGGTATCCGCCAACCATGAGATTCGCGGTCGCGGTATGGGAATCTCCTACCCATCGCGGTCGCGGACGGGATCATTTCGTGAGTACTGGAAGTGGTTCGGTACTATCCGTGCCCGCCCGACCCGATTGTCATCCCTAGTTGAGACTTGGGACTATGAAATTGATGGGGACGTTTATTAGGGTCGGGGTGATTATCGGGTTATCGGTCATTGGTTATAATCGTAACCAACACGCTAATCGTCGTTACGAGTAACCGATAACCGAAAATGATGGGTTGGGTTCGATTCGGTTCTCGGTCTCCTTTCATGTCATGCAATCGGTTATCGGGTAATACCCGAATAATCGAATTATATATAAATTTTTATTATAATATTTTTATTTTATTTTATTTTAATTATATTTCAAATTAAAATTAGGGCTCATTTTCATTTCCAATTCCAAATCTCTGAAATGAACTTCTCTCTCTCATCCTCTCGACTTGTCGATTTGTTCAGGTCGTCTCTCTCTCGTCAATTTGTGCATGTCACGGCGGTCCGGTGAGCGTCGGCAAATAGGGCATCACATTGTTTCCCGGCACACCGTCTCGCGCTCCCGTGGCCGTGAGTCTCGTCGCTGAGCAGAAGCCGAAGGTAAGCTTCTCATGTCTCTCGACTCTCCTCTTCTATTCTGACTTCTCTCTCTCATGTCTCTCGACTTTTGCTGCCAACAATGTTTTTTATCCTCCCAAAAAGGAAAAAGAAGTATCAAAATTTAGCAAGATCTCTGTGTTTTGTGTGTATACTTGTTCGAACTACAAGAGGATACATATGTATCTTTCTTCTTCTGTTTTAATTCCCATTTTTTTTAATTCTTTATATTTATATAATGTATGTACACAGAGTTTGTTTCTTGAAAAGTAGTTTTTTTGGTGGCACTAGATAGTAGATACGCACACACACACAAATAAGGAACAGTTTTTTGGGATAATGTGCAAATACACCCTTAAACGTTTCAGCAAAAATCAAATACACCCATATCGTTATGTTAGGTGCAAATTTATCCCTAACGTTTTAAAAATGGTGCAAATTACCGTGTTGACTTAACGGATTTCTAACTCTGTTATGTAATTTCGATTTTTTCTTTTCTTTTTCTCCTCTTCACCGTTATAATATATTCGAACTGTAAATTTTGCCTATGCTCCGATTATGATTATGATGGTCAGGCATACACACAAACACCTTGTGTGCCCCACTTTCTTCGTCCCACCCAAACCCTAATATGCTAACGAAGAAAGGATTTTTTTTTATCTTAGGTAATTCGATGGAGATTCTAGTGGCGGGATTCCACAAGAAGAAATTGTTCTCTTCTTCCTTGGCGATGCACAAAACCCCATTACAGCAACCCACAACACAACCTCCTTTTAAGTGATTATTGGCAGGATCAACGATAGGGCGCCACCACGCATCGACATCGGTAGAGGATTGCTTGTTTAAGATGACTTCTCTCCGCTTCGAATTCCGGAGGTGTTTGTAGATGAAGTTTTTGCTTTCGATCAGAGAGCACCATGATTTTAAACGCACATGAATCGCGGGAGTGATTTCACCAAGATGTGGCAATATTTCTTCGATGATTTCTTGAGGAGAAAATGAGGTTGCTCGCCGCACCGCTTTTGGAGTTCGATCCATCTGCGGCAATCAACGTGTTTTGGTTTTAACTAAACTTTAATCGATTAGATATTGGTGGGAATTTGATTTACTTAATAACCCTAATTTATAAACATTTATGAATAACCCTAATTTATAAACTTTCTCTAAGCCGCAAACATTAATATGAAAGATGTCTAAGCCTTATTGAATTACAATTCCTTTTAGTTGGGGACTCATTTTGGTGTCCAACTCTCAATTTTTGTTGTTGTTGATATTTAGTGTATTATTTTAAAATAATTAACTACGCTCAATTATTTTGTAATTAATTAATAATCATTAGTTAGAGTATAGTTAGAGTTTTATTTTAATTTTAATTTTAAAAAATATTAATTGTTATAAAATATTAATATTGCGATGTGGTGGGACAAAGATTCCATCCAATGGGCTCAATGAGGATTTATTAATAAATATTACTAGGCATTAATATCTTATATATATAAATAAATCATATTGGCCAAATCTAAAAACGTACAAGATGAAACTGAGTCAAATGACATTACAAAATAAAAGGGCAAGAGGAAATTAGAGAAAGACAAAAGCACAACAAAATTTGAACGCAAGAATTTATTTCGAACTTTAATGTCCTTAAAATATGAATTTCAATGCCCTCAAATATCAATATGTAAAACCCTAACTAACTTACGATAATCCTAGATCCTTGTAAAGTAAATATAAAATAATAAAAAATTTAAAGAGATTCTAATTGTTTCCTCATTTGTCAAGTATTGGAATTTAATATATTATAAGGGTGAAGAGGAGAAAAAGAAAAGAAAAAATCGAAATTGCATAACAGATCTAGTTAGAAATCCGTTAAGTCAACATGGTAATTTGCACCATTTTTAAAACGTTAGGGATAAATTTGCACCTAACATAACGATAAGGGTGTATTTGATTTTTGCTGAAACGTTTAAGGATGTGTTTGCACCTTATCCCTTTTTTTTATATAAATTTCGGTTATTTCGGTTAACCGTTAACCGAACCGACTAACCGAATCAGTTAATCGGTTAACCGATTAACCGGTCTATTTCGGTTATAGGATTTGTGCCAAATCGGTTTAGGTTAACCGAAACGGACCCGATAATAACCCCTAACGTTTATGAACGGAAGAAGAAAGGGTTGAGGGGTTCGAAATTTTCCTTTCAAAATGGAAACGAAGGACGAAGCCGGACTATTATGGAAAATTTGGGATGTGTTTGGCATGGATAAATGATGAAACGTGATAGGAGAGGGGTTTTAATTTTAAACATCTTGGAGGTGTCTAACCAAATGGCTCAAGTATAACATGTGAGAGTGAGTGATTAACAATAAAAATAAAATACTAAATATTAAATAATTTTCGTTATTTATTTAGAGATTTCGGATGGTTTGTTTAGAACTATCTTTTTGGGCCAAAATGAACCGTTCAAAGTGTTGTTAGGTTTCAGGAAAATGAACCGAACCATAATTCAAATAGATTTGATTCAATTTTAAATTTCGGTTCGATTTGGTTCACCTTGTTTTAAAATGTTTATATTTGATTATTATTCAAGTTTTAATTAGTTATAACTAAAGATTTACTAAGTGAGTTGTCATCTCACTTTTAGTGGCCAAAATTTAATTTTGTAGGAATTAAATGATGTGCAATTAATCTATATTTCAAGTAGATAATCGAAATATATTTATTTTTGTAAAATTGAATTTCAGTGAGTGAATTTTTTTTATTGAAGTGATCACTAGTTAATTGTTATTGTAATATGTGATTAGTTAACATTACATTCCAAGGCATTATAGAGATCATAAATCCAAAACTCTTATTTTCTAAACCGTGAGAAGCAGTTATCTTATCTTGCGAAAGAAGTTTCATCGACATGGCTATCCAGTTTCCTACCATGAAGAATTCAAGAGAATAATAATCTTAATTTTGTTTACTCATACTTTTTGTTTTTGCTTGTTATACATATTTCGATGTATCTGTATTATATAATAGTAAGACAAAGGTTATTAGTACTTTTATATTGAGATAACATCAACCTTGACCACTACACGTCAGTAGAAAAAATATGAGGGGTTGTCCCTGCGACAACCCAATGGTTAAGGTGGGTTCTGTGGTAGAGGTCAAGGTGTCAACCCCATCAAACGCCTCTATGGATTTGAACCCACCACACCCTGGCTTTCCAAGTGTGGTTTACATCATGTGTGGTTTGCGAGGCTTACACAGAACGTGGGTTTACTCAAGACTTGTAAGGTAGCGTACCAAAAAAAAAAAAAAAAATATGAGTAGTTATTTGAGGCAAACTTCATGCGATAAAAAAAAATTGTTCTATCTCACAATGTTAAGTGTGGCATTGTACCTTAAAAAATATTGTTACTAAAGATAAGCCTAATGTGGAAAAAGAACGACTTATGATCATTGATCAATTCATCAATGGTAATTTCTTTAGTTGACACTGTATTCTGAATCGACTAGTAGATAGCCTACGCTCTAGGATTCTTTAGAAGAGAAGTATAAACCTAAGGACATGGTATAAAAAACTTCATTGTGGATTGATCGATCTTAATTTCGCAAGGAAAATAAATGCGCAAGAACACCAAAGATTTACGTGGTTCGATCTATGAATAAGATCTACGTCCACGAGGCAAGAGAGAGAATATGTGTATTGAGAGTGTAAGAAGCAATTACAAAGAGAGTGAATCTATGTCGTCTAATCTAGCCTCTATTTATACACAATGTATTGGCTAGATCTCGAATCCAAGTCTTCTAACTAGGATTCGAGATCCTATCCTCTCGAATTAGGATTCTTTTAGATACGGCCGAGCTTCTGCTCCCACCGGCTTCGTGAGTCTTCATGGGCCGAACTTGTCCAGCCGAGCTTGATGTCGTTTACTTGTATTGGGCACGATGCTTGGGCCGGTAGTTGGTCAGTATCCTATCACAACCCCCAAAAGACGCAGAAACGAGGTCATGCCGGATTGGGGTTGTTGTGACGGCGGGGTTTGGACGATCTTACACATTCTTTTCATTGTTCGACTTTGTGCTTGTCAATGCTGACGTCGTATGTCGAACTGTCGGCGCGCAGATCGTCTGCCGAGGTCTTTCTCGCTTGTATCTCCGGCGAGGTGTCACGCTTATCGCACCGGCGTCATGCCGAGGTCTTCGACCGCTTCACCTAACGAGGCGTTATGCCGAGGTCTTATATTCGGCTTCACCTAACGGCGCGTTCGAGGTCTCTGACCGCTTCACCCGACGAGGCGTTATGCCGAGGTCTTTGATCGCTTCACCCGACGAGGCGTTATGCCGAGGTCTTCGACCGCTTCACCGCCGAGGCGTCGAGGTCTTCATCGGTTTCACCCGACGAGGTGTTATGCCGAGGTCAAGACGGATTTTCGCCGTTCTTGAGTCATCGACGCTGGATACGCATTTAACGCGCATTAAATTGCAACGGTTGGATTCCCGATAAAGTGCATATTAGGGAATGTCTTCCTCGATACGCAATATCTCTTATCACTTGCTTCTTCATTTCTCGATTTTCAAAAACCCTCGCTCGCGAAACACTTTATTCCGCGCCATCGACGATTTGAAGCTTCGCCTTGTTCTTCGATAAACAAAAGTAAGTAATGGCTACTTCTTCTCATAACAAGTCGCCTGAGCCAAATCGTGTCTGCTTCCGTCCGATTTAGTGTCTCTTTGTTTTTACCGCATTCATACGCCTCTTTCTCGAGTGTAGTCTGCGATTCCCCTGGGGATTGCGGTAAAGTGTCTTCTTTTCTTCAATCCTAAGTATTTCGACATTAGGGATATATGTTTTCAATATAGTATTCCTCTAGTATCGAAGAAGTTGCCCCGTCCTAGGACAGGGCTTGTGCCTCCGGACGGTTTTATTGTCAGGTACGGCGACGGCCTTAAAGGCGGTCTTCGCCTTCCTTACCCTTATGTATATGTTGAGTTCCAAGAGATGTTCGGCCTATCTCGCCCAACTCTCGCCGAACTCATTCCGCATACGACCGCCTAGTGTCTATGCCTATAGCATAATTTTCCTTTACCTGGGGCTCGTCCTTCGCTTGCAATTGAAGCGGTTCGGTGGTATTATCTATCACCCAGAGAACTTCAAAGCCAAGATTAAATCAAAGATCTCAACCGCGTAAGAAGTTCTTCTTCGCTTCGGTTTGAGGACATATGGAGTTCCCATGGCGATCCGATAAGATCGCCACGTGTATGTCGACAAGGGCTTTGGTGACTTGGAGGCGCTACGGACAAAATTGGCCTTGTTGACGAGGTCTTCTCGAGGCCGAGCTTGCGGAGGCGGGCTTAGCCCTTTATGATCCTACCTCCAGTGGAGTCGGTGAAGGGTGAGGCCTCTTCTCCTCTTTTTTCTTTATTTCATGAGTTACGTATTGATGCCGACCCATGTATTTCCTTGTAGTGAACTCCGCCGAAGGAAAGGAAGAAGAAAGGAAGAGCCGATCTCGTGGTCGAACCGATCTCGTGGTTGAGCCGAGGTCTCCGACCTGAAGGATTTCGAGGACATGCCCAAATGACCGTGGGGCCTTGAGATCCCTTCGCGCAGCCCACTCAAGCGCTTGAAGAGGCGGAAGGATGTAATCCATGAGTCCTCGGTTGCCGCCAGGCTGAGTGCGAGATCATCGGTTCCAAGTCGGCGCCTCGCCTCTTTCCCGAGGTATGTACTTGTCTCTTATACTTTGTGCAGAGTAACCAAATTGTGTTCTTCCGACCGATGTATATTTTGTATAGGGGGTCGAGGCGTGGCGGCCGAGTGTCAAGAGTATCCGATCTTATATCGGATTACTTGAAGGCGCCGTTCAGATTTGACGGGTGGCCCAGTATGCTCGGGAGGTGGAGGAGTGAATACCCTCCTTGCTCAAGAAATGTCCGAGGCCGAGGCTAAGATCCGGACCTCGTCAAATGTAGCGCGGATGCGACGCCATCAGGCGCCGGCTAGGGCGTGTCGGAGGCAACGGTATGTGAGGAGGCGGCAGGCCGAGGCGGCTTGGGCCGAGGTTGCCTCGATGAAGGCCGAGTGGAAACGAGTTCGCCGTCGGGAGCGGACATGGCGAGCTCGTGAGAACGCTCGCGCCGCGGAGAGGCGTTCTCGCCGGCGAGCTTCTGGGATGGTCTCGGACGCGGCTGATGTGTTTATAAGCGCGCCGCCCTGGACGCAATCGAAGAGGTCGCCGAGACTACCCAGATCCGGACAAAGCAGTATGGGCACGAGGAGACCGGGGATGCCGTCCCGAGACGGCCTACTTTGATGTGCTCGTCCCGCGGCCTCGGGGAGCTTCCGTCTTGCAGCCTCGCCTTCCTCCGTTGTTTTGTCCGCGAGTTCATGGCGCTACCGTCCGTGGATCGGGATCCCCGACCGGTGCTTTATTGGCTGATCATGCAAGGGGTCGGGGAGACGGTGGCCGACGCTCAAGGGCGCCGAGACTCGTAGTTCCCAAGAGGCCGAGGTCGAGGCTATCCAGCTTTAGAGGCGGCGAACGTGGACATGGCGAAGCTTCCGGAGGGCCGATTGATCCTCGCATCTTTTTCACCCTTTTTTTTTTTTTGAATGTAAATGTGTATCGATTTTTTGCTAGGGCATGTTAATAAAATGACAAGTTTATGTTAAGAAACTTATCTTTTTTTATTCGATTGTCTCGAATGCTTGATGCTTCTCCTGGTTGAACCGAATCGAAGACCTATCGCGGCTCTTGAGTTGAAAGAGGTCGAACCTCCATATAAAGGCGACTTGGCCACGTCATGCGCGAGTCCGATGTCACATGAGCCGCCAGAGAGCCGTGACGAGCCCGTGCTCGCTTTTTGAATTGGAGGAGGCGTTCGAGGTCGCCAGGAGAAGGCCAAGGTGATAGCCGAGGAGCATGCCGAGTACGAGGAGGTTATCCATCGAAATGGTGGGATGACGATCCCGGAGGTTGAAGCGAAGGTTGTCGAGGCTGCCGCCGTTGTTCGGTACAAAGTGCGAATATGGTCGGACCTCACGGCACCACGAGCAATGACAAAGAATTAAAAAGGCTCGAGCATATACAGATCGTCATCGCCGACAACCACAACTCGGCGAAATACTTGACGGGACGCGAGGCCTCTTCTTGCGGAGCTTCGCCTAGAATAAATGAACCACATTATGACGATCCGGAGTGGCGCGCAGAGAGGCGTGCTATTGCTCAACGCCGTGGACCCTCCATGCGTCGAGACCGGGCGTCATCAAGTGGCCGAGGCCGAGCTCGCAGAGTCGCTTCGCAGTGACCGAGGTCGCCTGGCCGGGCCCGTAATATTGACCGAGGACGAGGTAGAGGTAGGATTAGCATAGATGAGTCAATTCGATTTTCTAGGGATCGGCTCATTTTTCCCGATCCGCTCCGTCCTCGTAAAATGTAAAATGTAACTGTACATCTTTTATTTAATAAGAATGGTTTCTTATTGACTTTGTATTTGAACAAGAGTAATATCGAAAGTAGTTCGTCCTCGTGAGAATTCCGCTTTGAAAGAAATCGTTTTAAATGCAGGTGGGGTTCTGTTTTTGCCGAGGTCGTCGGGAGGGTGGTCCCTTCGCTCACATAGAGAACGCTTGAACTAAACGAAGGTAGTCACGATCTCGTATGTAGGAATGGTTCTGCTTTTGCCGAGGTCGCCGGGAGGGTGGTCCCCTCGCTCACACATAGAGAACGCTCAAATAAACGAGGTGGTCAGCCCAAACTCGTGCCCAAGCATCAGGCCCAATATAAATAAGCCTGACAAGCTCGGCCCAAACGAGTCCGGCCCAAGAAAGCTCTTAAACCAGTAGGAACGCAGAAGATTCGGTCATATCTAAAAGAATCCTAATGGGAGAAGACTTCGAATCCTAATGGGAGAAGACTTTGTATTAGAGTCAAACTCAACTTGGTATCAGAGTCAGAATCGAACTCAACTTGGTATCAGAGTCAGAGTCGGACTCAACTTCATGAATATGTATAAATAGAGGCTAGATTAGAGAAGAGGGGGGGAGCTACAATCATCTACTCTTAGATCGATCACTTGATCTACACTTCTTGTAATCACCCTCATATTATCAATACACGAAAACTCTCTCCCCGTGGACGAGATCTTATTCATAGATCGAACCACGAAATCTTGGTGTTCTTGCGCATTTATTTTCCCTACGAAAATAAGATCGAGTCCGGCCCAAGAAGACTCCTCGATCAACTACAACTCTAATCGCAATTGGAGACGTAGAAGATTCAGATGCATATCTAAAAGAATCCTTATGAGAGAAGACTTGGAATCAGAGTCAGAGTCGAACTCAACTTGGAATCAGAGTCAGAGTCGAACTCAACTTGGAATCAGAATCAGAGTCGAACTCAACTTGGTATCAGAGGCAGAGTCGAACTCAACTTGGAATCAGAGTCAGAGTCGAACTCAACTTGGTATCAGAGTCAGAGTCGAACTCAACTTCATGAATATGTATAAATAGAGGCTAGATTAGAGAAGAGAGGGAGAGCGACAATCATCTACTCTCAGATCGATCACTTGATCTACACTTCTTGTAATCACTCCTCATATTTTCAATACACGAATACTCTCTCTCTCCCCCGTGGACGTAGATCTTATTCATAGATCGAACCACGTAAATCCTTGGTGTTCTTGCGCATTTATTTCTCTTGCGAAATTAAGATCGATCATCGGCGCCGATGCGTGGAAACGAAATTTTGTGTTTTCGATCAACCATCGCTCTGAGGTATCAATCACGACAATGCATACCAAGTCACGCGATCCGTGGTCGCCACGGCAACAACGACGACCAGATACGCCGAGCTCACTGGAAAAACCCCGCAGAGAACCAACCCACAAGGTCATGTCTTTAAGTCCTTTCATTAATAAAATCTTTTTATTATTTGCTTCATATGCTTGGTCCTGCATATTTCATGTCACTTATGCAGCTACCTCTTCCCATGACGACAAATACCTCTAAGGAGGACGAACATACCTCTAAGGAGGAGAACCTCTGCTTGAGAGAACCATACCTCTAAGGAGGAGAACCCTACCCTCAAGGAGGAGAACTAAACGCGTAAGGGACCACCCTCCCGATGACCTCGGCAAAAACAGAACCCATACTGCGCACGAGGACGGAATACCTTCGTTTATTTTGAGGACTGATACCGCCGCACGGGGACGAACTACCTTCATATGAGGACGGAATACCTTCGTTTACTTGACGGATACCCTCACAACAGGACGAACTACCTTCGTACGAGGACGGAATACCTTCGTTTATTTCGAGGACGGATACCTTCGTACGAGGACGAACTGCCTTCGTTTATTACGAGGTCGACCTCGCCTTCGCCACATCGGCCTCCCAATACATGGCCGCCTCCCCAGGCCTCGCCTCGGCCTTCGCCGTCTCGGCCTCCCGATACATGGCCGCCTCCCCGAGCCTCGCCTTCGCGCCATCTCGGCCTCCCGATACATGGCCGCCTCACAGGTTCGTCTCGCCTTCTCGCCTCGACCACGGGCCTGCCGTCTCGGCCTTCCACAGCCGACCTCACCTCGGCGCTGCCGCATTCGCCTCGGCCTCGCAGCCGACCTCGCCTCGGCGTTCGTCGTCTCCACTTTCGGCCTCCAGGCCGACCTCGCCTCGGCATTCGTCGCTCCACCACGACCTTCCGTAGGCGATCTCGGCATTCGTCACCTCCGCCTCGGCCTTCCGCAGCCTTACTCGCCCTCCACGGTCGACTTCGCCTCGGCCTCGCCGCCTCGACGATCGCCGCCGCCGAGCCCGTTGAGCTTCTTCGCCGCGCGCATCCCGAGCCGCCGCCTCGACGCGGTTACATATTCGACTTGGCAAGGCGACGCGTGTTCGACTTCGGCCAATTGGGTCGGGCGACATTCAACTCAGCGGGGCGAAGCGGCAACATGCGACTTCGGCATAACGCATCGACAAGGTGAAGCTTGGTAAAATGCGACTTTGCAAGGTAAAGACCAGCGGCGTAAGACTTCGCATAACGCCCGTCGGTGAAGCCCAAAGACTTCGCATAACGCGCCGTCGGTGAAGCGGTCCAAAGACCCCCGGCATAACGCCCGACAGTGAAAGCCAACCTAGGCATAGCGCAGCGTCGGTGAAAGCGGCTAACAAAGACCTCGGCATAACGCCTCGTCGGTGAAGCCGGCCGAAGTTACATATTCGACTTGACGGCAAGGCGCGCGTATTCGACTTGGCCAATGGAGCGAGCGACATTCGACCGGCGAGCCTGCGGTGGCCAAGCAACATGCGACTTGGCATAACGCCGACGACAAGGCGAAGCGAAGCAACATGCGACTTGCATAACGCCTCGGCAAGGTGAAGCCAAAAACGCCTCGGCGGTGAAGCAGCGGCGCACGATTTCGAACACCCTGGCAAGCGAAGCTGCGACGTTCGACTTGCATAACGCCTCGGCGGTGAAGCGAGTTACATACGACTTGCATAACGCCTCGGCGAGGTGAAGCAGCGACATACGACTTGACAACGCCTAAGGCGGTTGAAGCGAGCGGCATCGACCGGCATAACGCCTTGCGCGGTGGCAAGTGACATACAACCGGCACAACACCTCGACAAGCGGCTTAAACGACATCGACCCGGCATAACGCCCTCGGCGGTGAAGCAGCGACATTCAACTTTAGCAGATCGACGTATGGCCCACCGCCGCGACTCACTTATTCCGTGACGTCGTCAACCACCTCCCTCCATCACGACCTCACTTCTCGTCTTTTTGGGGATATGATGAGATCTGACCCAACTACTAGGCCCAAGCATCGGGCCCAATATAAATGGGCCCCGACATTAAGCTCGGCCCGTGAGTTCGCCCAAGAAGACTCTCGATCAACTACAACTCTAATCGCAATTGGAGCGTAGAAGATTCGGATGCATATCTAAAAGAATCCTTATGAGAGAAGACTTGGAATCGAGTCGAGTCGAACTCAACTTGGAATCGAGTCGAGTCGAACTCAACTTGGAATCGTAATCGAGTCGAACTCAACTTGGTATCGGAGGCGGTCGAACTCAACTTGGAATCGAGTCGAGTCGAACTCAACTTGGTATCGTAGTCGAGTCGAACTCAACTTCATGAATATGTATAAATAGAGGCTAGATTAGAGAAGGAGGAGAAGCGACAATCATCTACTCTCGGATCGATCACTGATCTACACTTCGTAATCACTCTCATATTTTCAATACGAATACTCTCTTCCTCGTGGACGTAGATCTTATTCATAGATCGAACCACGTAAATCCTTGGTGTTCTTGTGCATTTAATTCCCTAACGAATTAAGATCGATCACCAGTGATCGATCTTAATTCGCAAGGAAATAAATGTGCAAGAACACTAAAGATTTACGTGGTTCGATCTATGAATAAGATCTACGTCCACGAGGCAAGAGAGAATATGTGTATTGAGAGTGTAAAGCAATTACAAAGAGAGTGAATCTATGTCGTCTAATCTAGCCTATTTATACACAATGTATTGGCTCAGATCTCGAATCCAAGTCTTCTCTAACTAGGATTCGAGATCCTATCCTCTTGAATTAGGATTCTTTTAGATATGGTGAGCTTTCTGCGTTCCACCGGCTTCGTGAGTCTTCATGGGCGAACTTGTCCAGCCGAGCTTGATGTCGGGGTTTACTTGTATTGGGCACGATGCTTGGGCACGGTAGTTGGGCGTATCTATCACAACCCCCAAAAAGACGCAGAAACGAGGTCATCTTTGGATTGGGGTTGTTGTGAACAGCGGGGTTTGGACGATCTTACACATTCTTTTCATTGTCGACTTTGTGCTTGTCGATGCTTTTGACGTCGATGTCGAATCTTTGTCTTGATCGTCTGCCGAGGTCTTTCTCGTTTGTATCTCGGGCGAGGTGTCCCGGCTTATCGCACCGGCGTCGTGCCGAGGTCTTCGACCGCTTCACCTAACGAGGCGTTATGCCGAGGTCTTACGACCGCTTCACCTAACGAGGCGTTAAGCGAGGTCTCTGATCGGCTTCACCCGACGGGCGTTATGCCGAGGTCTTTTCGACCGCTTCACCCGACGGGCGTTATCGCCGAGGTCTTCTGATCGCTTCACCGTCGAGGCGTTAAGCAGGTCTTCTCTTGCTTCACCGACGGTGTTATGCGAGGTCAAGACGGATTTTCCGCCGTTCTTGAGTCATCGGGCGCGGATACGATTTAATGCGCATTAAATTAGCAACGGTTGGATTCCCGATAAAGTGCATATTAGGGGAATGTCTTCCTTGATACGCAATATCTCTTATCACTTGCTTCTTCATTTCTCGATTTTCAAAACCTTCTGCGCCTGCGAAAACACTTTATTCCGCGCCATTGGCGATTTGAAGCTTACGTCTTGTTCTTGATAAACAAAAGTAAGTAATGGCTCTTCTTCTCATAACAAGTCGCTGACGTCAAATCGTGTCTGCTTCCCGTCGACGATTTAGTGTCTCTGCTGCTTTTACTCGCATTCATATGCCTCTTTACGAGTGTAGTCTGCGATTCCCTCGGGATCATTGCGGTAAAGTGTCTTCTTTTCTTCAATCCTAAGTATTTCGACATTAGGATATATGTTTTCAATATAGTATTCCTCTAGTATCGAAATAGTTGCCCGTCCAGGAGGACAGGGCTTGTGCCCTCCGGACGGTTTTATTCTTGTGTCTGAGGGCGCCTTTAAAGTGGTCTTCGCCTTCCTTACCCTTATGTATATGTTGAGTTCCAAGAGATGTTCGGCCTATCTCGCCCAACTCTCGCCGAACTCATTCCGGCATATGACCGCCTCTAGGTGTACATGCTATAGCATAATTTTCCTTTTACCTTGGGGCTCGTCCTTCGCTGCAATTGAAGGGGCGGTTCGGGGTGGTATTATCTATCACCCCGAGAACTTCAAAGCCAAGATTAAATCAAAGATCTCAACCGCGGAAGAAGTTCTTCCGCATCGGTTTGAGGACATATGGAGTTCCATGGCGATCCGATAAGATCGCCGGTGTATGTCGACAAGGGCTTCGGTGACTTGGAGGAGGCCGGACAAAATTGGCCTTGTTGACGAGGTCTTCTCCGAGGCCGAGCTTGCGGGCGGGGCTTAGCCTTATGATCCTACCTCCGGGGTGGAGTCGGTGAAGGTGAGGCCTCTTCTTCTCTTTTTTTTCTTTATTTCATGAGTTACGATTGATCTTTGACCCATGTATTTCCTTGTAGTGAACTCGCTTGAAGGAAAGGAAGAAGAAAGGAAGGAGCCGATCTCGTGGCGAACCGATCTCGTGGCGAGCCGAGGTCTCCGACCTTGAAGGATTTCGAGGACATGCCCGAAATGATCGTGGGGCCTTGAGATCCCGCCGCAGCCCACTCAAGCGCTTGAAGAGCGGAAGGATGTAATCCATGAGTCCTCGGTTGCCGCCGGCCGAGTCACGAGATCATCGGCTTCCAAGTCGGCGCCTCGCCTCTTTCCCGAGGTATGTACTTGTCCTTATACTTTGTGCAGTAGTAACCAAATTGTGTTCTTGACCGATGTATATTTTGTATAGGGGTCGAGGACGTGGCGGCCGAGGTGTCAAGAGTATCCGATCTTATATCGGATTACTTGAAGCGCCGTTGTCGATTTGTGACGGTGGCCGGTATGCTCGGGAGGTGGAAGAGTCGAATACCCTCCTTGCTCAAGAAATGTCCGAGGCCGAGGCTAAGATCCGGACCTCGTCAGAAATGCATGGACGCGACGGATCGAGGCCATTGAAGCGTGGCTAGGGCAGTCGGCGGAGGCGGTGTGGCGAAGGGCGGCAGGCCGAGGCGGCTTGGGCCGAGGTTGCCTCGATGAAGGCGAGGTGGAACAGTTCGCCGTCGGGAGGCGGACATGGCGAGCTCTCGGGGAGAACGCAGCGCGCCCAGCGAGAGGTCGCCTGTCGGCGAGCTTCGGGGATGGTCTCGGGCGGTGATGTGCTTAACAAGCGCGCCGCCTCTGACGCAATCAAGAGGTCGCCGAGGACTACCCAGATCTGGACAAAGCCAGTATGGGTGCGAGGAGACCGAGGATGCCGCCCTGAGACAGCCTACTTTGATGTGCTCGTCCGCTGCTGAAGCGAGCTTCCGTGCCGCGAGCTCTTGCTCTTCCTCCGTTGTTTTGTCCGCGGAGTGCATGGCGCTGTCCGTGGATCGGGATCCCCGACCGAGGCTTTATTGCTGATCATGCAAAGGGGTGGGGAGACGGTGGCGACGCTCGGGCGTCGAGACTCGTAGTTCCCAAGAGGCCGGGCCGAGGCTATCCAGCTTGGAGCGGCGAACGTGGACATGGCGAAGCTTCCTGGAGGGTCGGTTGATCCTGCATCTTTTTCACCCTTTTTTTTTTTTTTTTTTGAATGTAAATGTATGCGATTTTTGCCTAAGGCATGTTAATAAAATGACAAGTTTATGTTAAGAAACTTATCTTTTTTTATTCATTGTCTCTCGAATGCTTGATGCTTCCTCGGTTGAACCGAATCAAGACCTATCGCGGCTCTTGAGTTGAAAGAGGCCGAACTCCTCCATATAAAGGCGGCTTGGCCACGCGACTGAGCGGAGTCCGATGTCACATGAGCCGCCAGAGAGCATGACGAGCTCGTGCTCGCCTTTTGAATTGGAGGGGCGTTCGAGGTCGCCAGGAAGGCCAGGTGATAGCCGAGAGCATGCCGAGTACGAGGAGGTTATCCACCAAATGGTGGGATGACGATCCCGAGGTTGAAGCGAGGTTGTCGAGGCTGCCGCCTGTTGTTCGAGAATGCAGTGCGAATATGGTGGACCTCCCGGCAATTCACGAGCGATGCGCTGAATTAAAAAGCTCTCGAGCATATACAAGGCTGTCATCGCCGACAACCACAGCTCGGCGAAATACTTGACGGGATGCAGAGGCTCTTCTTCTTGCAGGAGCTTCGCCTAGAATAAATGAACCACATTATGACGATCCGGAGTGGCGCGCACAAGAGAGGTGCTATTGCCCTTGAACGTCGTGGACCTCCATGCGTCGAGGCCGGGCGTCATCAAGTGGCCGAGGCCGAGCTCGCAGCTGCTTCGTCAGTGACCGAGGTCGCCTGCCGGGCCCGTAATATCGACCGAGGACGAGGTAGAGGTAGGATTAGCATAGATGAGCTGTGAATTCCGATTTTCTAGGGATCGCTCGACTTTTCCCGATCCGCTCCGTCCTCGTAAAATGTAAATGTAACTTTGTACATCTTTTATTTAATAAGAATGATTTCTTATTGACTTTGTATTTGAACAAGAGTAATATCGAAAGTAGTTCGCCTCGTGAGAATTCGCTTGAAAGAAATCGTTTAAATGCGGGTGGGGTTCCTGTTTTTTGCCGAGGTCGTCGGGAGGGGTGGTCCCCTTCGTCTACATAGAGAGAACGCTTCGAACTAAACGAAGGTAGTCTGATCTCGTATGTAGGAATGGTTCCTGTTTTTTGCCGAGGTCGTCGGGAGGGGTGGTCCCCTTCGTCTACATAGAGAGAACGCTTCGAAATAAACGAAGGTAGTCTGATCTCGTATGTAGGAATGGTTCCTGTTTTTTGCCGAGGTCATCGGGAGGGGTGGTCCCCTTCGTCTACATAGAGAGAACGCTTCGAAATAAACGAAGGTAGTCTGATCTCGTATGTAGGAATGGTTCTGTTTTGTGCCGAGGTCATCGGGAGGGGTGGTCCCCTCTCCGTACACATAGAGAGAACTCTTCGAAATAAACGAAGGTAGTCTGATCTCGTATGTAGGCATGCGCGCGTTTAGATTTACATTCGTATGAAACGAATGTAATCTGACCTCCGTCGAGGGAATTCGTCCTCCGTAGAGGGTAAATAATGTGAAGATTAATTATGCATTAGTGACAAGTAGAACTCGTAAAAATAAAGATTTTATTGATAAAAGATGGCGCGACCACCAAATAAGATGGACTCTAAACAGGACTTTAAAAATATGACCGAACAAGACCCCTCGACCACTTGACAACATGCATAATATTTCTTGGATGGATGATGTGCCATCGTTGGGTAATTGCTCACCTGGACAATTGAAGCGAGCTTATAGGCCTTTGCCGGGACTTCGTCGACCCGTGGAGTCCTTCCCATGTAACTTCCGACTTGCCGAGCTGTGCGGCTTTCTTGACTTCATTATGTCGAGTACGAGGTCGCCCACTGAATTGTCGGTTTTTAACACGCTGGTTGTAATACCGAGCTACTTGTTGCTTGTCGAAACTTCCTTGATGTGGCGAGGTCTCTTTCTTCGAGTAGGTCAGATCACTCGTAGATTTTCTCCATTCGCTTGACGGAGAAGTCGATAGTGCGAGGACTCGGTACTCCGATCTCTGCGAGGATCATCGCTTGGTTCCATACACCAAACCGTATGGTGTTTCTCCGTTTGAGGTCCGAGGTGTTGTTCGGTGCGACCATAAGACCTGTGGTAGGTTTTCCACCCGAGGCCTTTAGCTCGGTCGAGGCGAGTTTTAGACCACTACGATGGTCCTGTTGGTAACTTCGGCCCGACCATTTGCTTGAGGATGGGCCACCGAGGTGAACTTTGTTGGATCCAAGCTCTTGACACCAATCTTTGAATGTCTTATCCGTGAATTGTGTTCAGATATCCGAAGGAGGATATGGGGATGCTGACGACACACTATGTTCTTCCATACGAGTTGAGGCGTTCTTGCTTGTGATTTTCGCGAGGGCTCACCTTACCCACTTCGTGAAGTAGTCGATCGCAACACTTAAAAATGGGTATCACGGTGCTTTACAAAGGGCCCACAATGTCAATCCCCATTGCATAAATCGGCCAAGGGCTGCATGCGGAGGTGAGGTCGGTGCAGGGTAGCGAAGTACGTTCCCATGGATTGACACTTTGACACTTTTTACGAGTCCATTAGTCTTGGAACATTGTTGTGAATAGTATCCCCATCGCATGACTTTCTTTGACAAGGCTCGGGGTCCGATGTGGCTTCCGCATACGAACCTTCGTGTATTTCTCGTAGAACGTAATTAGCTCGGTTCGCCCCAAGCACCTTAAGAGGTTGGAGATATGACTTTAGTATAGGACTCCACTTTTCGATTGTATATCGCAGATTTGTTCAGATCCTCCTAGCCTCCACATTGTGGGGCGATTCGCCTCTCCAAGTACTCTCGAACGGGAGTCGTCCAATTGGGTTCTTCATCCGAGACTATGTTAACCTCGGCTCGTCTTGACATCGTTTATGCTCCCTTTGGACTTCCTCTCTTGGCGGGTTCGTTGATGGCGAGGCCAATTTATAAGATGTCACCGCGGCTATTTTGCTCCCTTGGGATGCGAACTATCTGGAAGTGTGAAAGTCCGTTGCAGGCTTTTGCTTTTTCAAGATACTTCTTCATTCGTCCGCTTTTTGCCTCGTATTTTCCCAACATTTGGCTTACGACGACTTGAGAATCGCCGTGAACTTACGGCTCAGTCCGGAGACTTTGAGCAAGGCGAAGTCTGCGATCGGTGCCTCGTACTCAACCGTTGTTCGTATTTTTGAATGTGAACCGAAGTGAGTAAGCGATTCTTGGTTGTCAAGCCTAGGAGTAAGATACACTGCCTCATTGCTGTTTTCCCGTGCCCCGTCAGCGTACGAGTTGCCAAGACTTCCTCGGTGTTTCCACCACGGGTTCGGCTTTGGCATCGTCGTCACGGATTCGGTGGGCTTCGTTTTTCGACAAGTTAGCCTCGGCGAGGAAATCCGCTAGGCTTGACCTTTGATGGCTGGCGGGGCGTAAGGATATATCGTGCTCGCCAGTTCGATTGCCCATTTCGCGATTCTCACGATGCTTGGGCTTCGTCAATACTTGCCGTGGGTAGTCGGTGAGGACTTGATGCGATGTGCATGGAAATGCAGACGTAGTCTCCTCGCTGCATTTACCAATGCTAAGGCAAGCTTCTCCGGTCGATACCTCGTTTAAGGCCTTTTAGTGCTCGGTGATGAAATACACCGGAGCCGACGTCCTTCTCTCGCATCAGGACAAGCACTTATGGATTCGTCCGGCGGCGGTAGAGAAAAGGACCTCTCCTCTTCTGAGACGGATAGAGTGGGAGCTCGGCGAGGTAGCTCTTGAGGTCTTCGGCGGACTGTGCACCTCATCCCATGAGAATTTGGGGCTTTTGAGTACCTTGAAGAAGGTAGCCGCTATCCGCTGACTTTTGAAAGCGGCTTAGTGCGGCTATCGACTGTCGACTTGTGTACGTCATGGATAGTCTTGACGTCTTCATTTCCAAATGGTTTGGACCTTGGTCGGGTTTGCTTTTACCTTCTTGTGAAACCCAACACCCTAAGAACTTTCCGCACCGGATACAAACGTGCATTTAAGGGATTGACTTTAGGTTGATTTTCGAAGAGGCGAGGACGATCCGAGGTCGACCACACATGCGCTTCTTCTTGCTTTTGGCTTGATGTCGTCTCGTATCTCCACATTCAGACCCATGTAGGGTCAAATATTTTGTCCACCATCCTTTGATAGGTAGCCACTGCATTTTTAAGGCCGAATGGCATCTTTTTATATGCACGAAGACCGGAAGTCGGTAATGAAAGCTGTCTTGGCGCGTCTTAAAATCGTCCATCGGACTTGGTGATACCACTGTATAAGTCAGCGAAGACAAGACTTACCCGACCAGCGCGCGACCTTCTTGTCGATGTTGGGAAGGGATAGCAATCCTTTAGGCAATGCTTGTTGAGGTCGGTGTAGTCGATACACATTCGCCATCCTCCTCCTTTCTTCACCATCACGGGTTGGCTATCGGTCGGATATTTGACCTCGAACAGTATGCGTGCTTTTAATAGCTGGTTCACCTCGTCATGAATGACTTGGTTCCGTTCGGCTGCGAAGATTCTTTGCTTTTGTCGAACTGGCTTTATGTTCGGGTCGATGTTGAGCCGGTGGTGATGATACTTACGAGACTCGGTCATGTCGGGGAGACCAAGCAAACACGTCCGAATTCCCTTAGGGTTGGATGATCGATCCTTCACCGGTGTCGTGGTGAAACCAACACAGGACGACCTTCAATGGCTCGTCTTTGTGTCGCGACCTCTTCCACCGATCGCCGGGAGTGGCGATGTACTTCGGACTCCAACTCTTGGGTTTCTTTAATTGCTATGCACATGGGTCTTTGGACCGAGGTCCCGGCACCTCGTAAGGCAACTTGCATACATTCCTCGCTTGCTTACGATCACCCGGATCACGGTGCTCCCCTCGTGGTGGGTATTTTTATCGTCGGTGGTACGTTGAGCATACCGCCATTTACGTTCAGCCAATCTCGCCTAGTATGATGTTATACTGACGAGTTGGCCTTCACTCTGAAGAACCGCACCACCTTTGTCGAGGTCGTTGGTGCTTTCCCACCGTGACGGGTAGCTCGATTATTCCTTCAGGCGCGTCTCTTCCCGGACGAAAGCTTCCTGGAGTGGCAATGGGGCTTGTGCGGCGCGTCTTCCACTCCTAGCTTGTCAAAGCATTCTTAAAAGGATGCTCACCGCACGCCGCACCGTCGATGTAAACGCTTCACCAACTTATTTGCGACCACCACCGGATCACCAATGCATCCCGATGGGTACTTGTCGCGAACAGGTCGTCTTCGGAGAAGGTGATCGCCTCGTCCTTTCTGAACCTCTTATTAGTGTTTATTGGTTACAGGACTTCTGCATCGGCCTTGAGGAGACTTCGTGACTCCACGTGAGCCCGTAATTGTGGAGATCACCCCGTCATATTGGGGCTCGTCTATCATCTTCGTCGGTCTGCGCTTTGTTTTTTTGTGAGGCACAATTTCCCTCTTCCTACGCTTTTTAGTCTTTTGGCTTTGGTCGGCTTGGCGACCACATCCTCATTTCTTGAGGATCCGTCCCGAACTAGCATTCTATTTCACCCATGAGCTCTTTGCACTCTTGATGTCGTGCCGTAATCATCATGGAATGAGCAATATTTATCCATAGGTCGGCACCTCTTTCCTCACTGCCATCGGTCGAGGCTTCTCGAGCAGTTCATGTGAGTGCGTGATTTACGCTCTCGGCTTCAGCAGGGTGTCTTGAGGTCGTTCAAGGCGTCGCATGACCGAGCCTGGACTTTATCGGACGATGTAATCATCGAGGCGCCGCCGACCTTGGTTCCGATCTTCCTTCCTTCGTCTCTTCTTCCTCTTTCCGAAGGTCTGCTTGTGCCTTCGCTTTCTCTTGTCGGCCTCGTCCGCTTTGGCGAACCGGTTGGCTATCGCCATGACTACAAAGATCGAGGCTCGTGCCAGCGATCTCTCAGTATAAGGCCCCGGCAAGATGCCGCTTGGAAGGCCGAGATGACTAGCAGTCGTTCACGTCTTGACCTTCAAGCACTCCTTGTTAAACCTTGTCATGAAGTCGATGGACTCATTACGGCTTTGCCTTATGGTGAGGAGGTGTGCGACGACGTTTTGATTCCGCTTTTGGAAGAACCTTGGTGGAAGGCACCATCGAGATCGCGATAGGGCCGATGCTTCCGTGAGGTAGATCGTCGAACCACTGCGGGCGTTGTCGACGGTAACTCCGGAAGAGTTTACATGTGAACCGAGTGAGCTTTGGTTGATCATGTTGTATTGGACTGCGAGAGGAAGTTACGTGGATCCTCACCGTCGTGAGGGGCGATGTTGTACCCGTACTTATCCCGGAGAGAAGTGTTGAGTATTCTATTTGAGAACGGGGTGGCTATCTTCCGGTATCCATCGGCCGCCCTCCGAGAGGCGGGACGGAGTTCGACGATCGAACTCGTTTAGGTGACTCGGACCGACTTCGCGACGACCACGATGCCTTTCTGCGCGCTGCTCGTCCCACGAGATCGGGCGGAGTTCACTGGATGGATTGCTCGGGCCGCCAGCGGTGATCACGACGTCCTCTCCCGCTGTTGCTCGTTCGCGCGGCCGGTTTGGGCCCAGACCTCTCGTTGTGATGCCTCGTATCTAGACGAGGCTCGTGTTCCGCTCTTCGGGACGTGGCGACCCGTGCTTCACGAGGAACCGGAGAAAACTCTCCTTATTTTTCTCGAGAAATCCGACGACGTCGTCGAGGTTTACTATGAGCGGAGGTTCCCCTCGGATTATTGCTACGATCGCCTTCGCTATGGCAACCGCCTCCCCGCAGACGGGTGTCCGTGCTCGTCAAGACTTTGGATATGCTCCTGGGGTTTCTCCGATTGGGCTCTTCCCGAGTTGAGCTCGGCGTTCCTTCGCCGTCGCTGTTATTATTGTTCACGACGGTCCCGGATGACGGCCACGGTGTACTGGTCATGATTATTTCCTTGTAAACGGTGGTTGATCGAAACACAAAATTTCGTTTCCCACAATGACGCCCGCTGATCGATCTTAATTTCGCATGAGAAATAAATGCAAGAACACAAAGATTTACGTGGTTCGATCTATGAATAAGATCTACGCCCACGAGGCAAAGAGAGAATATGTGTATTGAGGTGTAAGAAGCGATTACAAAGAGAGTGAATCTATGTCGCCTAATCTAGCCTCTATTTATACACAATGTATTGGCTAGATCTCGAATCCAAGTCTTCTCTAACTAGGATTCGAGATCCTATCCTCTCAATTAGGATTCTTTAGATATGGTTTGAGCTTTCTGCTCCCAGCTTCAGAGTCTTCATGGGCCGAACTTGTCGGTAGCCGAGCTTGATGTCGTTTACTTGTATTGGGCGATGCTTGGGCCGCAGTAGTTGGGTAGTATCCTATCATGGATATTGCATGTTGTAATGTTTTATACAAGGTGATCACCAAAATTATGGCTAATCGATTAGCTTGCATCAATCATGGTGAAACTTATATGTCCCACTCAGTCAACATTTGTTAAAGATAGAATAATTAAGGATATATAACATCTTCATGGCTTATAAATTGCTTCGAATGAATTGTACCCTTAAAGTGGATCCCCGAAAACTTTATACCTTAAATGGGTACACAATAAACCCTAGTTAATAGGTAAGAAATTAAAATTGAAGAAAAAATATTTAATAAAAACTATATACATAATGGGACATCAAAAAATGAGACATTAGATCCTAGATGGTAAATTTCATATTTATCACTTATTATCAAGTTCAAGCTAAACTCGTTTACATTAATAAGGTCATAGAACAAACTTTGAAAGAACTTTTAATGAATCAAGTATCAAATAACTAAAGGGCAACTCATTTACATCCCTTTACATGATTGAACTTGTTATAATTTGCAAATGTGTTTTAGCCATACAAACTCAACATTCTTATTCACTCAAAAGAGAGAACCGAACACAACCACATTCTAGTACATTTAAAGCAAAGGACCAATCGCCAAGACACATGCTTTCAAACTCTATCTATATATATAGATTCAGAAATTTGGGCCAGCTGCTAGGATCTCCTCAGTCAGCTTGCTGTCTGTCCCAATCTTATAGTTGAGGAACCCCTCGAAATTCTTCTTGAAAAGCCCTCCTAGCTTAAGAAGAGTCTCCTTGTGTGCATTCTTGTCACCCCACTGCCACAAACATGCACACACAATTTTTTTTTTAAAAATGATCGTAAAAGTAATATATCTACATATCAATGCAACTTACTGTATTAGCTGGATCAAGTATTTCTACAGGAACTCCATCGACTTCCGTCGGTATCTCCAACCCAAACACATCCGTCTTCACGTAGTTCGCCTTCAGCAGCTCCCCGGAGTGTATGGCATCGATTATCTTCCTCGTGTAGGCTAACTTGATCCGACTTCCCGAGCCATAGCTGTAGATTTTTAAAAATAATTAAAAAATTTGTAAAACTAGTTGAATTGATACGTGTGTGAGCCACGTATAATTTGTGAATTTAATAATTCATATATTTCAGAAATAAATAAGTTTGTCATAATTTTAAGGAATCTTAGAGGATTCTTAATTATCTTATATCAAAGTAAATAAAACTTGAATACATATTAAATTACTAAACCACCCTTATAAATTGAAATAAATAGGATTATTATAGGTATATACCAAAATTTGTAAGAGTAGACACTTTTATAATAGTAATAATAGATTTATATTGTCCCTAGGGACTGCCCAATGGTTAAGGTGGGTTCGCATGGCGAGATGTCGCAGTTGAACCCCACCAAACGCCTCTATGGGTTTGAGCGCATCACTTGCTGGTTTTCAAGTGTGGTTTACACATCTGTGTGGTTTGCATGCTATTGCACAGACCGTGGGGTTACCTAGTCTTGCGCCTAAGGTGGGGCATGGGTTCCCATGATATCAAAAAAAATAAAAAAAATAATAGATTTATATTTGAAAATCTTAATATTACAAGCATTGTATATATACCTTCCACCGGACCAGCCGGTGTTGACGAGCCACCCAGTGGCACCGTGTTTCTGCATCTTGTCAGCCAACACGGCGACGTACTTGGTGGGGTGAAGCATGATGAAAGCTGCACCGAAGCATGCTGAGAATGTCGCGGTTGGCTCTTTTATGCCGTCCTCTGTGCCGGCAACCTGCATTGGTTCGGGCAAGAGTTAGGACTCTGAGTGAGAAATTGAGTTTATTAGAGTGGTTAGTTTTGTGCTTACGAGTGCCGTGTAGCCGCTTATGAAGTGGTACATGGTTTGAGCCAAGTTGAGTTTGCTGACGGGCGGAAGCACGCCGAAAGCATCGCAGGCCAATAGGATCACATTTTTCGGATGAGGACCCATGCACGGTATCTTCGCGTTCGGAATGAACTCAATCGGGTATGCTGCCCGCGTGTTCTCTGAGATAAAAAAAAAACCAAGCTTAATTAGCAAGAATTTATGCTTAGACAGATATACAAATATTTTTGAACAACTTTAAACTCGTTCGATCAGGTAACTTTTTAGATACTCAATCGTATGTGATATCAATCTAATCTATCTAAAGGTGCATAAAGGCATTTTAGAATCTACCTATGACAGATTTATCCGAGTAGTCCACCTCTCGCGTGTGTTCATCGAACACCACATTTTCGACAACTGCAAGACGAAAGGAAGACGAGCTGAATCACGAACCACAAAGTGAAGTAAAAAACAGAGAGAAAAAGAAAAAAATGAGCATCTGAAGGTCACCAGCTCCAAACTTGATGGCGTTCCAAATATCTGGCTCTTTCTCTCTTGACAAGTCTATGCATTTGGCATAGCAACCACCTTCAATGTTGGACACCCCGTTTTCACTCCAGCAATGCTCGTCGTCTCCAATCAAGTACCTGTTGTGATCCGTAGACAACGTTGTTTTGCCAGTACCTATGAAAAAAACAAACAAAAATTACACGAGCTTGATCAGCCATCATATGCAGAGAAAAGGTAGATATAAATATATACCTGATAATCCAAAGAAGAGGGCTACGTCTCCCTCCTTCCCCATATTGCAACCGGAGTGCAAGGAGAGGACACCGCGCTTAGGCATGAGATAGTGCATGACGCTGAAGAGTCCTTTCTTCATCTCCCCGGCATATTGAGTGCCGAGGATCACCATTTCCCTCCTAGCAAGATTCAAGTCTATGCTAGTCGAAGAGGTCATGTAGTGACTGTACCGATTGCATGGGAACATCCCAGCGTTGTATATTGTAAAGTCGGGTGTTCCAAAACTCTCGAGCTCTTGGGGAGTGGGTCGAATGCACCTGCACCCAACACAACACTCTTATCACTCTTCCTACAAAATAAGCACGCTCCAGAAGTGATAAATACATCAAAGTTGAGCTGCTCACATGTTGTGCATAAACAGAGAATGATAGGCTCTTGCAGAGACGATCCTCACTTTGATCCGATGCTCTGGATCCCAATTAAGGAACTGATCATTCACGTATACCTTAAACATAAAAAGCCTCAATGATTGTCTACGGCAAAGATGCAGTGATGGGCACTCAAACATAGTATATATTAAGGGGGTGTTTGTCTACGGTTATTTAGATATCTTATAAGCTCCAAAGTCTTATAAGATGCAATGTCTCCACAGCTTATAAGAGGGTGTTTGGCTGACCTTATTTTAGAGAGCTTATAAGCTACAATAACTTATAAGATGTTTTAAAAGCTTATTAGATATAATGTTTATAGAGGTTATAAGTTATCAAAATGTTTAGATAATTGAGTTTATAAGCTAAAGAGAGAATTGTAATTGTAAGAGAGAGAAAATCCTAATCGAGAGATGAAATTGAAAGTGTAAATGTTAGAAATAACAAACCATGATAAAGTTATTTTGTAAATTGATTGGTACTTATAAGAACATGAAAAAATAAGTAGGAATTGATAAGACTATTTATTTTTGGGAGCTTGTAACTTATTCGAGTGCTTATTTTGCTAAACAGTTTTCAAAAGCTTATAAATTTTTAAATAACTTATAAGTTCAGTAAATACCTTCTAAGAGTGAGAGAGAATTGTGAGTTACAGTAAAAGAATCATAGTTAAAGAGATAATTGTGAATCATGGAGATATTAATTGGAAATGTTATAGATTGGTAATAACAAAATATAGTATAATTTCTTTGACATATTAATTATTGCTTATAAGAAAATAATAAAATATTGAAATTTATTTTTAGATATTATTTTAACAAACACTTTTCATCTTATAAACTATTTTAAGATGCTTTTAAGCCCACCGAAAAGTACCTAGTTTTCATATATTACGCAGGTTTCGAACATGAAAATGATGTTATAGTTTTTCTTTGTGGGCATCATCTTCTAACTAATTGTGATTTCACTGATGCACTTGTCTTACGACAGACTAGGATCCCCTGTTACACACCCACATAGCATTGAAGTGTGGGGCCGTTAGCATTCACATGATTTTGTGGTGACAATTAATATTTCTTTTGTCTCTAAAATGTTGTTCATTTTTATTTTTATTTTTGGCTATCTTATTATTGTTGATTCATTTTAAAAAATGAATCGTTCTCATATATAAAAATATCTCGATTTTCATGAGTGATACTATTTTACTCATAAAACACAATTTTATTTAATTTGTGTGTTCAAAAGTTTTAAGTTAATGCCATTAGGACGGAGAAAATATTACTCGTTTGCACTATAAAATAGGGAAAACAGTTTCCTTACACAGATTCATAATATTTGACAATAATGTAGTCTATTCCACTAGATTTAGATTTAAAGAATTCCTGTTCAGGAACAGTTCAATTTTAGAATATTATAAAATAGGGAAAACAGCTTCCTTACACAGATTCATAATATTTGACAATAATGTAGTCTATTCCACTAGATTTAGATTTAAAGAATTCCTGTTCAGGAACAGTTCAATTTTAGAATATAATATATCTAATGTGAACATTTCATAAATATAGGTGTCCCCCGCACCAGGTAACAGCAATTTGGGAGCTCCACTCTCAATCCTGGGATCCATCTATGGCTGCCATTTCATACTAAAATAGATATTTTTCTTCCCCGTTTATTGTTTGGTTTGATATATTTAAATTTTTATGGCAGTGGCCTCTCGATTAGCTATCTTTTATTGGGACCCAGAATAACTAAAAATATTATTTTTAGCTTGAAATTTAGTGCAACAGTTGACTCGCAGTGAAAGATGGTAGTAGATCACCAAACATATTCAAATTACTCCTCAACTTCACCAAACATCTTGTGATGAACGACTATTTCATCATTGCAGAGAGTTATTTTAAGTTTTGGTTTAGTAATTTTGTTACATTGAATTATCCGGGATATATATCAGACTATTTCATCGTTGATATATAGCTATATAATTCTTCAAGCATGGAGTTAAATTGAAAAGAAATACATTTACTTGTCAAAGTCAAAGCTTCTAATTTTAATTTCGTTCACAATTACATTTCAAAACATAAGATGAGAGGTAGTGACGATGCAGCAAGATGTACGAAAACTATTGATCGATCTTAATTTCGTAAGGGAAATAAATGCGCAAGAACACCAAGGATTTACGTGGTTCGATCTATGAATAAGATCTACGTCCACGGGGAGAGAGAGAGTATTCGTGTATTGAATGTGGAAGAAGCGATTACAAAGAGTGTGAATCAAGTGATCGATCTAAGAGTAGATGATTGTCGCCCTCCCTCTAGCCTCTATTTATACATATTCATGAAGTTGAGTTCGACTCTGATTCAAATTGAGTTTGACTCTAATACAAAGTTTTCTCCCATTAGGATTCGAAGTCTTCTCCCATTAGGATTCGAAGTCTTCTCCCATTAGGATTCTTTTAGATATGCATCCGAATCTTCTACGTCTCCAATTGCGATTAGAGTTATAGTTGGTCGAGGAGTCTTCTTGGGCCGAACTCACATGGGCCGAGCTTAATGTCGGGGCCCATTTATATTGGGCCTGATGCTTGGGCCTAGTAGTTGGGTAGATCTATCATATCCCCCAAAAAGACGTAGAAGTGAGGTCGTGATGGATGGGGAGCGGTGGTTGACGCCGCCGCGGATTTCGTAGTCTGGCGAGGTGGGCGCTGATACCGCCGAAGTTGAATGTCGCCGACTTCGCCTTGCCGGTGCGCTCGCGAAGTCGATGTCGCTTGGCTTCGCCCCGCCGAGGCGCTCGCCAAGTCGTATGTCGCCGGCTTTGCTGTAGAGGCGTCTGCGAGGTCATGTCATGTTGTTTGATATCTTGCCGAGATGTTTTCAAAGTCTTGGTGCTCGATTTCACCCGACGAGTGTTGCCGAGGTCTTTGGCCGCTTCACCGACGAGGTGTTATGCCGAGGTCTTTGGGCTGGCTTCACCTGACAAGGCGTTATGTCGAGGTCTTTGGGCTGGCTTCACCTGACGAGGCGTTATGCCGAGGTCCTCTGATTGACTTTACCTGACGAGGTGTTATGTCGACATCTTTGGGATGGCTTCACCTGACGAGGTGTTATGCCAAAGTCTTCTGTCGCTTTTCTTCACCTTACCGGAGTTGAATATGTAACTTCGTGTCGAGGTTGTGGCCGAGGTGAAGGTTCGGATACGACTAAGGAGGCGGGGCTCGACGGCGACCGAGGTGGCGAGGCAAGGTCGGCTAAGGCCGAGGTTGGCTTCATCTCGAATGCTCGGGCGGCGACCGAGGTGGCGAGGCAGGTCGGCTAAGGCCGAGGTTGGCTTCATCCTCGAATGCTCTGGCGGCGACCGAGGTGGCGAAGGCCGAGGTTGGCCATTGGAGGACCGAGGCGGCCATGTATCGGGAGGCCGAGGTAGCGAAGACCGAGGTCGCCTTCATCCTTTAATGTTCTGGTGGCGACCGAGGTGGCGAAGACCGAGGTCGGCTGTTGATTCCGTATACATTTTATAGTCGCTATTCGAAGGTAGTTCGTCCTTGAAGGGAGTTCCGTCTTTGAATAAACGAAGGAACTGTTCTCGTAAAGGTAGCTCGTCCTCGTAGAGATTTCCGTCTTCTAATAAACGGCGAATCCGTTCTCGTAGAAAGGTAGCTCATCCTTGTAGAGTTCCGTCTTCGAATTAACGATTTTTGCCGAGGTTATCCGGAGGGTGGTCCCTTATTTCGCCTACATAGAGTACCGCCTTGAAATAAACGGGTAATCGATCTCGTATGTAGGAATGGTTCTGCTTTTGCCGATGTCATCGGGAGGGTGGTCCCTTACTTCATCTACATAGAGCACCGCCTTGAAATAAACGAAGGTAATCCGATCTCGTATGTAGGAATGGTTCTGTTTTTGCCGAGGTCATCGGGAGGGTGGTCCCTTACGCCGTCTACATAGAGTACCGCCTTGAAATAAACGAAGGTAATCTGATCTCGTATGTAGGAATGGTTCTGTTTTTGCCGAGGTCATCGGGAGGGTGGTCCCTTACTCGTCTACATAGAGTCTGCCTTCAAATAAACGAAGGTAATCGATCTCGTATGTAGGAATGGTTCTGCTTTTGCCGAGGTCATCGGGAGGGTGGTCCCCTTACGCGTTTAGTTCTCCTCCTTAGAGGTTCTCCTCCTTAGAGGTGTGGTTCTCTCCGTAGAGGTTCTCCTCCTTAGAGAGTATGGTTCTCCTCCATGAGGGTTCTCCTCCTTAGAGGTATAGTTCGTCCTCAGAGAGTGTATAGTTCATCCTCCGTAGGGTATAGTATATCGGGAGATGCAGATGCATAAGTGACAAATGAAATATGCAAGACTCAACTCAAAGTACGTAAATAAAAAGATTTTATTCATGAAAACGACGTAACAAAAGTACCTCAACTCAAGACGAGGCCGCCTACTTGGAATTGTCGGATTGTACACTGGTTATAATACCGAGCTACTTTGTACCGAGCTACTCTAATATAGGCGAGGTCTCCTCTCTTCGATTTCTACCGGATTACCGCCTCGGTTTCCTCGATCATCCTCTTCTTCTTTCTATCGGAGGTTCCACCTTGTCGCCTTCGCGCTTTCTCGTCCGCCTGTGCCTTGGCGAACCGATCCGCTATGTGCCATAGCTCGACGCAGATCGGGCTCGTGCCAACGATCTCCTGTATAGGGCCCCGTGTAAGATGCCGTTTTGGAAAGTCGAGATAATGAGGAGGTCGTTCACGTCTGCGACCTTCGTGCTTTCTTTATCAACCCGGTCATAAAGTCGTTGATGGACTCGTTTGGTCTTGCCTCGCGGTGAGGAGATGTCCGAAGTTGTTTTCGACTCGGCCTTTTGGAAGAACCTTCATGGAAAGCCTTCATCGATCGCGGTAGAACCAATGCTCGAGGTAGATCGTCGAACCACCGTGGCGTTGTCGACTAGTAATTCCGGAAGAGCTTGCACATATGAATTGTGCAAGCGTTGGTTGATCATATTGTCTTCGAACTGCGAGAGAAAGTTCTGGGTCCTCGATCCGTCATAGGGGGTGATGCTCGGCACCCGATATTTGTCTGGGAGCGGGGTGTCGAGTATTTCGTTTGAGAACGGGGTGACTATCCTCCCGTACCCGTCGAAACCGCCCTCTGGAGAGTGAGCCGGAGTTCGTCGACCGAACTCATTTTGGTAGTGAGGGCTGACCTCACGGCGATCGCGACGTCCTTTCCCACGCTGCTCGCCTCACGCTGTCGGTTTGGGCCCCGACTGCGTGCGGAGCGTGCGCCCATGATTTGAATGCTGGGGATCCACTCGTCGCGGTGCCTCGTGTTTAGACGAGGCTTGCGCTCCTTTCTTTGGGATGTGGCCGACCTTGTGCTTGCCGAGGTATTGAGGAAGCTCTCCTTTTTTCTCAGAAACCCTCGACGGCGCCGTCGAGGTTTATCTATGAGTGGAGGTTCTCCTTGGTTCTTCTGTGATCTCCTTCGCTTTGGTATCCCGCTTCATGCAGATGGGATTCCTTGTTCGTCGAGGCTTTGATATGCCCTTCGGGGTCGCCCAGACCGGCTTTTTCAGTCGAGCTCGGCGTGTCGACCGCCGTTGTTCTTTGTTGTTGCCGCGGCGACTCGGGATCGTGACTTCGCACACATCGTCGTGATTGATTCCGGATGGGATGGCCTTGCTCGTTGAGACTTTGGACATGCCTTTCGGGGTCGATTCTCGACCGGCTTTTTCCAGCCGAGCTCGCGCGCTCTGTCATCGCCGTTGTTCTTTGTTGTTGCGGCAGCGGCTCGATGCGCACTTGTTCTCATTGTCGTGATTGATTCCACGAGAAAAGTTGATCGAAAACACAAAATTTCGCTCCCCACGACGGCGCCATGATCGATCTTAATTTCGTAAGAAATAAATGCGCAAGAACACCAAGGATTTACGTGGTTCGATCTATGAATAAGATCTACGTCCACGGGGAGAGAGAGAGTATTCGTGTATTGAATGTGTAAGAAGCGATTACAAAGAGTGTGAATCAAGTGATCGATCTAAGAGTAGATGATTGTCGCCCTCCCTCTAGCCTCTATTTATACATATTCATGAAGTTGAGTTCGACTCTGATTCAAATTGAGTTTGACTCTAATACAAAGTTTTCTCCCATTAGGATTCGAAGTCTTCTCCCATTAGGATTCTTTTAGATATGCATCCAATCTTCTACGCTCCAATTGCGATTAGAGTTATAGTTGGTCGAGAGTCTTCTTGGGCGAACTCACATGGTAGAGCTTAATGTCGTACCATTTATATTAGGCGCGATCTTGCCTCAAGGTTGGTTCCGTATCCTATCAACTATTATGACTTTTTAGGAGTTGATATTATTCACGTACCAATCTGAAGATAGTTAGTTTAATTGAATTAAAATATTGTTTACTGACATTAGAAAGGAGATAAAAGTATAAGAAGACATAAAAAATCCTAGACAATGATGTTTTGAATTGGATTAATCTTGAAATTTTACGAGGAACAAAATTAGAAAGTTTATTACCTTTTCCAGTGAGCACAAGTAATCGACGGCTCTCTCTCTATTAACCAGAAAAGTGTGCTCGTCCATCTCAATATTGGGTGAGCCTCTGTCACATCATCAAAATTTCAAAATTTCGTGAATTAATTTATCATAATACTATTTCTTCTGCAAACAAAATTAATTAGTGATTGTATCAAATTTACGCGCAGACTCACTTCCCCCCACCAAAGATCATATGTGGTTTCATCTTTGACAACACGCTTGTCTCTCGGCGATCGTCCAGTTTTCGCCCCAGACAGCGTGGCCAGTGCGCCGCTTGATGTAATAAACGATCCTTTCTCGTATTTTATAGCTTGTTCATAAAGTTCTGAAATTTATATTAAAATTAAAAAAAATCAATGAAAAGGTAATTCGCCTATAAGATAGCTCAAATGATAAAACTGAAACACTTATACATTATGCTTTGAGATCTTTGGTTGGTTCTTGCCAAAAGTGTGAATTGTGTTTTATTTTGGATATTTTAAAGTAAATTATATATTGATCAGCAGTCTAAAATAACCAACCATATACAAATATACATATATTAAAAAGAAATTATAGTTACCAGCAGGGGAGAGATTATAGAGGATGTGAGTGAACTTAAGGCCGCTATCACTGATGTCGAGCGTCGGTTCGAAGTGGTGCTGCTGGTGGCTCACCGCCGACACCCGCGGCGTCTCCGCCGCCCTAGCCGGATCTCCCTTCACGACCTTCGGCCCCGTCTCCCGCGTCAGCGACGCCAGCGACGCGCTGCAAATCAAAACTAATTAAACACAACTGCTGCTTCATAAAACCGATCCAATACCTAGTTCGTAGGTGCAGCTAAAATTATACAAAAATAAATAAAATTAAATGAGAATAAAAATTAAAATTAGGTGAACAAAATTGGAACCTGATGGACTGGAGCTGCTGCTTGTGGCGTTCCTCCTCTGCGAAGGGGCCGAGAGCCGCCTGGATGGGGGTGGTGGGCGCCGACTTCTTCTTCTGAAGAGAGTGTAATTCGTCGAGCGTCTGTGCCTTCACCGGCGTCGCGCTGTCGTCGTGGCAGATGTCGTTCTCATCGGCAGCCTTCTTGTCCGTGTGAATCTTCGGCAGCCCGTTCCGACCCTTCACGCCGCTGCTTCTGAAGCTGAATTCACCGTTCGCCGCCATTTTTTTCTCCTCTACTGAAAAATCACAACAATAATTAATTTTAGTATGTATATTTTATATATGTGTGTAATGATGATCAGAGATAAATATAACTAACGGTGGAAGATGGATTTGATCAACTAGAGGTGCTTGAGATAATGGAAGGGTAGAAAATGGAATTCAACCATGCAAAATTTTCCAACTTCTTAATTTACTGCAACATAAGGACTGGTATTTATAGGCCCGCTGAATCGAAGAAAAGGTTAAAATTGTGGTAAGTTAACCATGATTTGTGATTTATCATAGATCAGCACATTTGGTTGGTTTCAACAGATAATATTATTTACTTCGATTTTGATTTTGATTTTGATTTTCATTCTTATAAAAAAGCCAATATCGTGATATTCCTGAAAAACTCGAAATAAAATACCAAACGGTTTATAGACGGTTTCAGATTTTTGGTTTTATAATTTTATATTCTCCCGCCTTATTATTGTTGGCTCGTTTTACATTTTGGGTTGTCCAATTATTGTTAGTCGTTCCAAAAAAGAAACATTAAAAAGTGTCTCGAATTTCATGCTACATACTATTTTACACACAAAACATAACTCTTATTAATCTACGTGCAAAAAGAAAAGAACCAATAATAATGAGACAGAGAGAGTATTATTTTATTATTTACTAGTATCATCATAGATGTGTACGTACATGAGTGAATATGATTCGAACATATAATCCTCTGTACGAATTCTCTACTTCACCATTAAACCACCTTAATGATTTGAAAAGCTTAAAAATATTGTTTCAAATTTTTGGTTAAAGATAGAACTTTTCACAATTTTCGTGTTGTTTTTTTCAGTTTCGGCAAAATACATATTTGAGTGTTTGTACTTTTTAGTTGGATTTCTACATTTTTATTTGGATCGCGTATAAATCTTAATTAATTCGTAATTTGCTTATCACTTTTGAAAAAAATATAATCAGTACAAAAGAAAATTTTCCAATGCAAGGACTCAATATTATCCGATTTTACTAAAAATAAAGTATAAAGATAAAGGTCAAGTAACCTGCCTGCATAGAATAGTCAAATGTAACTCCAATAATTCCCGAAGTAGCACTTCGGTTATATTTCGAGGCCAAATCACTATAGCGATGCACAAAATCAAAAAGTGTTGCAGGTGTCGGATTGCACGATTCACATGTACTATTTGGTTCCATATAGTTTTTAATTTTGTATTATTTGAAAAAATATTTAAACATTTTTAAGTATTTACCTTAATTATAATTGATGTATTTTTTATTTAATTATTGATAACATAAAAATGGTTAAATATTTACCTTAATTAATCAATTGATGTAAAATTGTTATTTAATTACTAAAAGAGGTCTCTAATTTTAATTTCATTACAATTATTTTGTTATCGCAACAAATAATAATATATCATTTCTGTATTTTTTCTGAAAATAACCAAACTATTTGATAATTTTGGTTGCACTTTATAGACCGATTTTTGGACAAAGCCGTAAACATGGTCCGACATTTAAATGGTCTTTTAGTTTTGCAATTTGTCCAAATATCGGACCATAGAGCGTAATTAACCTTTAAAACCATAATACAAAATAAAACATTTTCTGAAAAATATTCTTTTTAATGTGATATATGGTACGAACCACTGAAACTGTAAATTTTCTTTTTTTGTGCTAAAATTCCATCATTTTTTAAAATGATATTACTATATTTTAATTATATTATGTTAGTACCGAGTAGTAAAACATGACTAAAATTATATGGTGCGCCTAACTAAGTTTGAGTTCATCCGAGCTCGTGACATATTTTTATAGGAATTTGGATTAAATCACCATCGTGATGCACTTGAAATTCGATATGGGATATGACTCTTTGTATCTCCTAAATTGAACCATTTTATATTATATTATATTATATATATATATATATATATATATATATATATATATATAGGAGTGGATCAAATGAGAACCACATCTTTTTTGAACTCTGCGAACCGCAGATAAGACGTTGAAGATGATGCATGAAATAGTATAAAGTTGTGATAACGAAAACTTTCTAAAATTGTTGCACAACAAAATAATTTTAGAAAGTTTAAGTTATGCACAACTTTATACTTTTTTGTGCATCATCTTCAGCATATTATGCATGGTTCTCAAGTTCTCAAAAAAGATAAGTTATCACTGGATCCAACCCCTATATATATATATATATATGGAGTGGATCAAATGAGAACCACATCTTTTTTGCGAACTCTGCGAACCATGCATAAGACGTTGAAGATGATGCACAGATCAGATAAAGTTGTGCATAACGAAAACTTTCTAAAATTGTTTTGTTGGGTAACAATTTTAGAATGTTTTCGTTATCACAACTTTATAGGTTTTATTCATCAATTTTATACGTTTGTGCATAGTTCTCAAGTTCTCAAAAAGATAAGTTCTCACCGATCCAACCCTATATATATATATATATATAGGGGTTGGATCCAGGTGAGAACTTATCTTTTGAGAACTTGAGAACCACGATAAGACGTTGAAGATGATGCATAAAGCGGTATAAAGTTGTGCATAACTAAAACTTTCTAAAATTGTTTCACAATAAAATAATTTTAGAAAGTTTTCTTTATACACAACTTTATACTTTTTGCATCATCTTCAATGCCTTATGCATGGTTCGCAGAGTTCAAAATGATGTGGTTCTCATTTGATCCACTTCCTATATATATATATATATATATATATATATATATATATATATATATATATATATATGGATTGGATCAATGAAACCACATCTTTTGCGAACTCGCGAACCATGCATATACGTTGAAGATGATGATAAGATTTGTATAAAGTTGTGCATAACTAAAACTTTCTAAAATTATTTTGTTGGGTAACAATTTTAGAATGTTTCCGTTATGCACAACTTTATAGGTTTTATTCATCAATTTTATACATTTGTGCATAGTTCTCAAGTTCTCAAAAAAGATAAGTTCTCACTGGATCCAACCCCTATATATATATAGGTATAGATATATTTGTGCATTAATTACTGAATCATTTAAGACTCGATTGAGAAGATAAATATAATAAAATTGTCTACTCAAGACTAGATGATAGATCTCTAATTTGTTTTCATTAATTTCAAATAGAACACCAATATATAAGCATAATCTCCAAGCACATTGTTAAGTCTATTTTCCAACATATTCATATACAAAGTGTTATTATAATAATAACCAACAGTAGCATGATTAGTAGTTGTATATAAATTCTCCATTGTTGATTATATATGTTTCCATCTTTTACTTTTTGTATTATTCAAACACGCCATATATGCTTAAAAACTTTATAAATAAATAGTTAATGATATGTATAAACATTGTTGAAACAAAAAAATGGAACATATATTAAAATAGATTATTCCATGTATTATAAATAGGGGGTCGGATACTGGTATTGACAGATATATCATACATCAAATAATTTCATTTTTCGAACACACTTACTAAGGCTGAATCAAGTTTTAATGTCCACACAAAAGTGCGATACTCATATTGCAATGTCCATTAATTATTGCGATATACAATTCTTGCGTGGTCATTTTCGGCGTTGCTGAGAAGGATATATATAGCCAAGCATAATTATATATATACCTATTTATAATTTGGAAGGCGAGTATAAATTCAATTGGTACCAATTTATACTTACGACAGTAGGTGTGGTAGGTTTGGCACATGACACATGCTGTGTATAGGACGATTATGGACACCAATTTTCTTTAATTTTGCCATACTATTATCGTATTGAACCGACGCAATACGAAGCATATTTTCGATACATAGTTTGAAATTCAAACAACTTTTTAAGGCATATGTATATATACAAAGAAGCGATATGTCGCACACCATTTGTAAGCCCTTGTATATGGTGAACACCAATGGCGTTTAGGCCACATTAAAATGTTTCTTTTTTTCTAACATTTCATAAATTATAAATAGGATCATCAAATTTACAAATCACATAAAAATCAAAGTCTTATATATATTTTGTTCCACTTTCACTGTAAAGAGAGACATAAATCTAATAAAAGAGACATTTGTAAATTTGATGATTTTGTTCATAATTTATGAAATCTTAGAAGAAATTTTTTTGGAAAAAGAATAATTTTAAAAAATAACATGTTAACATGGCCTAAACATCATCAACGGTCATGGTATAAAATGTTTATAAATAGTGTACAACATATTATTCCTCTATGTGTGCATATATATATATAGAGTTTGGTTCAAATGAGAACCATTCTTATCCTAAAAACTAAGAACCAAATGAATTCGTTATGAAAGTTGATGAATCCGTTGATAAAGTTAATGAATTCAAAAAATTAGAAATTTTCACCCGGGTTCGAATCCCATGAGCGGCGAAAATTCTATTTTTTTAGATTCAATAACTTTCCCAGCGGATTCATCAACTTTCACTGTGGATTCATCATGTTTTGGTTCTCACGTTCTCACAATAAAAATGGTTCTTACGTTAACCCTCCCCTATATATATATATATATATTGAAGAACCCTTATATATCATTTACATGAAATGTCTGCTTCTGAGGATAAGAAGAGAAAAAGAACAACGAAAATATCATAGTTTCCTCTAATAATGGCATTTACTCTTAAAATTGTGTTTAGTTAATTTAAAGAAATCTCCTTGCTTTCTTTTTTTCTTTTTCTTTTTTTATATCATAGATACCCAGAATCACTATTTTCGGTATGTATTGGATGCAATCACACAGACGAATAAATTATATTTGAAAAATCAAGTATGACATATTCATATCCATTAAGACGTTTGTGAACCTCAAACATATTACCTTACGTTATGAGTCTTATGACCATATAAATCCACCTCATGACTGAGTCTTGTAAGGGACATCTTTTTGCTTTCTTATTTCACGAGAAACGTTATCCATAACGTGACTTGATCAATATTGGAGAGGCGAGACAGTATTTCAGCAAAGTCAACCTAAACTGCGGCCACGTGAGTTTAACGCGGTAGTGATACCCCAAATTCAATTATCAAATGTCTCTCACTAAAATACTTTCTTTATTACTTTTACTTCCCAATATATTTAGGCCTCGTTTGGTAGGGAAGATTAGCCCAAGATTGCTAAGGTATCTTGGCTTATCTCTCCGCTTGGTAGCCTAGTCTAGTATCATGGCTAATCCTGAGAGCCCGTGATTTTCAATCATGACCGGTAAAACATTGTTTCCCTTTAGCTTAGCAATCTCTTGGAAGAGCCGAGTTTATGGAAGCTCCAACTTATCCCTCAGATATAATACTGATTTTACTATTGTACCCCTGTCATTTTCAAATCTACTCTCCAACGAACAGATTCAATGCATTACTTGGAATCTGCAGTCTCTCATTCTACACCATATCTCACAGTCCCATCCCCTGCTCCCTCCTCTCACCTTCATCGCCGGTCTCTCTCTCCTTCTCTTTGCCTCTCTCTCCTCAGTCTTGAAAGATTACTCACAGCCACCGCCCACATTATCACGCAGCGCGATGGTGCCGTTGGCAGCGCATGGCGTTCCCGAAAATCCGAACATCTCCGCCAGAGAGGGAGTTCTGGCGGCAGCCCGACGGCGAGGGCTACCGGCCGTGCCTCGATTTCAGCGTCGAATACCGGAAATCATCGGTGAAAATCTCCAAGGAGGAGGAGATTCTTGGTGGTGGTGGTTTTTGGTGGTGATTATTAACCCAATAGATGGTTCATATCGGCGGCAACACGCCGAAGGCGAAATGGGTGGTTTCGGAGAAGCATAGTTATTATAAATTTGTTAAGAAGTTAAAAATTGACGACGATGACGATTATGAGGAAGACGAATTGCGTCGTGGAGAAGGATTTTGGGTATTGAAAATTGGGGAGAAGATTGTCGTTAGGGTTTCCACGGATTTGCAGATGAAGTTCTTTGGGGATCAGAGGAGGGTTGATTCGTGGATAGAGGCGTTAGGGTCGAATTGTTATTTTGCATTTGTAAGGTTACATTTGTCATTTCATTCTTAATCTATATTTTTAACTAATGTACCAAACAAACAAGTTTGCTATCTATATTTTTATATCTTATCTACCAAACAATAAGATACGATACCAATCTCACATTATCTACGATACATATCTTACTTTTATCTATCTTGACATATCTAAACATATCTACCAAACGAGTCCTTAGGATTTTGTTGATGAGATATGTTGACTTTAGCTATTATAATTAAAATTTGAACTTGATTAAAATAAGCTAGTGAATATTACAAACTTTTTATAAGGTGTTACAACACCCATACTTTAAACAATTAGGGTGGTTGTAATACTAAACTCAAAAAATCAATTTATACATTGCTACATCAGATTGCATCGAAAGTTAAAATTCTTGTGTGCGTGTGTTGGCCTAATGGTAGAGTGGTTAATATCCGAGGCCAAAGGTCTCGGGTTCGAGTCCACCGCGCGGTCTTTAAATTTCTGTATTAAATTGACAAAAAAAGAAGAAGTTAAAATTCGTTAATTTTTATGAATATATATCTATAACAATGATATTAAGTATTTATACATATTTTTCCTATACTATATATATTTACAATATTTTCACATTTAAATACTTTGATTTCAATAATATATAATTTAATTTAAAAATAAGTTATAAGATAATAAAAAATACTTCAATATTAAAAATACATCATGAAACTGGTATTATATGATTAAAACTATTGAAGTATGACTCACTGATTCACATATGATCACCTTATTATTAAAAGGGTAAATATCATCTAACATCCCAACGTTTACGATTTTTTATATTTGTGTCTCAATGTAAGCATAATAACAAATCAGACCATTATCTTTCAAGTGGATTCATAATAATGCCCTGACCATCAAATTCGGGCCCGTTTTATCTAGTTGGCACTTCGAAAAGCCACATCATTCGCATAAAATTACAAAAAGAATAAAAAAAACGATGTCGTATCTCACACTTATATATAATTCTAAAATGTAATATTTTATTGGATAAGAATTATTCTCTCTTCCTCTATCTTCTCACACGTTCTTCTTCAATTCCAAATTTCTAGAAATCTAGAAATGAGTTCATGCATAAATTTTTCAAAAATCTACAAACCATTTTTTTTCTCATTGCCATCCCCCCATTCTCTCTCTCATCTAAGAAAAAGAGAAACCTAAATCTATGTTTCTGCTATCCCTTCTTCATCCCTATTTCTCACAAAAAAAGAGAAACTCAAATCTCTCGTCTAAGAAAAAGATAAATTTTCCAAAAATCCCTATTTCTTCTATCCCTTCTTCATCCCATCTCTTCATGCGACCTTTGTCGCCGACTACATCCACGACCAACACCTTTCACGAACCGCTGTTGCCGCTCGTAATTCTCATCGCCAAAGCATATCCTCCGTTCACGGACTGCTTTTCATTACTCATCTCCACTAAACAGCGAAAATAGCCTTCGCCATTGACCTCATATGATTTTATAGCATCTCCGTCGTTAATAGTCGTGACGGCGGTTGTGGAATTTCCTGTGATGATGGTGAATTTCATAATTTATAGTGGGATGGAGGATTTGTTGGGGGAAGATCGAGTTTTTTTTGTGTTTTTCAAATATTATACTGAGATAGAGAGAAATATATGTGAGCAATCTGAGTTATTTCTCCATCCTCTTTATGTGAATTGAAGAAAAAGAGTAGAAAGAGAATAATGACTTCTTAAACTACTTCAGATGCATTTGTAATTTGCCATTTCATTTTTTCTTGAGAAAATTCAAAGATGATATCTTTTTATTTTAATTTAGATTATATAATTTTTTAATCCACAAGTGTAATTGACGTGGACTTTTGGTATGCCAACTAGGCAAAATTGATCCGAATCAGTGATCAGGACGTTATGTAAACTCATTTAAAGGTTATGGTCTGCTTTGTTATTATACTTACGTTGGGACACAAATATAAAAAGTCGCAAACATTGGGGTGCTAGATAGTATTTACCCTTATTAAAATGACGATACATTTGTTGGAAGCACATATCTCTAACTCCTCTTCCGGGTGCACGATATGTTACTAAGCAGCAAGTGCAACCTCTAATTTAAAATATTAGTATCATTCATTTTGCCCACTAGCCTAATTGTTGTCAAAATTATTGTAAAAATATTAACATTGACCATTACTCACGTTAGTGCGATTTAGTCTTTTTTCCATTGTTATTTGTAGGGGTGCTTAAACGGGTATCGGTTATCGGTTAACCGATAACCGAAACCGAAAAAGTCGGTTATCGGTTAACCGATAACCGATTTTTTCGGTTTCGGTTCGGTTATCGGTTCTCATTGCAAGTGAATTTCGGTTATCGGGTATAACCGATTAACCGACTGTTATACCCGATTAACCGAAATTAATTAATTAATTATTTATTTTATTTATTTATTTAGTTATTATGTAAAAATTATTTAATTTAATATTATAATTTCTGTAATATTTGAAATAATCTCGGTTAATTTCGGTTATTTTCGGTTATTTTCGATTATTTTCGGTTAATTTTTGTATTTTTTATTTTTTTTTATTTTTTTTTAAAATTTAATTTTAATTTCGGTTAACCGATAACCGAACCGACTAACCGACTAACCGAATCGGTTAACCGATTAACCGATTGGTATCGGTTCCGGTTATCTATTTTGGGTTAATTCGGTTTCGGTTAACCGAAATTTCGGTTTCGGTTAACCGAAACCGAACCGATTCTCACCCCTAGTTATTTGTGCGTGTCCTCTGACCTTGCTTCCGATTTTTCATAAATTCTTAGAAATATTTTTTTTTCATGATATTATATATTGATAAAATATAAAATTAAGTATTTGAAGAGTAAAATGATTAAAAAATTTAAAATTGATCAATCCATTAAAATAAATAATACATTATCTGGAATTTTTTTTGATCCATCCTATCACTCGAACTAAACGTTCAATTACTGTAACACCCAAAGATTTTTCATTGGGCCTTAGATTAAATTTGGGCTCAATTTTATGTTCCTCATTTTATTTATAAGGCCCAAACCCATTAAGATTGTCCAGTCAAAGTTTACGCTCACATGGTGGCCCAATTGGACTTCCTGTAGGGATTACTATTCGATTTTGTTGATCGAATCTATATATTATACAATTAGTGAGAAACACTCCATATCAATCCCTAATTAGATGTTTTGTATTACATCCACTGCTGATCATGGGAATACATGTCTGATTATATATATATGAGGTGAATTTGTGCATGGCTTAATTGGATAATTTGCATTATATATAAGCCTACCATCTGATTATTTCCAATTCGTCGAGAAAGGTATACAAAATCAATTTAACAATCTATGTGTATGTGCTCTACATGTAAAATCGATAATTTATATAGGACTAGTACGATAACAAGTAGTAAAATCATTTTCTAATCGAGTTTGGGATATATACATATATATAATTTCAAAATGATATATTTCATAGATTGTATAATTTTAATATTTATATTTTGTATTTAAATTCTATTTTTTTACGAACCCTTATTAATAGAGTTTGGGACGAGATTATAGACGGATCCAGGTGGCTAAAAATATTTTTATATCTAAATATGACTCTTTAATTCGAATAACTAACAAGTACTGGTATCGAGATTGGTGTAGGGGCGTGTAGTACAAATTATTCTAGCAACTTATATTTATAAATTTAAATGGATTTGAGTAATTATGAGTATCACTATATGAGTTTGAGACGAGAACGAATAGTGAAGACATCTTTTAATAGAGTTTGGGATATGTACATTACATTCTAAATAGGAATATATTTTATCTCCAAATATACGACCTCTTTAATTCGGATAATTAGCGGGTATTATTATACATGATTGGTATGAGAATGAATAGTAAATTATTTTTAACCTAGTTTAAGATGGATACATATAAATACATTATAAATAGAATTCATAGATTGTATAATTTTAAATTGATACTTTGAAATAAATTTCTAATCTTTTTTATAATCATTTTTGATCGAATTTGGGATGAGTACATGTGTATATACATCCTAGAAGAGTCCAGATGACTGAAAATATATCTATGTCTAAATATATGACCTCATTAATTCGAGTAATTAACATGCATTACTATACGACACTTATACGAGAACAAGTATTAAAATCACTTTTTAATCGAGTTTGGAGCGAAGACATTTATATCCATTCTAAACAGATTTCATAAATGGTATAATTTCAAATTTATACTTTGAATTTAATATATGATCTTTTTATATTTTAGAGAAATCATTTATTCAAATTATACTTCAATTTTTATATTTATAGGAATGTATTATTATTATTATTATTGTTGTTGTTGTTGTTGTTATTATCGTTATTGTTATTATGATCATCATCATCATCATCATCATCATCATCATCATCATCATCATCATCATCTTATTCTTGAATATATGTATAGTTTAAAGTATATTAGTTATTTGCAGATAAAGAAAGTAAAAAAATAAAAAATCGAAGAAATTTCAAATTTATACTTTGAATTTAATATATGATCTTTTTATATTTTAGAGAAATCATTTATTCAAATTATACTTCAATTTTTATATTTATAGGAATGTATTATTATTATTATTATTGTTGTTGTTGTTGTTGTTGTTGTTGTTGTTGTTGTTGTTGTTGTTGTTGTTGTTATCATTATTGTTATTATGATCATCATCATCATCTTATTCTTGAACATATGTATAGTTTAAAGTATATTAGTTATTTGCAGATAAAGAAAGTAAAAAAATAAAAAATCGAAGAAACACTATCATTGACCTTTTTTCTATTTATATTTTAGACTGTCCTCTAGCACCTATTTCAATGAATTATCGAAATAGTTTCTCTTCAAAATAAAATATTGACTTGTTTTTAAGTTCATACTCATAAATTATAAAGTAAAGTGATTTTTTCATATAAACTCAACGAATCATACCCTAATTAGTTGATTAACCGGTTAACTAGCTCTAAGTTAGATTGAGAATTCTCAGTATTCACATCCCCACTTTTAGGTTGTCGTGTGAACTCCTCCAAATATATTTTCACCTCAAATTGATACACCTATAGATATCAAGTGGGTCGGGCCAACCTAACCTAGCTTGGTATGGACCGACCTACACCTAGTTCGATAGAGCAAGTAGGCGGGCCGATGGTGGCCCGTCCCACACGAAACAGGCCCAATTTGGGATGGGTTAGCTTTCAGTTGTAAACTTAGATTTTGGCTTTCTCCACAAATACTTGATGTCATGATTCATCTTTTTGAAAGGAAATATCAAAACATAAATTGGGATTTGTTTTGAACGAAAACAATGAAAATAATTATAAGGCAATAGAATAATCAATTGTATACCATGACTCTAGTTGAAGACAACTATCCCTTGCCCATTAGGTCTTAAAGTGATACATCGTGATTTAGGATTGTTGTATTATGCAATAGTGTGAGAATTTCATCCTCATATAAAGGCGACTCCTTGTTTTCAATATACATTAGTTCTCCTAGTTATTGAATCTCCGAGTAATCATACTTTATCCATTCATATTCTTATGAGACTGGAATGTGGAGCTCTCGGAGGAAGAAATTTTCCCTTTTGAAGCATAATTGTTGTGTTATGCCATACCTAACAATATGATTGTTTTAACTCCATTAATTTAGTATAAGCCAAGTCTGTAGACTAACAATTCGTACGTGTCGGATCATTATTGTGTCGGTACGGCAATGACACGATATGATAAGACCAAATATAATAAGATCCGTTAATGATCTATCAGACACGAACACGATATGACACTATCTTTTTCGTATTGACACGAAACGATAAATTCAAATCAAAATTAGAAAATAAACTTATAATAAAAAATATATACAAAATAATAATAAAATCAATATTATATATATATATATATATATATATATATTATTGTTATTATACGAAAATGACACGATCTGATGCGAATGTGAATGTAACATGAAAATTATCGTGTTAGACGAACACAATACGGATCCGACCTGAACCTGATACGAAATTATCGTGTTCTTATCATGTCAACATGATAAGGACATGGACACGATAAGATTAAACACTAATCCATTTTTCGTATGTGTTCGTATCGTATTTTCATGTCGTGTCAAAAATTATCAGCCCAATCTATAGATGCGTGGATGTTTTGTCCTTAAATTTTTGTTCATGTAAAATGTTAGAGTTGACATTTAGCATATGGTATGGATTTTTTTTAAATTGGATATATTAAATTGGGCTAAGATTCAGAGTGATGATACTAGATTGATTTTGTTTACTTGCTTGGTTTTGTTCACTATCAACTCAATGAGTAAAGAGCATATTCTTTTAGAAACAATATCAACCCCTTTGATTTATTATTATTATTATTGAGAATTTATTCACTTTTTGTTCACAAAAGGAAATGCGTAGACATTTTGGGTCGAAGCGTGCATTCAAACACAATACCAACTCAAGAAAAAAGTGTCAAACACAATATCTCCTACTTAGATTTTAGACTTACTTGAAAAGAGAATTTAGAAACATAAGTTGCTGAGCTAATGGTTTTTTTTTTCTTTCGCTTTTCTAAAATTTATCATTACTATCACTGTACTCATGACATTAGCAATAAAAGTTTCAATTATTTTTATTTCGATGCACAACTCCTAAATCCAATTATATTGAAGTGAACTCCACTTAAATTAGAAATATTTCGTTAAAGTGTGTTAGTGCAGATGTCTTATATTCACATTCTGAAAGTCAAAATCAAATATTATTAGGATTAGTATTAGTTCAATTTTACCGATATTATAAGTCATGCGTCGAATTACAAAGAATATTTTTTTTAAGACAAACATTACTAAACTAAAACTATATAACCAAATTCAGAAAAATAATTAGTTATAGATGAGTTTTCTTTCTCATATTCTTATTTAAAGCTCCTTTTTACTCTTTTAGAATGTACCAAAAAAAGTTCATTAAAGTCCACATCTTAAAGTGTGAGAACAAATCTTTTCCACGACTGAGTGTTGAAAGTTGTGGCGCAAACAGGCCATGAAATCTTATGAGCCAATCCCCAACATCCACAATCCTTCACAATTTCCCTTTCTCGTTTCTTATCTTTTCTTTACATCTATCGATATCATACTCGTTGTCACAAAATACATCTCTAATTATTATTTTTGAACTTACTACGACTTTATCATAAATCAGTGTCGTAAGCAAGTTGACAAATTGAATAAAATCGTTTCATATATGTTTAGATGATGATTTTTAAATATATATCGAATCCAATCTATCTTTCTTTGCCCGACTCTATGCGCGAAGGTAAGTTCACATTCTAATAAATAGTTCTTTTTAATTTAGGAAAACATCACTTTAAACCCCAAACTATACCCATTTTATCAAAAATATCATGAATTTTAAAAATATCATTTTAAACCCCAAACTATTAACATTTTATCAAAAATATCATAAACTTTGAGAAGTATCACTTTAAACCTCAAACTGTTAATTGTTTTTTTCTTAATCAAAAATACCCAACATCAATTTTTCAGCTCTCGAAATTAGGTAGAAACATCTTCTGATTGGCTCATTGGATATATCCAACGTTCATTTCTTGCCTTTGAGATTTTGATATGGCTCATCGAATGAGAAGAAGATATTTCTCGTCCAATAGCATGATGAAAGTTTTCCGTGAAAATTGGTAGAATTTTGTCATTGATTTCCCGCTTCTTTTTTTTGAATGTTACAGTCGAGTCATATAGTGTGCGTGAGTATAGGTGTGTAATTCAAAAAGAAATATACATATATATGAGTAAATCATATTTATAATTTAATTATTTAAAAATATGTTCAAATTGTATAAAGGGTGCTTAGTTAATGGAGAGTAGACGGACTTGTTATAAAATAAAACAATATCTTGTCTTTGTGTGGGAATTAAGAATTAGTTATATCGATTTAATTTTTATAGATGAATGTATAAGATCTTTCATTTTGGAGGAAAGGGGGTGATGCTTTGACTGTGAATTAGGGGATTTTTTTTTGTTAATTTCACTAATTTTCCAACCATCTTTTTCTCTTATTTCTTGATTTTTTATAGTGGACATGTCTGTGGACATGTCTTTGGTGCTGATAATGTTGATTATTAGCACTTACGTGAATATTATGACACTATCAATGAAAAATAGAAACATTGTCTTCCTTTCGAGAAGGGGTTATGATGGAGACATTGTATTATACTTCCTCCGTCCATCAAATACGTTCATTCAGTTCCATTTAGGTATGTCCGTAAAATTATCAACTTCCATTTTTTGAAAACATCAAATTCGCATTTTTACCCTAAACTTATCCACTTATTTACAAAAAAATCACTCATGATCCACCTTTTTACATTCACTCTCTATTAATATATTCATTTATTATTCCAATGACCAATCTTTTTACACTCACTTACTTTACGCTCATTACAATTTAATAAAATCCGTGCCACCAAAATTAAGGAACGAATTTGGTAGACGGAGGGAGTAGCATTTATATAACATGTATTGATATAATTATAACATGTTATATTAAGAGCATCATATTCTACTTGAATAACATTATATTCGGATAATATTAGCTTTTTATATTTGATATTATCAGCATTACGTTATAATATAATCTAACTATTTTGCCTTAAAAAAATACCACCTCGTTCTTTAAGTTATAAATTAATATTTTTGATAATATCACAACTTATTTTATCTAATATTAATCGTGTCGATCGTGCTATTCAATGAATGAGATCATCCTAATTAAACCCATTCCCATGTATAATTTTTAAGATAAGAAATCCAACTCTAATAAAAAAGATGGTGAATGTATATGTGATATGTGCAAGTGAGTGTGGATAAAACACGCCCCAATTGAACCAATCACAATTCAAAGAAATCCAACCAATACCACTCTTCCTCTCTCATCCACTCCAAAACATACCAAAATCAAAATTAAACAAATAAAACTGCCAAAACAGGTATCCATTCAACCCCATTTTTGGTGACATCGATCAAAACCCACAAACTCACTCACAAAAAACCCTGAATTTTGTTCTCCTCGATCTTTTCGTTTTCGCTTAATTCATCACAACTTTATTCGGGATTTGAGAAATTTTGGAAATTTCCGCGAAAAATGGCTGTTTCGAGTGCATTTGTGGGTGCAAAGCTCGAGGCTTTACAGTCGTCGATGTCCGCATCTGCTGCTCACGTCGGCTTGCCGGCTTCGGCTCGAGCCAGGCGAGCGGCGCTGAGCAGGAGGAATTGGGGAGTGATCAAGTGCGAGGCCGCGCCGGACGATTTGGCTCAAGCCGATACGGCGGAGCCGACCAATGCCGCTTCTTTCTCGGCTTCCACTTCGAGCTTATCGGCTCTCGAACAGCTCAAGACCTCTGCCGCTGACAGTATGAACGCCTACCTCCTTTTCTTTTTCACAATCTATTCTCTTGCACTCTTATGGGATGTGATGAATTGATTGATTTCAGCATCCGTGTGTTTTCCCTGCAGCTCTCGTTCTATTAGATTTCATCTAAGTTGTTTAATTTGATTGATGTAATCAAGTTTAACTGATAAAATCAAATTAGCGATAATATGATGCTGTTGTTGCATACGAATAAACTCAACCTAATTTGATCGTAACAACACAATTTTAATCAGTTGTATTTGGACTCAGTCCCATGCTTTTCTCATTATTATTGAATTATTAGAATTAGGTCATGTCACAACTGAAGTTGGTTCTTCCCATTTTGATCATAATATGCCCAAGAAACCTGCTTGTATCTCCTGTTATGATTTCCTTTATTTGAGAGAACCAGATTTCATTTATCTTATTTTTTGGGACAATTGCTTTGGCTTGTTTTCTGTTAGGATATTGGAATCTTCTTTGAATCTATTGTTGATTTTTCTTTTCTTGCAGGATATACAAAAGAAAGAAGCAGTATAGTAGTGATTGGTCTGAGTATCCACACTGCGCCTGTTGAAATGCGGGAGAAAATTGCAATTCCTGAGGCGGAGTGGCCAAGAGCTATAAGCGAGCTCTGTGGTCTGAATCATATTGAAGAAGCCGCTGTTCTGAGCACTTGTAACAGAATGGAAATCTACGTGGTGGCTCTTTCTCGCCACCGAGGGGTTAAAGAGGTGACAGAATGGATGTCCAAGGTAGCTGTGTCTTGATGCTAAAATGTTTATAATTTTCTAAGCTTCCTGAGATGCTATTTTATTCAAGTACTGCTACAGTTGTTCATGTTGGTTTTTATCATCGATAACATCAAACCTTCCTTTAGAAGGCGTTATCATTACCTTTAGCAGAGAAAAATATATATCTTTTTTAATACTGGAAGAAAGTTTTTATCAGTATCTGTTTTTTTATATTGTAACTTATGGTTGAACTTCGTATTGTTTTTGTGTTAAAGCACTTTGTAATTTGGGAATGTTTATAATATCATTGTGAATCTCATGATAGATTGTGTGCTTGTCAGACTAGTGGAATCCCAGCTTCAGAGATCTGTGAGCACCGGTTTCTACTTTATGATCAAGACGCGACTCAGCACATCTTTGAAGTGTCGGCTGGGCTCGATTCCTTGGTACTGGGTGAAGGCCAAATCCTGGCTCAAGTGAAGCAAGTAGTTAAAGTCGGGCAGGGAGTAGTGGGCTTTGGGAGGAACATAAGTGGTCTCTTCAAACACGCAATCACTGTGGGGAAGAGGGTGAGAACTGAGACGAACATTGCAGCCGGTGCAGTTTCCGTGAGCTCAGCTGCTGTGGAGTTGGCTTTGATGAAACTCCCCGAGGCCTCACATTCCACCGCTAGAATGTTAGTTGTTGGAGCAGGCAAAATGGGGAAGCTCGTGATCAAACACTTGGTCGCCAAAGGCTGCACGAAGATGGTGGTAGTGAATCGTAGCGAAGACAGAGTTTCAGCCATTCGTGAGGAGATCAAGGATGTCGAGATAATCTACAAACCCCTTACCGAAATGCTTACTTGCACAGCAGGAGCAGATGTGGTTTTCACAAGTACGGCGTCCGACACTCCTCTGTTTCTGAAAGAGCAGGTCGTAGGCCTTCCACCCGTTGCTCCAAACGTGGGGGCTTGAGGCTGTTTGTCGATATCTCTGTTCCAAGAAATGTCGGTGCGTGTGTTAATGATCTCGAGACTGCACGAGTGTACAATGTGGATGATCTTAAGGAGGTGGTGGCTGCTAACAAAGAAGACCGTCTACGTAAAGCAATGGAAGCTCAAGCGATCATTGCAGAAGAATCAAAACAGTTTGAAGCGTGGCGTGATTCACTGGAGACCGTTCCAACTATCAAGAAATTGAGGGCGTATGCAGAAAGGATAAGAGTTGCAGAGCTGGAAAAATGCTTGTCCAAAATGGGAGACGATATTCCGAAGAAAACAAGGAAGGCTGTCGAAGATCTGAGCAGAGGCATCGTCAACAAGCTTCTACACGGTCCGATGCAGCACCTAAGGTGTGACGGGAGCGACAGCCGGACTTTGAGCGAGACGCTAGAGAACATGCATGCTCTTAACAGAATGTTCAGCCTCGAGACCGAGATTTCTGTGTTGGAACAGAAAATTCGAGCCAAGGTGGAGCAAACACAGAAGTAAGATCTTCTCTTCTATGATTCTTATTTATCAGGCCTCCATTGTGAATAAGAGGAGAGCTCCTTGTATTCTGATTTCCACAATTTTTTTAGTATGAATATATATTAATGGGATTAGATTTCTTGGGATATATTTCCCTCGTTAATGTTACCTTTGATGTTTAATATAGTTTGCGTCTTATCTGTTTGTCCATGTATCCCTCTTTGTAAACTATATAATTAGGAGACATTTGTTTTAAATGATATGATGGATAATTAAAAATAATTTAAAGTAATTATCTTTATTTTGTTGGAGTATGGAGTTTGAATGGACTGTACATTCAAGTACGATTCTGTTGGTCCAAATTTTTGGGTTTATATTTTTTGGACCCAGACGGAACCCTAATGGGCTTAGGGTTAGAGTTACGTTATTATCTATTTAATAGCCGCTTCTCAATGTAATTTATATCCGAAACATATATTGAAATCTCTGGCTTGGCATCGTCCCCAGATATAGTCGCAAGATGAATTGGATAAATAATTCTTGTGTTCTTTATTTTTTGTCGTGTTTGTGGTGTGTGTTTTTCGCAACATATTTTGATGGATTGATTAACTTTAAACTCATATGACCATCTTATTTTTTAAATATTTAATTTTATATTTTATCAATCTATCTATCATCCATGTTAGAGCATATAGAATTCTGTTCAATGTCAAGTCATGGGCTGGGCCCTTTGACTTCTGTCCCTCTTCGGATAGTAAACAGGCTTAGCTTTGGATCCGGCCTATTATGTTTAATATGGACTTTGAACGTCGTAGTAGCAATTATTATTACTATTATTGACAAGATTATCATTATTATTATCTATATATTGGACAGGTTGTCGCATCATTTCATGGCAAAGTCGTGTCTGAATTGAAAAAGTCTCAATTTTAAACAATCGTACTTTTAGCTACAATGATTAATCCTATGCCCAATAATTGGCTTTTCCACATTCTAATCAACGAATTGTGCGTCGTTAATCATCTAAAAATAATTGTTTGACTATAATGACATTCTCTATATAAATTTCATTGTTGGCCACATGCGTCGGGATTCTCCTCACTCATTTACTCGGCAAAATATATTAGTTAAATGAAAAATGAACTAAACTAACAATTATATTTTAATTTCGCACATAAGCACTTAGATATTGACGTGAGAAACAAATAATAAAATTTGAAATTTTGTTCTCATTTTCTTTTTTCTTTTTTGTTAATTAACACATAAATTTTAAAGACCGTATTACGATAGACTCAAACTCGAAATCTTTGATCTCAAAAATCAACCATTCCACCACTAAACCACCACACACATAATCTCATTTTCTACTGTATATAAGAATAAATCAACCAATAGAAGAAGATGAGGCATCCTACCATTACCAAAGTGTAACTGGGCTAAAGGTAAATGGGCCGGGCCCTATATCAGCTATTCCAAGTTTCTATTTTTTTCTCGAATATCTTTCTAATCATTTTTATCCAGCCATTTTTTATTCTCTAGCACAAGAAAAGGAGTAAAATAAGATCAGAAAAAGAAGAAGAGGAAATTAGAAATGGCAGCTAAAATCTAGCATTTTCAAAGCCGTGCAAATCGCTGACTCTGTTAAAAGACTTCTTAACCTGAGCCACTTTAGCCAGCTTCCAAGCCGACGTCGGCGTCAGCGGCTCCCCATTCTCATCAACAAACAACCCAATTTCCCTCTCCTCACTGTTCCGTCGCCGCAGCGCCACCTGCTGCTGGTAGTGTCTCCTCCACTGCACCTCCGTCAGCTCAGCCTCCAACCACCTCACATACTCGCCGGCCGACTCCGAGGTCGTCTGCAGTAGTAGCGCCCGAGCCGAGGACAGCAGCTGCATGGCGCTGGACAGCTCGTTGTGCTGGATCAGCCGCCGCGACTCGGCTACGGCTCGGCTCGTGATGAAAACGTTTCTCAGCCGTTCGATCCTCAGTGAACCGGATCGGATGGCTTGGGGCCTCGGCACAAGCAGCGCCTCATCCTTACCGTAGATCAGCTCCTGCGAGGCCGGGTCCTTGCAACAGCATTTAACCGAAAGCACGTGGTGCGGCCCGTACCCGACCCGGGAAGACGGGACCCGGAGCTCTACAAGTAATTCCTTCTCCTCTTCAGCGTAGAGATCACCGAGGCGGATGCAACCCGACCCGAGAACGGATGGCCGCTCATTGCATGAGTAGACCGCCATAATTTCAGCCGGATCCGACCCGCTTGCGAGCCCGAGTTGTATCTTCACATCTTGAACTACTACACTCAGCAAGCCGGATACGCATTTGGAGAAGGCGTTCTCCGACGGCTCACGGCTGAAGCCGGCTGAATGCACCGGTATTTCGACGTGTGCGAAACGGGTTGAGTGATGAGACGACGCGCAGCGCTGGCTGCTTTCGTCGTTGGTCGCCGCAGCGGCGCCTCCATCGTCGCAGCCGTCGGAGAGTAGTATAATGCTCGCCACGGGGTTCCTCTCGCGGCGCTCCTCGAGCACGCGAGTGGCTTCCCTGAGGGCTTCCGCCATGCTGGAGCCGTAGCTACAGCCGAGGCGGTCGATGATCCGCCGTACAGCGCGCTGGCCCTGCGTCGTCATCCGCCGCAGCGGCAGCAGCCGCCTCGGGGCGGCAGAGAACGCGAGAATGGAGAGGCGGTCAGCCGAGCTGAGCGAGGCGATGACGAGGCGCATGGCGCGCTTGAGCATCTCCAGCTTGGCGCCGGTCATGCTGCCGCTCACGTCGAGGACTGTGACCAGGTCGATCGGCGCGCGCTTCGCGGCGTCGGGGACGTGCGGTGGAGGCGGCGCCCTGACCTTCAGAACCACGGCGTAGGTGTCGTGCGTGCGACCCTGTGAAATTACGGCGGCGTCTGGGGAGACGCTCACCTCCACCGTTCTCGAATCGCCAAACGCGTCATCGCTACTCGAGATTGGATTGACGAAGAATCCCTGAAACTCCTCAACCTCTTCCTCACCGTCATCCACCACGGATTCAGGAATCGGATTGAATTTGGGGGTGAGCAAGGGCTCGTCGTCGGCGTAAGACGCCACCGCATCGCATCGTCGGCTGAATTTAGGGCTAGAAAGAGGGGTGGTTTTAGCGGGAGTAGCGGCGGGATCGATGCGCACAATCTTTTCCTCTTGTTGGCGGTTTTGTTGCGTGTGGATTTCCAACAAAGGGACGTCCTTCCATACGGCGGCGCAGACGGGGCAGACGAGCGTGCTCTGCTTCCCGACGTGGGCGGCGATGCAGGGGAAGTGGAAGGCGTGGCCGCACTCCGCCGTGTAGATTGCCGTTCCTTGCCCGCTCTTCACGCTCTGCATACACACTCCACAACTGCTCTGCACAAAAAACACGCGAAATCTTCAATAAAATAAAAAATTACAATCAACGATGCATCACATTTGGGAGAGGTACTCACTCTGGATAGGCGGAGGGTGTTCTTGAGGATAGAGAAAGGGGATCTGGGAGAAGACGGGGCGGAGCCGAACCGGATTCTCGAATGAGTTCTCGGCATAGTTTGGCATTCCAGCTTCGGATTATTCAGCATATCAATCTTGTTGCTCTCCGCATTCTTACTACCAAAAGTTTTGCAACGCAAACGCGGAGTAGAAGGATTGCTTCTGCTTGCCCTAGAACTCGGCTGCTTATCGGCCTCCACGGCAGTGCTTTTATCTCTGGGGAGAGTGTTGCAAAATGCTCTTCTCCAACCTGTGCCCATTTCTAGAGAGAGAGCCTGAAGGATGGATCTGAAGAGAGAATATTTACGAGGTCGGGTGGTTTCTTCCTTTTTGGTGAACGGTGAAGAGTTAGAAAAGGGATTGTAATTGTTGATGCATCTAAATCTGAACAGGGGGCAGATGCAGAGACGGTGGCTGGAGAAGAGGATCCCTATCTTTACAATTTCTATATTTCTACTCCTACTATTAATTCTTCCTTGAAATACACACACATATATACATGCTACCAACGCCTTCCATTATTTAACTACCTTAAACTACTCTTAACTCACATATTACTAAAAATAATATTATTAAACCCTCTCCCCTCTCGCCGCGGATCTTTTCTATCATTCCAGATATATATGTTTATTAACTCGCATCTTTTATTTCGAGCCAAATTATTAGGTTCCATTTTACGTGCAAACTGCAAAATAGGAGTTCTGGGTTTGACCTTCTCATTTGCTTGGATGTTATTTTCGAGTGTTGAATTAAACAATTTGCTTTTTCTATTGGTTTTTTTGTTGTGAGTTTTTTATTTATTTATCGATTTTCTTCTCTGTGGTCACGTTGTCTCAGAAGTAATAAAAAGACAATCTGTATATGAAAAGATTCATAGAATTGAAATTTATGCTTATCACATGCCACGGCCTCGTGGTTATATTTTCATCTTAATTGCTTTTATTAAGGCTATGAATTAGTTGATTTATTTGAAATATATTTTAGTTATTTTTATAAACACTCGTTTGATATAATCAAACTCAAGTTTGGCAAAATATAGCTTGTTGGAGCATGAATTTTTTTTATCAACTGTCTTGTAAAATGCAGCTCGTAAAATATGACTACATAAGGAATTGATATTTATGATCTAATTTCTATATCTTACTTATGATAAGTTAAATTTGTCAGCTAATAGAAAACAATGGATATACATGTCATATGAGCAATGACTAGTCTTCTGAGAACATTTCATTTATTAATTAGTATTGATAAATTATGAATAACTAAGTTAATAAAATTTAAGTAATATATTCATCATATTAAATTCGAGTTTTACTGAATAATAAAGAAATCAAATATAAACTCTAAAATGTTTTGTTTATTTGCACCCTAATTGACTTGTAGTGTTTACACGTATTTGTGTAGTAAAAAGAAAGGATTAAGACGCCTCTATGGGTTTGACGTATCACCTTGGTTTTCAGTGTGGTTTCACATGTCTGTGTGGTTTGCGTTTTATCAGACAGATCGTGGGGTTTACCCAGTACGCACCTAAGGTAGCGGCTGCGGGTTCCCCATGATATATAAAAAAAAGGATTAAGACGAACTTAGTTCAGTTGGTTAAGATCTAGTAAATTTGGAATAAAGATCAATGATCGAATCCTACCAATCACAATGTGAGAGTTTTATTATCTTTAGAGGGACTCATCGTGGGTAGGTAAATTAGGTAAAATTCTATTAATTTCTTAATCGCTGAATTATCGTGATTTATCTCATCACATTCTCATGGGACGTAGGTGTGTGGGTTCTCAAGAAGAGAATTTCCCTTTTAGAACAAGAAAATGATTAACTTGGTGGCGGTCAGATGATGAAAACTCGATTGAAATAAAACAAATAAATAAATTATATATATATATATATATATATATATATATATATATATATATATATATATATACGCGCTCACAGTGTCACACATACACTGCAGTTCACTGGAAAACTAGATAAGGTTATTGATATTGTCATTTAGCATAGTCACTTGCATGGTTTCAAATTTCACCCCGTCACATTTTACTGACAATTCGTGATTTTTATTTTGGTTGTATGTCAATTACTCAATTGAATGATTTCTAGATAGATACAGAATTCATCTTCACATATTCATTTTGAGGTTATTTTTGGAGCAGTTCAAGTACATACCATTTAATCTTATTAATAAAGTATTTTCTCCGAATCTCATCAAATTGGATCATCGAGTTCAATGCAATAATAATTAATTTAAGACAATAATTAATTTAATTTAAACTGATTATTGATACACATGTTAACATAGTTTTTTGAAATTCTTTCTCAACTGCCACCACATTCAGCCTGATTGGCCCAATCAGGATTGCGACTGATAAGAGAAGTCAATCAATTTGTCATTTTTATTTCCTGCCTCACTTGAATATGCTTCTAACAGGATGGATCATTGGATCTCTATGAGGATTTCACCATTCTTATATAACCTCTCTTTTTTTAATGTACAAATTTCCAATCCTGTAACAGATACTTTTTATAAATTATAATGTTCATTTTATGATGATGTTTTTATATAATATTCCTTCCGTCCACCAAAAATGTGTCACTTGATGGACGAGGAGACGGATTTTACTAAAATGTTTGGTAAATTGTTTGAGTAGATAAAATGTCTCACACTCTAAGAAATGAGTGGTTATGGTTGAATTATAAGAATTAAGTGTGGACTAGAAGTAATTTATTTGGTAAATAACGAATGATTGTGAAGTTGAATTATAAAATTGAATCTCTCAAAAAAAAGATGACAAATTCTTTGTGGATATCGGATAAAGCAATTATAACACACTCTTGATGGACGAAATGAGTATGATTCTTCAACTAACAATCCTAAATCATATAAAGATCATGGTGCAAATTTATATCGATTACTAGATTTTGATTAAATAAATGATCATGATTGATTTTTACTTGTAACTAGGGCTGCTTATTGGATCGGTTTCGGTTATCCGAAACCGAAATTTCGGTTAACCGAAACCGATGTATACAAATCCAATAACCGAAACCGAAACCAATTGGATAATCGGTTATCCGATTAACCGATTGGATAATCGGTTCGGTTATTGGATACCCAAAATTATTCAATTCAGAAAAAAAATACCACCATATTTATTTAATATAATATTAAATTAACTTGTGTATTTAATTTAATAATATAATATTAAATTAACTTGTGTATTACACAAAAATCTAATATAAAAATGCAAAGAACATAATATTAAACAAAAATCTAATATAAAAATGCAAAGAACTATCAACTTGTGTATTTAATTTAATAATAATAAAATAATAATTATTAATTTTGGTTATTCGGGTATACCCATTCGTTTATCGGTATACCTAATAACCGAAATTAACATGAATTCATTATCCAATACCGAACCAAATATCCAATTAATCGGTTATTGGATACCGATAACCGATGGATATCGGTTCGGTTCGGTAATACCCATTATCCACTTACCCAATAAGCAGTCCTACGTGTAAAATGCTTCTTTGAATATACAATAATATTTGCTTTTATTATAATGCTTCTTTATAAATATGACAATGCTCAATATTCTTTTGTATATATTACAATAATAAATCTTTTTTTAACAACCGTAGATCCTACAAAATTTGTGGTGCATAGTGATTTTTATTTATTAGAATAAGAAATTTTTTATTTGAATTATTCTCTCTATGTGTATTATAATTAATTTAAAGATTTATATTCTAGTAAACAATAAATCAGAAGTTTGAAATATCTAGGTTGACTCAGTTGAATTGCATCAGTAATAGGGATGCAATCGACCCGTGGATACCCGAAACCCGCGGGTATCCGTCCGATTATTCATGGGTTTGGTAGGTATTTTGTCACGTAGGTATGTTCGTGGTTTAAAACTAGTACCCGATTAGTTCGCGGGTACGGAAATGGTTTGACACTACCCGTACCCGCGAAACCCGTGTACCCACGAATTGTACCAGCAAAAATACCCGCGAATTACCCACGAACCTGTGAAACCCTTCCATCTAATAACTTATTTTATTAATTAATTAATTTCCAAATTCTGAATTTTCATTGTGTTATTGATTTGTGGATTTGAACTTTATGGATTTGAATGTGGAATTGTGGATTTGAACTTTATGATTTATGATTTTGTTAGTGATATTTTCGTGTTTTTTGAAATGCTTGGTTTCATGGTCGCGGTGGTCATGGTGAAGGTTTCATGGGTAGTCGCGGGTGGCAGGTGACGGATACCCGTCGGGTGGCGGTTCACGGGTATCCGCCAACCCGCGGGTCGCGGATATGGTGGGAATCTCCTACCCGTCGCGGGCGGGGATCATTTTCGCGGGTACAAAAGTGGTTCGTCACTGTCCGTGCCCGCCCGACCCGATTGCCATCCCTAATCAGTATGTCATGCGGACATTAATTTCATATCATTCGCTGCTGATTAAGTGATTAACATTTAACACGGTGCGATGCTCCAAAAATGGATTTAAAAATCTTCAAGGGGTAGATTGGTAATAATCAATTGTTGTCAGCGTCCAGCTTGGCAAAATCTGGATTCCTTAATAAATAATTACCGAATCACTGCAAAACCCTGATTCTCTGTTCCATTTTCATTAATTCGTAACTGCATTTTCCATTCATCCCCCTATACTACATCTTTCCTCTGTAGTATCTTCTCTTTTATTTATTTTACCAAATCGCATTGATTTGCAATTACTCTTGCTTTGTAATTAATTTCTTCCCAATTTATATATTATTGTATCCTAGTTCTTTATAAAGTAGTTTTTTTTTTTTAAATTAACTTTCCAATATATAAATAAATATGTAGTATCTGTTCGTAGGATAGTGAACATACTCCTTGTAGACAATCTAAAATTGTTAGCAAATAATATCGCGCCACGTGTAAAATATAAATTAAATAATTAATTATACTTCTATTTTTATTGATGGGATTTATTCCAAAATAAATAGATATATGGTTAATATTTAATTTTATCGGCAAATATGAGAACGACATGTGGTAACGACATCTCGGAGAGAAAGAATCACCCAAAAGACCCGTAAGCCCAAGCCCACAAACCCAAACCCACAAGCTCAAGCCCAAAAGCTCAAGCCCATAAGCTCAAGCCCATAAGCCCACTAACCTAATTCTATAAATAGGGGGTGAAGGCTCTCATAATAGGAGGAGAATTGAGTGAAGTGAAGAAATCAAGATTTGAAGAAACTCAAGACACTCGAAGAATCCTCTCAAGCATTCTTCGACATTCAAAGTCTTCTTCAAGCATTCAAGGCGTTCTTCGTGCAAATCACCACGTTCTTCGCCAAGATCATCCTCAAGAGTTGAAGACACTCGAAGAATCATCTGCGAAGCATTCTCCGACATTCAAAGTCTTCTTCAAACATTCAAGACGTTCTTCGTGCAAATCACCACGTTCTTCGCCAAGATCAACCTCCATATCAAATCAAAGATAGCGTTCAATTCGGAAACAAGGTGAAAGCCCTCCGCATTGACGCTCAAACTTGAAGATCTTCAAACGCTCTTCAACACTTCAAATCAAATCCAGCGTTCGATCTGAAAACAAGACTGAAGTCCTTCAGATCAACATCGTCAAGTCCAAACTTCAAGTTCAAGGAGATCAAGGAATCACATCCCCTCCAAGCAACTTGAAGAAATCCAAAGATCGTTCAAGAAATCAACATTGAAGAGAAGAATCAGAGGATAGATAGAGATCGAATCCATCTCAAATTCATCAAATCCAAATTCAATTAATTTTTGTATACAATTTTGTATTTATAATAATGTAAAGACAAAAATTTGTGTTACACTCCTTAAGTGAGAGTTAAAGATATAAAATCAATACTTAAATACAACTTACATATTTACAATTTGATTATTAATATACACATAAATTATCGATATAACCTATATGTTATGAGAATAAAGCGTACTTTAGCAAATATATTATAATTTGTAAATTTATTTTTAATTAATTTTATTTGATTACACATATGAAATTTTCATTATTAAACTTGAACAAATTCTTGTCTTGAATGAGTTTGATACATTAAGATTTAGTTAAACTATAAATGGGTTAATTTGCATTTACGCTTGATTAAACTAGATTAAGTTTGTGAGTTTTAATTGTGTTCAATAAACAAAGCCGCGCTAGCTGCCGCCGCATTCCCGTCCAATTACTGCAGCACCGAGCCATTCTTCAACCACCGCGGATGGAATGCCAACAGTGGCGGCGACTGACGCTGGACTGGGGCATTTGGTGAAGCTTATAAGTTCTTCAAAACAGTTTACAGGTTGCTAAGAGCTTATAAGCTCATGCAAAGTATTTAACAAAATAAGCTTATAAACAGTTTATAAGCTGTGAAAATAAGTTCCAACAACTTATAAGCTAGCTCCCGTATAAATAAGTAACTCAACTCTAATTTATTTTTTCATAAGTTTATAAGTAATAGTGAATTATCAAAATAACATTACTATGATTCGTTATTTTCTATATATAACTATCGACTTCACCTCTCGTCAATTTTCTCTCTCTAACTCACGATTCTTTCTATAGCTTATAAGCTCAATTATCCAAATATTTTGACAACTTATAAGCTCTTCAAACATTATGTCTTGTAAGCTCTTGAAATATCTCATGTCAATGCTTCAAGGAGAAACAATCGTACTCGATCACATCCAAATTATTATTGGAGAATTTGTTGTATAGATATATTCTCGAATTTGTTTCTTAGAAAACTCTTCTCACTAAAGCTCCAAGACCTATATAAAAACGTAAGTGACACTAGTTGTATGCACCGAGTCCAAGTATAGCTTTGTTCAAAAAGGGGAAGCTCTACTCTCGAGAGTCCCCACACCCCGACCTCAACCTCAACCCTATGAGAATGTGAGTGGATAAATTACAATGACTCTACGGTTAAGAAGCTTGGAGAATATCGAGTATAGCTTTATTCATAAATACTAGGGTTAATTGCTAAAATTTCATCAACTTTGCCATACTGATTTTAGACACGATTTAGAAAATAAATTACTGATGATATTATTATTATATTTATTGCAAAATAAAATAATTCAAGATTTTACGGTAACCAGAAAAATAGCGGTACATGTTTCATATCCATTAATTTATTTTCTGTCACAATTTAAAAAATAATGCAACTCTTTTCAAGTTGTCAGGGGATTTGAATGTGTTTATCCGGACATGAATAAAAAATGATATTATTACTGAATATCTTCTAAATATCACCAAATTTTTTTGAGAAAATTATAATTAAATACATGAACTGTTGACTTTTAATGAAAAGTTCCAAAATATATAAATGACAATTAAATGCTCGAACTACTAAGCGTTTAACGAAAACGTTCCAAATTATGTATAATTACTATTAACAAAAATGTTCCATAATTCAATTTTCAGTCACGGAAAATTTACTTAAATCGTCAGAAATTAATGTTTTCTTTAAATATTTTTAAAAAACTGACTGCCTTCGATTGATACTAGTTCAAATTGTGTTAAAATCCAGATCAGAAATTGAATTTTTGGATATTTTTGTCAGTATAATTTATGATACTTTATATATTTAATTATATATAATTTGAAATATTTCTAATAAAATGCGAATAGTTTAGATATTTGATTCTAATCATATAATTCATGATATTTTCGTTAAGTATCAAACCGTAAATTTCCATTTTGTAACAATCAAAACTAATAACTACTTAAAGTCGATAAAAAAACAAGAAATAATGGGTCAGATTGACTGTAGATACTCGAATTGATAGTAAAAGCCAATTGTGCGTGTGTGTTGGCGCAGTGGTAGAGTGGTTAGCTCGAGTAGAAAGGTCGCCGGGTTCGAGTCGCGACGTAGGCTTTTAAAAATTCAGTATTAAATTATCAAAAAAAAAAAAAAAAAGCCAATTGTGCGTGAATAATTTACGGCAAATGTGGGTGCGCTGTCATTCCAGAACCTTCTCTTTCTGTACCTCTGTGCAGACGTTTAACCCCACCCAATATTAACTCTATCATTGAATGGTGTGACTTCCTTTTTTTTTTTAATTTAATACATAAATTTGAAAAATTGATCGCGATGACTCGAACCCGGCTTTTCGAATTTCGATTAACCACTCTATCATTAAGCACACACACACACACACGAAATGTGTGACTTCCTGAAACCCAAATTGTCAATAAGACTTTTTGGACATCGGGGCTGTAAAGTAATTCCACCCACCAATCTTAACCTAATCATTACATTAATCAGAGTTAGGCAATAAAAGCCACTTTTAACATCATTAATTACGGTAAATTCTATCCACCTAAGGTTACCTATATACTAGACTTGGAGTTGGGTCTCACTCTACTTTCACTGCTGCCTTGTTTCCTTTTCTACGTTTCTACGTTTCTCTCAGGATAAGGTGATTAATTAAATAAACCCTACTGCGTAAAACGCAGACGAAAAAAAAAGAATTTATATTTTGGAAAGGAAATGGTGATCTTTTACTGATTAGCACGGCATGCATATTTATTTGTTAATTTTGTGGTGAAGGGATATCCGTGGTATACTTCGAGTGTAGCATCGACTATTCAACTCTTGAGTATTCATATATTTCTAATTTACGATATTATTCCATTTTAGCAAAGTCAAAGAAAAAATACAAAAAAATCTCCATTGTAAGATCTATATGATGATTGGATGAAAATTGAGTATTATATATACTATCTAAAACTAGGATATTATATGATCTTTCCTCTCACTAATATCTCTCTCTCTCTCTCTCTATATATATATATATATATATATATTGTGGATCAAATGAGAACTCCAACTCTTTTGAGAATTAAGAACTAATATGGTCCATCCATTTGTTATAATCTAACGGTCAAGATTAATTATAAATCGTTTATTATCCTCAAATTTTAATGATAACCGTTTAACCCTATAATTAAGGGATTTTTTTATATTCATTTATGTAACTGTTTTCATATGCACAATAACTACGATTATATGCACAACAACATGAATTTTATGAACATAACAATTAATTGGAATGTAATAATATACACAAGAACTACGATACATGCATAACAACATGAATTATACGAACAACGAAGAATTGAATATGGAATATTCAATAGCGAAAATTTAGGGATTTAACTATTTTTTTCATTAAATAATTATAAGTCGTATGATCTTGTTCAATCTAACGGTGGTTATTGATTCTTATTTTCTTATTTGAGATGTAGTTCCCTCTATTACATGCTTCAATGAGAGAACTATAGAAGGTTCCAAAAATAAAGTGCACTTTAACTTACCAATATACTATTTGTTGTTTTGTGTGTTTAGATAATTTAACTTTGTATAATAATTTAAATTGTAATAATCATGTTCCTGCAATGCATGAGATGCAACACTTTTGAAAATAATTTTGATGTGATTTAAAAAAAAATTGGGATTTCCGTATATAAGTTTTTAATAATAAATTACAATCTTTTCTCCCCTTATGTACAATTTATAAGCTTTCAGCATCTTATTTTTCTAATTTAGAAGAGATTTGATATCAATGCTACCACGCACTCTTATAAAGAGAGGTTTTACAAGTTCACAAACATATTCTTGAGATGATGTTTGTCGAAACTATTTAAAGAGCTTATACATCTAATTCTTCAAAAGAACTTAAGTGTATACATAAAATTAGAAAATTACATTCATAAGTCATATCTAGACATACTCATAAGTTTTAGAAAATAAAATACTAATTTCAATGGAGGACTAGGAGGGTGTTTGGTTAAGCTTATAAGCTTTTTAAAATAATTTATAAGTTATTTAAGAGCTTATAAGCTCACGTCATACGCTCCAATAACTTATAAGCTTCCTGATAGGATATGGCCCAACTGCCAGGCCCAAGCATCAGGTCCAATACAAGTAAAGCAGACATCAAACTCGGCCTGGACAAGTTCGGCCCAAGAAGACCCCTAAAACCAGTGGGAACGCAGAAGGCTCGGTCATATCTAAAAGAATCCTAATTCGAGAAGGGATATGATTAAGATCCTATCCAAGATCTCGAATCCTAGTTAGAGAAGACCTCAGATTCAAGATCTAGGTAAGAATAATTGTGTATAAATAGAGGCTAGATTAGACGAAATAGATCATCCACACTCTTTGTAATCGCTTCTGACATATTCAATACACGAATACTCTCTCTTGTCCCGTGGACGTAGATCTAATTCAAAGATCGAACCACGTAAATCCTTTGTGTTCTTCTCGCATTTATTTCCCTAACGAAATTAAGATCGATCATTTGGCGCCATCCGTAGGGAACGAAAATTTTGTGTTTTCGATCAACTTCATTTACAAGGAATCAATCACGACGATGTATACCGAAGTCACACATCCAGTCGTCGCCGCAACAACAAAGAACAACGGCGGTCGGACACGCCGAGCTCGGCTTGGAAAAAGCCGGTCCCGAATCAACCCACAAGGGCATGTCCACACCTCGACGAACAAGGAAATCCCATCCCGCATGAAGGCGGGATACAAGCGAAGGAGATCGCACAAAGAACCAAGGAGAACCTCCACTCGCCGGATAAACCTTGACGACGCCGTCGAGGGTTTCTCGAGAAAACAAGGAGAGTTTCCTCCAATACCTCGGCCAAGCACATGTGGTCACCGCATCCCGAAGAAAGGAACGCAAGCCTCGTCTAAACACGAGGCACCGCGACGAGGTGGATCCCAAAGATCCAAATCATGGGCGCTAAAACTCCGCACAAGTCGGGCTCAAACCGACCGCAGGAGGGACGAACAACAGGAAAGGACGTCGCGACCGCCGCGAGGCCAGCCACTTACTACCAAAAGGAGTTCGATCGGCGAACCCCGCCTCACTCTCCGTAGGGCGGTTTTGACGGATGCGGGAGGATAGTCACCCTGTTCTCAAACGAAATACTCGACACCCTCTCCCGGACAAATATCGGTGCCGAGCATCACCCCTATGACGGATGAGGGACCCGAACTTTCTCTCGGCTCGACAATATGATCAACCAACGCCTCGGTACAATTCACATGTGCAAGCTCTTCCCGAATTACTAGTCGACAACGCCCGTCGGTGGTTCGACGCCTTCCTCCGGGAGCATTGGTTCCTACCGCGATCGATGAAGGCCTTCCATCGAAGGTTCTTCCAGTAGGCGAGTAAAAAATAACTTCGGCACATCTCCTCACTTTGAGGCAAGATCGAAACGAGTCCATCATCGACTTTATGACCAGGTTCAATAAAGAAAGCCTGAAGGTCGCAGACGTAAACGACCTCCTCATCATCTCGACCTTCGAGCGGCATCCACCGGGGCCTTATATAAAGAGATAGTCAATCACGAACCCGTCTTCGCCACGGAACTATGGCGATAGCCGATCGGTTCGCCAAGGCGGACGGTGATAGAATGAAGCGAGGCGAAAAAGGCGGATCCTCCGAAAAGGAAGAAGAGAAGAAGGACGAGGAGATCGTAGCCAAGGCCGACGAAGCACTTGGAAAGAATCGCCCCATAGAGTCCGTGCTCGGACCGCACAACACCTCGAACGACCTCGGTACACTCCTTTGACGGCCAAGAGCGAAATCTACGAACTCCACATGGATAAGTTCGAGAAATCTCGACCAATGACGGTGGGTCAAAACCGAACAAAGGACAAGTACTGCTCCTTCCATGAAGATTACGGACATGACACGGAGGAGTGCCGAGACCTCATGGAGGATATCGAGTGTTAGTGCAGGGCGGGGTCCCGAGAAAATACAAAGGTCATGACCGACGAGTGGGACAGATGAGGCCCTCAACGAAGCGGAAAAGGAGGAAGCAGCAAGAAGGGGTTGTGCCCCTAACAAGAAGGCAGCGCGGTGAAGGCGAAGAAGGAGACGACGATCCGCATATGACGGAGTCATCTCCACCATTACGGGCTTCCCGCGAGTCACGAAGTCCACTTTAAAAGCCAAGCCAAGTCCACATACCGCGAACCGATCAATAAGAGGCTCGGAAGGACGGCGATCACCTTCTCCAAGACGACCCCATACCGCGATAGTGTCCCACCGGATGCGCCGGTAATCCAGCATATGGTCGCAAACAAGTTGGTGAAGCGTATACATCGGCGATGGCGCGATCGGTAAGCATCCTTTTAAGGAATGCTTGATAAGTTAGGAGTAGAGGAGGCGCCTCAGCGCGAGCACCGCCACTCCGAAGCTTCGTTCGGAGGAAACACGCCGGAAGGGATAATCGAGCTACCGTCACGGTAGGAAAGCTCCGACAAGCTCCACCAAGGTGGTACATTTCTTCAGTAGTGAAGGCCTACTCGTAGTATAACATCATCTTGGGCGAGATTGGTGAGCTGTAAGTGGCGGTATGCTCAACATACCACCGACGATGAAGATCCCTACAAAGGGGTGTAGCCGTGATCCGAGGGGATCGAAGCGCAGCGAGGAATGCTTACAAGTCGCCTACGAGTGCGGGGCTCCAACCCAAAGACCCACATGCATAGCAACTAAAGAAACCCGAGGAGTTGGAAGTAAAGAGACAACGCCTATCTCGGCGACCCGGTGGAAGAGGTCACGCTATACAAAGACGAGCCACTCAAGGTCGTCAAGATTGGCTTTACCGAGGCATCCGAATTGAGAGAACAAGTAATCCAACTCACGAGGGAATTCCGAGGGCGTGTTTGCTTGGTCGCCGACACATGACCGGGTCTCCCGGTATCATCACCCATAAGCTTAACATCGACCCGAGCACAAAACCAGTTCGGCAGAAGCAACGAATTTTTGCAGCCGAACAGAACCAAGTCATCCATGATGAGGTAAATCAATTATTGAAAGCTCGCATATTGTTCGAAGTTAAATATCCGACATGGATAGCCAATCCGGTGATGGTGAAGAAAGGATGAGGGGGATGACGAATGTGCATTGACTACACTGACCTCAATAAACATTGCCCAAAGGATTGCTATCCCCTTCCCAACATCGATAAGAAGGTCGACGCATTGGTCGGGTTCAAGTCTTGATTTCTTGGACCTATATAAAGGGTATCATCAAGTTTTGATGGATGACGAAGATACGGCATGCCTTCATTACAGACTTGAGTCTTCGCATACGGAAGATGCCATTCGGACTTAAGAATGCAGGAGCTACCTATCAAAGAATGGTAGATAAAATATTCCACCCACATAGGTCGGAATGTAGAGGTGTCGTCGACGACATCGTAGTAAAAGCATGGAGGAAGCGCATGTGTCGCCGACCTCGGGATCGTCCTCGACACTACGAAAAGTCAACCTCAAACCGAACCCCGAGTGCACATTTTCGGTTCGGTCCGGAAAATTCTTAGGATCTTGGGTTTCACAAGAAGGGTTAAAAGCCAACCCATCCAAGGTTCAAACCATTCTAGAAATGAAGATGCCAAGACCACCACGACGCACAAACCGACCGGGTCAGCATAGCCGCACTAAGCCGCTTTCTTTCAAAGGCCGCGGACAAACAGCTACCCTTCTTCAAGGTACTCAAAAGGCTCGAGTTCTCCGAATGATACACATAAGTCCGCTTTGAAGATCTCAAAACTACCTCGCCAAACTTCCAACTCGTCTGCTCCGAAAGAAGGAGGGTCCTTTCCTATACCTCGCCGCTTCGACGAAACAATAAGTGCGATCTTGATACGAGAGGAAGGACGTCGACTCCAGATACTTCATCACCGAGCATTGAAAGGCCCGAAACAAGGTATCAACCTTTGGAGGCTCGCCTAGCATTAGTAAATGCTTGCAGGAGACTACGTCCATACTTTCATGCACATCCCATACAAGTCCTCACCGACCATCCACTTGGCAAGTGTTGACGAGCCGGAAGCTTCGGGAGAATTGCGAAGTGGGCAATTGAACTGGGCGAACATGATATATCTTTCGTCCCGTCGAGCCATTAAAGGTCGAAATTAGCGGACTTTCTTGCCGAGGCTCACTGTCGAGAAACCAAGCCCCGAGTCCGTGTCGAGACAAAGCCAAGCCGAACCAAAGGAGAAAACACCGAGGATTGTTGGCAAGTCTACGTTGACGGGCTTCGAAAACGGTAATGAGTCGGGCATCTTGCTCGCCTGGACCGGATGGCGAGATCACATACACACTTCGGTTCTCGTTCAAAATACGAACAACGGTAGAGTATGAGGCCTTGATCGCAGGACTTCGCCTAGCTCAAAGTCTTGATCTGACGATAAAGTTCATAGTGACTCTCAAGTCGTCATAAGCCACATGTTGGGAAGACGAGGCAAAAGGCGAGGGATGAAGAAATACCGAGAAAGCCAAAAGCCTACAACAAACTTTCTCCCACTTCCGGATAATTTGCATCCCAAGGGAGCAAAGCAGGCGGTGACATCTTAAGCAAATTGGCCTCGTCGTCAACAAGCCCGCCAAGAGGAAGTTCAAACCAAGAATAGATGATGCTAATGAAGGAGCGAAGTCAACGTAGTCTCGACGAAGAGCCTAATGGATGACTCCTATTCAAGAATACCGGAGAAAGGCGAACGCCCCATGATAAGCTCGAGGCAGGAGGATCCCGAACAAATCTTTGCGATATGTACTAGAGCGGGAGTTCTCTACAGAAATCATACCTCCAAATATCCTAAGATGCTTGGGTCCGAACCGAGCTGATTACATACTAAGGGAAGTGCACGAAGGATCATGCGAAATCACATCGGACCCGAGCCTTGTCAAAGAAAGTCATGCGATGGGGATACTATTGGTGACAATGTTCAAGACTCACTCAACCTTGTGAAAGGTGTCCAAGTGTCAAATTCACGGGGCGTGCTGAGGCTACCGCAGACCGACCTCGCCTCCGTGACAAAGCCCTCGCCATTTATGCGATGGGGATCGACATCGTAGGCCGCTTTCGCAGCGCCGGCAACTTCAATTCCTCGATTGTCGCGATTGACTACTTCACGAAGTGGGTAGAAGCTGAACCCTTGGCGAAGATCACAAGCAAAACGCCTCAATTTCGTGCGGAAGAACATAGTATGTCGATTCGGCATCCCTCATATCCTTCTTTCTGATAATGGGACACACCACCGATAAGATATTCAAAGATTGGTGTCAAGAGCTTGGATCCAACAAAGTTCACCTCGATGCGCCCATCCTCAAGCAAATGGTCGATCAAGTCACCAATGGACGATTGTGAAGGGTCTCAAACCCGTCTTGACCGAGCTAAGGGTCTGGGTGGAAAATTTACCACAAGTCTTATGGTCATACCGAACAACACCTCGGAAGCGAACGGAGAAACGCCCTACAGTGCCGCATATGGAACCAAGTAGTGATCCTGCGCAGAATCGGAATCTCGAGCCCCGCACCATTCACTTCTCCGTCAAGCAAATGAGGAAAATCTACGAGCTGATCTAGATCCGCTCGAAGAAAAGAGACCTCGCCACATCGAGGAAGCTCGGTACAAACAACAAGTAGCTCGGTATTACAACCGGTGTCAAGTCCCGACAGCCCGAGTAGGCGACCTCGTGCTCGAAATAATGAAGTCGATAAAGCCGCAAAGCTCGGCAAACCGGAAGCCACATGGGAAGGACCTTACCGGTCAAGAAATCCTCGGAAAGGAGCTATAAGCTCGCCCGTTTGTCCGGTGAGCAAATACCCAACACATGGCACATCATTCATTTGAAGAGATATTTTGCATAAGTGTCGAAAGTTGAGTCTTGTTCGTCTTTGAGTTAGGTCGGGTCCGAGTCTTGTCGTCTTGTTCCATTACCTCTTATCAATAAAAATCTTTTCTTTTCTCTATCTATTTTTTTGTCTTGCATGTTTTCATTTGTCACTTATGCACATAACTCTTATAAAAATACCCTCTTCGGAGGACGAACAATACCCTCGACGGAGGACAGACTACCTTCGTTTAATACGAAGACGAACTTCAAACGCGCGTAAGGGGACCACCCCTCCCGATAAAACTTGGCAAAACAGGAACCCATACCTTCGTACGAGGAAGGATACCCTCGTTTATTTCGAGGACGGATACCTTCGTACGAGGACGAACTACCCTCGTTTATTTCGAGGAAGCTTCGTATGAGGACGGATACCTTCATTTATTTCGAGGACGGATACCTTCATACGAGGACGAACTACCCTCGTTTATTTCGAGGAAGCTTCAGACGAGGGACGGATACCTTCGCTTATTTCGAGGACGGATACCTTCGTGCGAAGACAAACCACCTGGTTTACTGGCGAAACGAGCTATCTTCGCCTAAACAAGGACGACCTACCTTCTTATTAGTTACGGTAATTGTGAGCAAGTGCTCTCAAGAGTTAATGCAAAAGTAAAAATAATTTTATTTCAAATTATACGGTTTGTACATCACGAGGCAGAAGAGGGTCCAGGAGGCCGGGAAAATCTTAGCCAATCCCTAGCAAAATCGGGATTCAACAGAGCATCTATACTAATCCTACCTCTACCTCATCCTCGATCTACGCTATGAGCCCCGCCACCAACCTCGGCCACTGACGATGCAGCCGCTTAGATCGACCTCGGCCGCTCGATGACGCCCGGCTTCGGCTCCTTGAGGATCCACGTCGCTCTTGGGCCATAGCGCGTCTCTCTTGAGCTCGCCACTCCGGATCGTCAAAATTCGGAACATTTATTGTAGTCCGGGCAGGAGAAGCCCGGCGAAGAAGAGCCTCAGATCCGGTCGGCGGTTCTTGAGCTGCGGTTGTCGAGCAATGACATCTTGTATATACCTCCGAGTCTTTTCAATTCGCGAACCGCCTCGTGAACCGCCAGATTTCTTGCCGTGCTCACGCACCGCACTCGCTCGCATGAAAGCGGCCTCAACAACCTTAGCTTCGACCTCAGGTATGGTCATCCCACCACTTCGGTGGATGACTTCCTCGTACTCGGAGTGCTCCTCAGCTACTGTTCTAGCCTCCTCCTTGGCAATCTCTAACTTCTCCTCCAACTCCAAAAGGCGAGCCTGGAGCTCGTCACAGCTCTCCTGGGTAGCTCTATACTTAATATCAGCCTCCACTTGCACATGGCCCAGCTGTCCCTTTATATGGAGGAGTTCGACCTCTTTCAATTCAAGAGCCCGTGACAAGTCTTCGATTTGGTTCAACCAACGGGAAGCATCAAGCATTTCGGAAAGTCAATAAAAGATAAGTTTCTTCACATAAGCTTGGATTTTATTATGCCTTGATAAACCAATGTACATGTACATTCAAAAAAAAAAAAAGGATCAATCGACCCTCCGGAGCTTCGGGCCCATCTACCTCGGCCGCCTCGAGCTTGGGAAGCCTCGACCTCATCCGCCCTAACCCGGCTTCTTTGGCCGAACTCCTCGGAACTCCCGGTCTCGACGCCTTAAAAGCTTCACCGCTTTCCTTCCCGACCCCTTAGCTAGATCGGCAATCAAAGCGTCGGTCAGGGGATCTCGGTCCACTAGGCAGGCACGGACTGACTCCGCCGTCAGCAGAGTCGAGGCGAGGTCGGAGCTCGCAAGACGGCGCTTCCTTCGCATCAGCGGACAAGGACCTCGAAATAGGCCCGCCGCATAGCATCTTCCTCTGTCTCCTCATACCCATACTTGGACTTATCCGATTCTGGGTAATCCTCGGCGACTTCTTCGATGGCATCTGAAACGGCGCGCTTATTCATGACCTCGGCCACGTCGAGACCATCCGGGAAGCCCGCAGAGCAGAACGACCTCCGCAAAAGCACGGCATTTCCTGCGAGCTCGCCCGTCGGTCTCCCGACGGCGAACTTCCTCCACCTCGGCCTTCATCAGGCAACCTCGGCCTCCGCCGCCCTAGTCCTCGCCGCCCCACCGCCTCGGCTACCTTCACCTCAGCGGCCAGCTGCGTCCGCCGCGCTTGTTTGATTAGGTCCGGATCTTTGTCTCGGCATCGCAAATATCTTGGACGAGGAGATTCTTCTCCTCCTCCATCTCACGAAATACCGGCAACCCGACCAAACCGCTTAACGGCGCCTTTCAAGTAACCCGTTATAAGATCGGACACTTTGGCCATCTCGGCAGACACGCCCTCTGACATCTTGGCCATCTCGGCAGACATGCCCGCTGCCACCTTCGCCACCTCGGCCGAAACATCCTCAGCCCCCTATACAAAAACCCATCAGGTCAGAAGAACACATTCTTTATATTACTTCACAAAGTATAAGAATAACTACGCTACCTCGGGAAAGATACGGGCGGTCATTGGAACCGACGATCACACATTCGGTCGGCATCAATCGAGGCCTCGGGGTTGCATGCTTGACTTCTTCAAGCGCTTAAGTAGTCTGCGGTGAAGGGACTTGAAACCTCTCCGCCATTTCGTACATGTCCCTGACATCCTTCAAAGTCGAGACGGGAGCTCGACAGGAGCTCGGCTCCTTCCTCTTCTTCTTTCCTGAACAAGTTCACTACAAATCAACAAGTCGCATAGACACGGAAAAAAAGGAAAAAAAAAAAGGGAGGGCCTCACCTTCACCGACTCCACCTCGGTGGCGGGATCATAAGGGCTAAGCCCGCACCGCAAGCTCGGCCTCGGTAAGGCCTCATCCACGAGACCAACTTTGTCCGGTGGCCTCCTCCAGCCACCGTCGATCTCGTCAACAATCACATCGATGATCTTCTCCGATCGCCATCTGAACTCCAGGTTCCCTCGAACCGACGGAAGAAAAACTTCTTCGCGGGTTCGAGATCTTCGATTTATCTTCGCTTTGAATTTGCGACGGGGTGATAAATAATACCACCCCGAGCCACCCTTCGATTGCAAAACCGGAGAACAAGCCCCAAGGAGAAAGAAAATTATGCCGATGGACATAGACACCCAGGCCGTCGGATCTTGGGAAAGAATTTGGCGTAAGTTGGGCGAGAGATATGCGGATCATCTGTTGAAGTTCGGCATATACACGGATAAGGAAGGCGAAGACCGGCTCGGAGGCGTCTTCGTACAGGTGACAAACCCTTCCGAGGCACAAGCCCTATTCTCCTGACGGGGCAACATACACAATATAAGGCGAAATCATGATTGGAGACAATCTCCTTATATCGAGATTTTTAAGATAGAAGGAAGCGAAGAAACTTTACCAAAATCCCGAGAAGAATATGCAAAACCGTCGGCGAATCCGACGGCGGCACGTACTCTGTCTGACGCTCGGAGGATTTACTAGAAGAAGAAGCCGTAACTTACTTTTGTTTTATCGAAGATGATGGTGATGAACTTGAGACAACAATGGCGACGATTACACGCTTTTTTCGAATATCAAAAGTTTGAAAGTCCGAAATTTTGGAAATGGCAAAAGTGATATGAGAAAGGCGTGTCGAGGAAGATATTCCCCATTATGCACTTTATCGGGAATCGACCCTTTGCCGCATTAAATGCGCATTAAATGCGTATCACGTGTCCGTACTCGGGGCGGCGGAAAAATCCGTGTTGACCTCGAACGCCTCCGCCGGTGAAGCAGACGAGAAGACCTCGACAACGCCTCGTCGGTGAAGTCGGCGAAGACCTCGCTTAACGCCCGTCGGTGAAGTCGGCCAAGACCTCGGCTTAACGCCCGTCGGTGAAGCGGTCGAAGACCTCGGCTTAACGCGCCGTCGGTGAAGCCGGTCGGAAGATCTCGACAGCGCCCGTCGGATGAAGCGGTCGAAGACCTCGCTAACGCCCGTCGGTGAAGTCGGCCGGAGACCTCGACTTAACGCCTCGTCGGTGAAGCGATCGAAAACCTCGACTTAACGCCTCCGGCGAGAGATACTAACAACGCACACGACCTCGGCAGCGCCTCGCAATCTCGAACTTCTCCTCCTTAGCAATCTCGAACTTCTCCTCCAACTCAAAAGGCGAGCACGGGCTCGTCCACGACTCTCTGGGTAGCTCATACTTAATATCGCCTCCACCGTATACATGGCCCACCTGTCCCTTTATATGGAGGAGTTCGACCTCTTTCAATTCAAGAGTCGCGACAAGTCTTGATTTGGTTCAACCAGCGGGAAGCATCAAGCATTTCGGGGAAGGTGAATAAAAGATAAGTTTCTTCACATAAACTTGTAATTTTATGACCTTGAGTGAACTCAATGTACATGTACATTCAAAAAAGAAAAAAAGAGGATCAACCGACCCTCCGTAAGCTTCGGCCTATCTACCTCGGTCGCCTCCCGAGCTTGGGAAGCCTCGACCTCATCCGCCCTAACTTCGACCGAACCTCAGGGAACTCCCGGTCTCGACGCCTTCAAAGCTTCACCTTTGCCGATTTTATCTTCGCTTTGAATTTGCGACGGGTGATAAATAATAACACCCCGAGCCACCCTTCGATTGCAAAACCGAGAACAAGCCCCAGGAAAAAGGAAAATTATGCCGATGGGCATAGACACCTAGGCCGTCGGATGCCGAAAAGAATTTGGCGTAAGTTGGGCGAGAGATATGCCAACATCCGTGAAGTTCGACATATACACGGATAAGGAAGGCGAAGACCGCCCGAGGCTGTCTTCGACACGGTGACAAACCCTTCCGAGGGGCACAAGCCCTATTCTCCTGACGGGGCAACATACACAATATCGCATTTAAATACAAGATTGGGAGACAATCTCCCTTATATCGAGATTTTTAAGATAGAAGAAAAAGAAGACACTTTACCAAAATCCCACTTAGGAGGAACATGCAAAACCACCGGCGAATCCGACCAGTGACACGCATAATCTGACCTTTCGGAAGATTTACTAGAAGAAGAAGAAGCCGTAACTTACTTTTGTTTTATCGAAGATGATGGTGATGAACTCAAGAGACAACAATGGCGGCGGTTACACGCTTTTTAAGAATATCAAAAGTTTGAAAGTGCGAAATAGCAAAAGTGATATGAGAAATGGCGTATCGAGGAAGATATTCCCCGTTATGATGCGCGTTAAATGCGTATCACGTGTCCGTACTCGGCGACGGCGAAAAAATCCGTGTTCGGCCTCGCTTTGCCTCGTCGGTGAAGCGGTCGAAGACCTCGGCTAGCGCCCGTCGTGTGAAGCGGACGAAGATCTCGCTTAACGCCCGCCAGGTGAAGTCGGCCGAGAGACCTCGACGCCCGTCGGTGAAGTCGATCGAAAACCTCGACTTAACGCCGGCAAGAGATACTAACAAGACACGACCTCGGCATACGCCTACGCAAACGCGGCGTTCGATATATGACTTGAAACATTGACACACACCAAGTCGATCCCGAGAAAATGCCAACGGATCGTTCGCGCCTACCGACATAAACAACCCCAAACCAACACGACCTCGCCTGCGTCTTTTTGGGGGGTTGTGATAGGATATGGCCCAACCGCCAGCCCAAGCATCGTGCCCAATACAAGTAAAGTCGACATCAAGCTCGGCCGGACAAGTTCGGCCCAAGAAGACCCCTAAAACCGATGGGGACGCAGGCTCCCTGGTCGTATCTAAAGAATCCTAATTCGAGAAGGATAGGATTAAGATCCCATCCAAGATCTCGAATCTAGTTAGAAGAAGACCTCGGATTTAAGATCTAGGTCAAAATAATTGTGTATAAATAGAGGCTAGATTAGACGAAATAGATCATCCACACTCTTTGTAATCGCTTTACATATTGATACACGAATACTCTCTCTTTGCCGTGGACGTAGATCTAATTCAAAGATCGAACCACGTAAATCCTCGTGTTCTTCTCGCATTTATTTCCCTAACGAAATTAAGATCGATCACTTCCCTAAAAACAAGTAGTTCAACCCTAAATTATTTTTTTAAAAGCTTATAAGTAACAGTGAATTTACCAAAATAACTTTACTATGGTTTGTTATTTTTTACATATACACTATCGATTTCACATCTTGTCAATTTTCTCTCTCTAACTCATAATTCTTTCTCTAATTTATATGCTCAATTATCCACACAGACAACTTATAAGCTCCTCAAATATTATGTCTTATAATTCTTTAAATAAGCTGCCAAACACCCTCTAAGTCTAAAAGTACCCTAAGTTCTTATGCGCTTCACCTTCTTCGCTACTCTTTGGAAAAGCTAAAATATCAAATTGGACCACATTTTCAAATCATGGCACAAATTGTAAAAGTTAGGCTAGTTTAGTAGGTTTAAGGATTAACCTACAAATAAGATGACTAAAGTTGAACTAATGATTTTCTGGGTTAACTGCACCGAAAAATTACAATCTATAAATGTAGTTGTAAATTAGACTCAAATGTTATATTTGTATAATAATGAATAGAAACTGAATATAAGCTGATTGACAAAATTCTCCGCTAGATAGAAAGCTGGTCGGCATAATTTCCTTACGTGGACATAACATCTGGAAACAAAACAAGGAACAAGATTTGTTGACAAAAAATAAAATAAAAAAATCACAACCTTTGAAATAGATGCGCATTAGACACAACATTCATTAAGTTTTTCAATTAAAATAATATATTCGAATCGACAATTTTGAATATGATTTTTTTCTAGAAAAAAAAGCATAAATAAATTTGACATTGGTTTAGTTTGTGTATTTTTTTCTTTTTTCAGAAAATTAATATTCAAAATTGTATATTTTAGCAAATTGGAGGTGCCTATTGCAACTATTTTCAAGATTTTAATTTTTTTACTAACAATTTTTATTCCAAAATGACCTCGTTTTGTTTGCCGAAAGCTATGTTCATATAGGAAAAATCCGTCGGCTATGTCAGAATCTGTTTATCGGTGGGGACGTTAAATAGCGCACAAATTGAATGTATGTGTCATTATTGTGCATACTTAAAGTTTAGGGAGATGAAATGAAGATGATAATGGTTCCAAAGTACTATATATTATGTAATAAATTAGTAAGGGTAAAATAGTAATTTCACATTATTAATTAAATTTTCTTTTATTTTCCCAAATAAAATGGTGCCAACACACCATATTCTAGAGATTTCTATAAAATAATCTCCATAAATTTATCCTTAAATTTTCGGTTTAATAATATTAATAATAATAATAATATATATTTTCATGAAATTTTCCAAAATATGCTAGAAAATTTCATAATTAATTCCCAAAATTCCAATATTGAATCTTATTTTCTTAACACTTTAAACTCATCATTTTCATCAATATAAAGTTCCAAAACTATAAAATATATAATAGGAACTCACTTATAAAAATAGAGATTAAATTCCATTTTATGCAAATAATGGAATTAAATATTCCATGTATTTTAAATCCTTCAAAATCACTTTCTAAATTTTCCATCATCAAATATCATTAAAATATAATAATTAAAATATTTTTGGCCTTAAAACCATTTTAAATATTTTGCTCTTAATCCGAGCTTAATCGACAAACGCCGACGTTACAAAAGCGTAGATTTTGAAATTCTCAATTTTCCAAATCAAAACTTATTGAACATGTACCTATCATCTTAAGACCCTGGAATCTGGGTCTTCTTATCCTAAATAAGATCCGAGAAATCTTATCTCGATTACTGCGCGATTCTATCGTCTCAACTCAAGCTTAACACAAAAGCTTCTAACTTAAACAAATCTTTCTTAAGGATGCAATGCCTTCTTATTGAGCTCTTAATCACGAGCCTAATCTCGTGGTAAATACGGGGTATTACAGGAAGCTCTACTGAGAGTCTCCACACCCGACCTCAACTCCAACCCCAACCTCAACCTTATGAGAATGTGGCGGATAAATTCAGAACGACTGCGGTTAAGAAGCTTGGAGAATATCGAGTATAGCTTTATTCATAAATACTAGGGTTAATTGCAAAAAATTCATCATCTTTGCCATACTGATTTTAGACACGATTTAGAAAATAAATTAATGATGATATTATTATTATATTTATAGCAAAATAAAATAGTTCAAGATTTTACGGTAACCAGAAAAATAGCGGTACATGTTTCATATCCATTATTTTATGTCACAATTTAAAAAATAATGCAACTCTTTTCAAGTTGTCAGGGGATTTGAATGTGTTTATCCGGACATGAATAAAAAATGATTTTATTACTGAATATCTTCTAAATATCACCAATTTTTTTTGAGAAAATTACAATTAAATACATGAACTGTTGACTTTTAATGAAAAAGTTCCAAAATATATAAATGACAATTAAATGCTCGAACTACTAAGCGTTTAACGAAAACGTTCCAAATTCAATTTTCAGTCACGGAAAGTTTTCTTAAATCGTCAGATATTAATGTTTTTTTTTTTTTAAAGTGACTGCTTTCGATTGATACTAGTTCAAATTGTGTTAAAATCCAGATCAGAATTGAATTTTTGGATATTTTGTCAGTTTAATTTATGATAATTCATATATTTAATTATATATAATTTGAAATATTTCTATTAAAATGTGAATAGTTTAGATATTTGATTCTAATAATATAATTCATGATATTTTCGTTAAGTATCAAACTGTAAATTTCCATTTTGTAACAATCAAAACTAATAACTACTTAAAGTCGATAAAAAACAAGAAATAATGGGTCAGATTGACTGTAGATACTCGAATTGATAGTAAAAGCCAATTGTGCGTGAATAATTCACGGCAAATGTGGTTGCGCTGTCATTCTAGAACCTTCTCTTTCTCTGTACCTCTGTGCTGACGTTTAACCCCACCCAATATTAACTCTATCATTGAAATGTGTGACTTCCTGGAAACCCAAATTGTCAATAAGACTTTTTTGGACATCGGGGCTGTAAAGTAATTCCACCCACCAATCTTAACCTAATCATTATATTAATCAGAGTTAGGCAATAAAAGCCACTTTTAACATCATTAATTACGGTAAATTCTATCCACCTAAGGTTACTTATATACTAGACTTGGAGTTGGGTCTCACTCTACTTTCACTGCTGCCTCGTTTCCTTTTTTTTGACGTTTCTCTCAGGATAAGGTGATTAATTAAATAAACCCTACTGCCTGAAACGCAGACAAAAAAATATCTCTCTCGTCCACCAAAACGTGCGTCGATTTTGGTGGCGCGGCTTAAAAAAGCGAATAATGAGTGTAAAGTAAATGTGTATAAAAATGTGTGTTATTGGGATAATAAATGAATATATTAATGGATTGTGAGTGTAAAAAGGTGGATCATGAGTGTTTTTTTGTAAATAAGTGGATAAGTTGAGGGTAAAAATATAAAGTTGGTATTTCTAAAAAGGAAAGTGCACATTTCTGATGGACGGATCGAAAATGAATTAAATGCGTGTTTTTGGTGGACGGAGGAAGTAGTTTATATTTTTGAAAGGAAAATGTTATCTTTTACTGATTAGCACCACATGCACATATATTTGTTAATTTTGTGGTGAAGGGTATCCGTGTGGTATACTTGGAGTGTAGCATTGACTATTCAACTCTTGCGTATTCGTATATTTATAACTTACGATATTATTCCCATTTTAGCGAACTCAAAGAAAAAAATTGAAAAATTTCCACTATAAGATCTATATGATGGATGAATGAATGAAATTGAGTCTTATATCTTATCTAAAATTTGGGTATTATATTATCTTTCCTCTTGCTAATATATTATTACACACTAAAACTCAATGAGAGAATTATAGAAGGTTCCAAAAATAAAGTGCACTTTAACTTACCAATATACTATTTGTTGTTTTGTGGGTGTAAATAATTTAACTTTGTATAATAATTCAAATTGTAATTATCATGTTCCTGCAATGCATGAGGTGCAACACTTTTGAAAATAATTTTGATGTGCTTTAAATTTTTTTTTTGTGATTTCCGTATATAAGTTTTTAATAATAATTACAATCTTTTCCCCTTTTCTCCGCTTATATACAATTTATAAGCTTTTAGCATCTTATTTTTCTAATTTATAAGAGATTTGATATCAATGCTACCACGCACTCTTATAAAGAGAGGTTTTACAAGTTCACTAACATATTCTTGAGATGATGTTTGCCGAAACTATTTAAAGAGCTTATGATCTTTTACACTGTAATGTTATATCTAATTCTTCAAAAGAAGTTAAGTGTATACATAAAATTAGAAAATTACATTCACACGTCATATCTAGACATACTCATAAGTTTTAGAAAATAAAATACTAATTTCAATGGAGGACTAAGATGGTGTTTGGCTATAAACTCTTTAAACATTTTATAAAATTTGTTTAAGAATTTATAAGCTCATGTAATAAGTCAAACAAATTATAAAACTTCCCTAAAATAAGTAGCTCAACCCTAACTTATTTTTTCAAAAGCTTATAAATAACAGTGAATTTACTAAAATAACATTACTAAGGTTTGTTATTTTTTACATATACACTATCGATTTCACATTTCGTCAATTTTCTCTCTCTAACTATGATTTTCTCTCTCTAACTCACAATTCTTTCTCTAACGTATAAACTAAATTATCCATACACTTTGACAACTTATAAGCTCTTCAAATATTATGTCATATAAGCTCTTTAAAATAACCTTAGCCAAACAACTTCTAAGTCTAAAAGTACTCCTAAGTTCTTATGCGCTTCACCTTCTTCACAACTTTTTGGAAAAGCTAAAATATCAAATTGGACCACATTTTCAAATCATGGCACAAATTGTAAAAGTTAGGCTAGTTTAGTAGGTTTAAGGATTAACCTACAAATAAGATGACTAAAGTTGGACTAATGATTTTCTGGGTTAACTGCACCAAAAAATTACAATCTTTGAATGTAGTTGTAAATTAGACTCAAATGTTATATTTGTATAATAATGAAAGAAACTGAATATAAGCTGATTGACAAAATTCTCCGCGAGATAGAAAGCTGGCCGGCATAATTTCCTTACGTGGACATAACATCTGGAAACAAAACAACTTCATTTTGGAACAAGATTTGTTGACAAAAACATTAATAATAAAATCACAACCTTTGAAATAGTTGCACATTAGACACAACATTCATTAAGTTTTCAATTAAAATAATATATTCGAATCGACAATTTTGAATATGATTTTTCTAGAAAAAGCATCGATAAATTTGACATTGGTTTATTTTGTGTATTTTTTCTTTAGAAAAGTAATATTCAAAATTGTATGTTTTAGTAAATTGGAGGTGCCTATTGCAACTATTTTCAAGATTTTAAATTTTTAACAACAATTTTATTCCAAACGACTCGCTTTTGTTTGCAAAGCTATGTTCATATAGGAAAAATCCGTCGGCCATGTCAGAATCTGTTTATCGGTGGGGACGTTAAATAGCGCACAAATTGAATGTATGTGTCATTATTGTGCATACTTAAAGTTTGGTCTAATTTACAATTTCAGTCAAAAGCTATAATTCTCAGTTTAATTAACCCTTTATCTAAAGTTAAAATGATGCTGAAATGAGATTTTATCAAATCACGCACGAAATAAGTTTGACTAGCGCATATTATGGTATTTATAGAGTTAATGTCTCACACTGTATCAATAAAGTAACTGTCAAAACTCAAGTTGAACATTAAACTTAACCCAATCCAAATACAAGATTGGATGAGGGTAAATAAGTATTGGGTTTTCAACTTCTGAGCAACATAGACCCACATAAAAGTATGTCGACTAGATATACCATCTGCAATCTGCAAATGGACAAAGATGTCAATCAAATCAATGAAGAAATTAAGTAGTACATTTTGTTTGTTAAGTGATAAAACCAACAAAAATTTAAGAACAAAGTCTTCCTCGAATGGAAAAAGGCTACTATTAATACTTTTAATTTTTAAACATAGCTCTCAAATCAACACTCCAAATAACGGCATCATTACTGTGAGTGCCAGCAGTATTAATAAGTAATAGTATTAATATTAATAATGTGCATGCAACTCAATTTTGTAGAAATTGTCCACCTCGGGGAACAAATAGTACCAAAGTTTTGGCTAATAGGACTGACCATGCAACCGAACTGTCGAAACCTACCTAGATATGGTCTATAGATGTTATACAACACAAAACTCAATGAAATAATAAAATAAAATAAAAATTCAAAAGATCGATTCTCTAAGACTACCCACATCAGTGACATTCTCTTGACTCAACCATAAATTAAAATATTTATTTCTCTCTCTTCCACCTACACAACCCAACCTTCATCTTATTTTTACTACCATCAAATTGTACTCATGGCCTCTGAGTTTTATTTTATTTTATTTTATTATTATATTATCTATAATAATTTAAAATATATTAATACATTTTGAAAAATAGAAAAAATATAAATTATTTATAAAATTTGTATTCAAGAAATAATTAATTTACCATATATAAAACTCGTTTGTGTTTTCATTGTCGCATAGGTATTGGTATTTAAAACAGTCTGACAATAGAAGAACTGATAACAACTAAAACATATATTCAGTCATCATGGTAAAAACCGCCGCCGGGTTTATGTGTATATGATGTATCCAGCCGTAGATGAGTTTCCAGCTAGAGTTGTCCAGTTGGAGGTTTAGTCTTCAATAGGCGACATCCAGCCTCGGCTGGTCCCCAACCGTGGTTAGCGCATCGAATCTTATATGCACGTTTAGGGTATACTAGTTCTGCAATTTCAAGTCCTATATATAGAGAATATTTTTCAAAATGTAATATTTTTTAATTAATAATAATTATTAAATATTATTAATTAATAATAATTATTAAATATTATTAATTATTAAATTTTAACAATATAAATTAAATAAATATTTAAATGGCACCCAATAAAAGGGTGCCACGTAAGCTATGACATTCACTTGCCATTGGGTTGGCAGACCACCCCTCAAATTACAAAGTCATGAATTTTTATTTTTATTTTTAACAAATATTGTTTGTCTTTTATAGTGACATTGGTGACAAAGTCACCAATGTGGGTAGTCTAAGGGAGACTAAATTTTCACGATATATGATAAAAACTTCCTTTTTGGTAGATTTTATTAAATATGCCTTATATATAAATATTGATATCATTTACATATTAATGTTTGATTTATATTAGTTTTATATATTTTACATTACTGTTTCTTTTATATTAATATTTTTATATACTGATCTTATAAAGATTTATAGTTCAGATAGACTTTTAATTAAGATATAGATAAATTCTTTTATTTGATTCTCCCTACACACACACACACACACACACACACACACACACACACATATATATATATATATATATATATAGATTGAGTTATAATAAAAACCTATTTTTTCATATGAATCTACGAACTGATGCACTTTATGTATAAACTAATTTTCTAGTTTTTTTCCCAGAATTCAATAGTACATTTACTTTATCGTAAAGTGCATTAATTTGTATATAAAATGTATTGATTTGTAGGTTCTTTAAAAAATTATTTGACCCATTTTCTATATATATATATATATATATATATATATATATATATATATATTATGGGGACAAGTTTATATAGACAATAATTTTGATTAGATTCCAAAATCTCATTGATGAAAAGCCTTGGACATGTATAGTTTCTTAGGTTAGAAAAGTTCATCTATTAGGGGGCTTTTTATTCTAAGTGTAAGTCAGCTATTTGTTGCAATTGACGTATTTGTGAAGAACTGAAGAAACGAGAAGCGTAGTTGATCAAAGAAGATAGAACCTGCCAGATCGAACTTACTATGCGCATTTGGCAGTGCACCTGAAACAAAACGAATCTATACTTAAAGTGCACAACCAAAAGATATAAGCAAACAAGTACGAGGTCAAGATTTTCAACATATACATCCAAGTGTCCAATGACTTAATTTCAACCAATGAGAAAGATCAATAACATACAAATTTGACGCAGAAGTCCTAAATTGACTCAACATTTATATAAAAAAAGTTTATTCTCATAAACACATTTGCCTCAATAGTTTTTAGTATCATAATAAATTGAATAATCAATTTTAGGATATAGGTTCTCGTGATAACCGTAGAGAAGTAGTCCATCATATTGGCCACTCAATATCCACACTAACGGCCACCAATAGTGCTGCAGGATTGGAGAAATCTGCATAATGCAATCTGTAAGGATTCCGGAGCAAGGTTGACCCCAAAAGTTGTTTAATCCACGAAAGTTCCCACTAAAAGTGAGACAAAATGTGGCAACCATTATTTCCTAACTAATAATGCTGGTCAAGCACATAAATAGATTAGACTAGGGATGTTTTTCGGGTGAATTTTATCCGGACCAGAACCAATAAATAAGTAATGGTTACGGTTGGAGAACCAACCCATTAGACATTGGATCCCACATGACCGGACCATCAACTATGGGTCTTAAGCGGTCCGGATCTTAGTGGGTCTAGAACCAGAACCGGACCAGAACCAGACAAGAACCAGAGAAGAACCAGAACTAGAACCAAAACCGCTTGGTTTATAATTTAATGTGTTATAAGTGATTTTGAATCAATATGGATAAAACTAGCTCATTGACAAGCCTATTTAAACTTAAGCTTGTAAATGAGCGGGTTTACTCGGACCGAACCAATAAATAGTATTGGTTACGGTTCGAATCGAACCGATCCGGACCGGACCATCAAACTATGGATCTAAACGGTCCGGGTCAAAGCGGTTTGGGCACCCAACCGTAACCACTGCTTTAAAATTTAATGGGTTTTGAATCGGTTCGGATCGGTCCCAAAAACCCACCCATCGACGTCCCTATATTAGACTATAGGGTACTGTAGCATCTTATTCCAATTAATGTGACATAAAAATGACATGATAAATATGATGTTGGTGGCTCGAATTATCTACATGGAAAATGAGCATTGCATGTGCTTTGTTTTGTTATACTTCAACTCATCCCATCATGAGAAAGGGGCCCTATTCCATATGACATGATACTCTGACCATAATACAACATTAAGTCACATACAAAAGAGGCGACATGATACTATGATTTCATTCCTTGTTTCTCATGCAATCGTCCAAATGGAAAGACATCATAACACTAAATCAGCAATAGTTTTTCTATGTTTGGCTTCATCTTCTTGGAAATCGCTTTATGCATGCCATGTTTTCATTGGCAATAACTAATTCCACCGTGACGCAGCCTTTAAAATTTCTGTATTAATTGACCAAAAAAAAAAAAATTCCACCGGAGAATAAAATTTTGAAACCGCGTTGATATATGTATTACTTCAATATTACAATAACATTTATTTTTAATGATAATCGTAGATTGCACAGAAAGATCATCTCCAATACACACTCTCACACAAAGTGATGCGTTTCGGTTGAAACCATCTCAAGTTTAAGAATGAGAACCAATTCGGATTAAAGATCTTGACTAAGATGATCAAGATTGATTTTTTGCGAATATATTATTTCTTTATGTCTAGAAATAATGCTTCCTTTACGATATTTTTTTGAATCTATTACAACAATGTATTCTTTATGAAAATTATCGATCATACAAAAATCAATTATATATTGGTGGCCATATACAAATAAAAATGTAACAAACATTTTTCACCTCAAATTATATCTAATAATTTTTGGGTCATTCCCATTTGATCATGCCTTTTTGTTATATATATATATATATATATATAGGGATTGGATTTCAAATACAAATAAATCTTGAAGTATAAAATAATAATTATTTATAACCCTTGATTCGTGAAGATCTACGGTGGATTCATCCCCTTGCTTGATGAATTCAAGCATTTGGGTTCGAATCTCATAATGGACGAATTTTTATTTTTCTGAATCAGACACTTCCAAGGCAAATTCAGATGCTTTCACGGCGAATTCAGACGATTTCATAAGTTCGTAGTTTATATATATATATATATATAGGAGAAAGTTCAAATAAAAATTTTATCTAAAGTGAGAACGTGAGAACTATTTCCAGCTATTAGATCACGAAGATCTACGGTGATGCATCACTTTACTGGATGAGTGCATTGTAGGGGTGAACATTCGGATTTCGGTTCGGATTTTTGCCTAATCCGAACCGATACGAAAATCCGAATTTTGAGAGACCGAAAATCCGATCTGAACCGAATATCCAAAAATCCAAAATCCGAAAATCCGAATTTTTTATAAAAAAATCCGAACCGAATCGAAAAATCCGAAAATCCGAAACCAATTTTTGTTAATTCTTATATATATTTATATTAAATTTAAAAATATTTAAATAAAATATTATTTTTATATATAAATTATATATAATTCGGATTTTCGGATTTTTTCGGATTAAAAAAATCCAATCCGATCCGAAAATCCAAAATTTTGAAAAATTTCAATCCGATCCGATCCGATCCGAAAATCCGAAAAATCCGAACTGAATTTTAAATTTCGGTTTGGTTCGGATCGGATATTCGATTTTCGGATTTTTTGCTCACCCCTAGTGCATTGTGCACCACCCGAGTTCGAATCCCATGAGGAATGAAAATTCAATATTTTTTTCGTGCACTAATTTTCATAGAAAATGCATTTACGCTTGATTAAACTAGATTAAGTTTGTGAGTTTTAGGGGATGTTTTAATTGTGTTCAATAAACAAAGCGCGCTTAGCTGCCGCATGATCGATCCAATTACCAGAAGATCGAGCCATTCTTCAACCACCACGGATGGAATGCCAACAGTGGCGATTGACGCTGGATTGGGTGTTTGGCGAAGCTTATAAGCTCTTCGAAACAGTTTAAGAACTTATAAGTTCATGCAAAGTGTTTGACAAAATAAGCTCTTAAACAACTTATAAGCTCCCGTATCCAATTTATTTTTTCATAAGTTTATAAGTAATAGTGAATGTACCAAAATAACCTTATTATGGTTCGTTATTTTCTATTTATACACTATCGACTTCACTTCTCGTCAATTTTTTCTCTCTAACTCACGATTCTTTCTATAGCTTATAAGCTCAATTATCCAAATACTTTGACAACTTATAAGCTCTTCAAACATTATGTCTTATAAGCTATTGAAATATCTTATAAACTCTTTAAAATAATCTTAACCAAACACCCTCTAAGTAGGGCTGACAATTTTCGACATGACACGAGAATACGTCACGAACACGAACGAAATTAACGGGTTAGTGTTCAGCCTTATCGTGTTCGTGTCCTTATAGTGTCGACACGATAATTTCGTGTCGTGTTCGTGTAACCCTATAATTTTTGTGTTGCATTCGTATTTGTGTCGGATCGTGTCGTTTTCGTATAATTCGATAATATTTATATATATTTAATATTAATTTAATTATATTTTATATATTTTTATTTCTTTTATTAATTTATTTTCTAATTTTGATTTAAATTTATTGTTTCGTGTCGTGTCGTTATCGTGTCGTGTCAACACGAAAAAAATCGTGTCATATTCGTGTTCGTGTCGTGTCCGTGTTAGTACATTTCGGATTGTGTTCGTGTTTGGTCTTATCGTGTTGTGTCGTTATCGTGTCGACACGATAACGACCCGACACGCACGAATTATCAACCCTACCTCTAAGTCAATGCTTCAAGTAGAAACAATCGTACTCGATCACATCCAAATTATTATTGCAGAATTTGTTGTATAGATATATTCTCGAATTTGTTTCTTATAAAACTCTTCTCATTGAAGCTCCAAGACCTATATAAAAATGTAAGTGACACTAGTTGTATGCACCGAGTCCGAGTATAGCTTTGTTCAAAAAGGGGATGTCACGACCCGACTACCTAATCAGGTAATTAGGCCGTGACTCGGGATTAAGAAGAAAATTTAACGACTACGGGTTCAAACATATGTCAAGAGAAAAGATGACAACAACTTTCTTTATGAATAAATCTAACATTTACGGTTCAAGAAGGTAAAATATAAAGTAGGTTTCTAAGAATGTTTTGTCAACAAGAAGGATTTACCAACAATTTAAAACAAGGAATGACAACGATTCAACCGAATAATGTTGAATCCAACGAAAACCATTCTGAATATTCGAGAAATCCTTGTTCACCAACATTGGAAATGATCACTTTATCATATCAGAACATATAAGCTAGTAAGGTCAAAGCTCGGCAACGAAAACATGGCTGAGAATTTGTAGGGAAAACATATGTCTAGCCCTCGCCCTGAGGATCAATCTTGGATATTTAATTCACCATACATTGATTATATTCCTAGCATGCGTCTATATAATTAATTGCAACACGTTGGGGTTTTTCTCGTGTTTACCTTGGGATCTGTTGAGGTGGATCGAACGGGATGAGCGGATCGGTCGGAGCGGAATGATCGACTCGTGCTTTGACCTTATGGGTGTATCCGGTTGCCACCCAATCTCCAACTTCGGTGATGACGATCTATGGAGAATGCACGAAAAATCACCCAACTCTCACAATTTTCGAGAATCTCACTATGATGATGGACGAAAATTATGCTCTCTATAATGAAGCATTAACCTAGACATTATCTCATACCTTATATTTATAATGCACTACCTTAATCCCATATGGAAATTACCATAATCCCATATGGAAATTACCATAATTCTTTATGGAAATTACCATACTCCGTGATTATTACCATAATCTTATATGGAAAGGATCTATGCATATACCATAAATATAATAATATCCTTGTAGGATAAAGAGAATAAAATCTTTCCTTTGAGAGCTATAGGGCGCGATTTCCACGATTATACGGGCTGGATGGGCCGGCCAGGATCAAATCTGAGGAATAAAGATGGGCCTCAAATAAATTAATTATCTTATGTTCACCCTGAACATAAATTAATTTATAAACATTTATTCATGCCACTAGATAATAAATCTTGACTTACCCTTTATTACCGAAGTTGAGTCGGGCTTGCACTTAGACATTACTGAATCCCGTATTTAAGATATCGAACGTCCATTAATTATTTATAGCAATCATTGCTTAAAATAATTAATATCTTTAATTTCTTAAGCGGTACCACTCAACCTTATTATTGTACTTGAGCTAACTCAACTGCGGGGTTTAGTACAATAAACCTTTTGAGCTCCTTAAGGGGCGTCATCATCCTAAACGGATACGGTGACTCGTCTGAGATAACTAGCGTGACATACAAGATCGCCACCACCCAAGATGCGGAGAATCTTGGGTTAGAACATATAACCTCACCCATAACAAGTCAAAGTGATGGTCAAGAACTCATACTCACCTAATACCTTATCGAGGTTTAGATCATCGTAAGTCACCGAGATCTTGGTTCTTCACGACGGTCGATAGAAGAACACATCTCACCGTGATCCTTCAATACGTCGAGACGTACCGGCATAGACAAGTAACCAAGTCAAGTCACTTATCTATACTGCGACTTATACCGACAACTCGTCCTCAAGTTGTCTCGGTGTGAAACTTTTATATCTCATTAAACGACAAATCATACGTACTTACGTGATCTTCTACACCTTTGTATGATCTAACTTATATATGAGATAAGGGGACACGATATATGCAATCAAGTATTCATTCGGATAGAAGATTGTAATAGTGGTAACAGGAAACATTATATACAAGCTCAACCAAACCGCTTTCAAGATACAAATCCAACAATCTCCCACTTATACTAAAGCAAACTTTTAGTATACAATGTGTCTCTACTAGCTATTACAAACAACCATCACTTTGCTTCTCCCACTTATACAAAAGTTTCCTTTCTAAGTGGGTGCCATCAAGCATAATCCAAGTCCTCTAACGTGTCCATCATAGACTTTTTGCGCGGGCTCTTCGTGAATGGATCCGCTAGATTTTCCGTCGTATCAATCTTTTCAATCAACCACGTCCACCGCCTAACGATTTCTCGTATGACATGGTACTTTCTCTCTATGTGTTTGGTCGCCTTGTGGGTCCGTGGTTCCTTCGAGTTTGCCATCGCACGAGTTATCACGATGAAACTATGATACTCTTGGGCAAACCGGATACCACACCTAGATCCATGAGGTAGTTCTTGAACCATCTGACCTCCTTAGAAGCCTCAAGGCGGCTACATATTCGGCTTCCATGGTAGAGTCGCAATGCATCGCCGCTGCACTCATGATATCGGCTCCACCTCCCAAGGTAAACACATAGCCCGAGGTTGACTTTTTCTCATCACGGTCGACTTGGAAATCCGAGTGCAGATAACCCAAAGGCATTAGACTATCTGCATGGTAAACTAGCCTATAATCTCGAGTCCTTTTCGGTACTTGAGTATATGCTTCTTCGCGATCAATGAGCTTGTCGAGGTTAGGCGATATCTAGCTACTATGCTACCGCATAGCGTATATCGGCCTCGTGCATAGCATTGCGTACATGAGACTTCCTACGGCGAGGCGTAAGGAACTTGTCTCATTCCTCTATCTCCTTGCGGTCATAGGTGATCATGCGTCTTAGATAAAGGAACGCCATGTCGAAGGTAGCAATCCTTTCTTGGCGGTGCGCATACTAAAGCGGTAATCACGGTGATCGATGTAAGGCGCCGAGATAAGCTCAACATTTTCTTCTTGCGATCTCGGTAAACCTTGATCCCAAGAATGTGCACTGCGTCTCCTAAGTCTTTCATTTGAAACCGATCGAATAGCCAACTCTTTCGTCGATAATGCTTCACGTTGTTGCCAACTAGAAGGATGTCATCTACATAAAGTGCAAGAAATACCACATCACCGTTGACATCTAACCGATATACACAACTCTCGCTAGGCAACTGGTAAATCCATAGGACTTTACTACCTCAAAGCGTAAGTTCCATGATCGGAGGCTCGCTTAAGTCCATAAATGGACTTAAGCTTCCATACTAGATGCTCTTCACCCTTTACCACATAACCTTCAGTTCTTTGCACATAGATGTCTCTACCTTCTTCAAGGTAACCGTTTAAAAGCGGTTTAACATCCATTTGCCAAACCTCTAGTTCAAGTGGGCTGCTATGGTTAGAAGAATTACGATGGACTTGAGCATTGCTACAGGTGAAAAGGTCTCATCGAAATCGATGCCCTCAATCGAGTGTACCTTTCGCCACAAGCACGGCTTTGAAAGCGAAACCTCCATCGAATCTCTCTTTCTCTTGATATCCACTTACTACCTATGGCTTCCTTGCCATCCGGTAGAGGTGTCTTTTCATATACATCCATAGCCGTTATGGACTCCATTTCTAAGTCCATAGCGGTGTGCCGTGATCTTGCATCAATATCTTATATCGCCTCCTCAGTATGTCCATGGGTCGATTATTACCTATTCGTTTCACGGGACTAAATCAAAGATTCACCCACGAACATAAATCGCTCGGGTTGACGAACAACCCTCCCACTAAGACGAGGTTCTACAGCACAATGGCGGTGGGTGCGAAACTTGTGGTTCTCTATTTGCACAACTTCGGGTAGGTACCACTTGACGGTCGGTATCTCTAGTGGAACTCGACCCACTTCAATTTCTTGAAGTATCGGTGTCGATCCTCCCACTAGACTCGACATCTCGCACCTTTGGCCAAATCGGTGGTGGAATACGATCATCTTCTAATTCTTGAAGAATGATTTCAACTTTGGACTTATGATTTTTCATATAATCCTCTTCTAAGAATCGGGCATTAGTCTAATAATGACCTTCCGATCCTTAGGAATATAGAATAAACCACCTTCGTTCCTCTAGATAGCCAATAAACCGCCTTGCGTCGGATCTAGCCTCCAACTTGTCGCCTTCTTGTTCAAAGACATGTGTCGGATCGCCCATATCCTTATGTGGCTTAAACTGAGCTTGCGCCCAAACCACAACTCGAAGGGGCCTTTTCGATCGACTTGGGCGATACTAGATTTAGCAAGTATGTCACCGTCTCTAGGCATGCCCCGAATCGAAATAGGCAATGTTGCATAGCTCGTCATTGATCTAACCATTTCTAAAAGAGTCATATTCTTCACTCGACACACCATTTTGTTTGTGGTGTGCTTGTGAAATCTTGTTTGAGGTAATCCCACACTTCACTAGATAGTCCATAAACTTGTTCTTGAGGTATTCGCCACCGCGATCGAGCAGCAGATGACTTGATACTTTACTTAGCTTCGCTCCACTTCCGCCTTAAACTCTTTGAATTTCTCAAAGCATTGGACTTGCGGTGAAGCGGTATACGTATCCGTGCCTTGAGTAATCGTCGATGAAAGTGACAAAATACTGTACCCTCCACGAGCTTGTGTGGACATCGGTCCACACAGGCGAAATGGACTAACTCCAACATTTCTTTGGCTCTATAACCCTTCACAGAAGGGTGCGGTCGACATCTTACCTTCTATACTGAGATTCGCAGATCGAATGGAGTAATCGTTAGATTACCCAACGCCCATTCTTAGCCGCCTTTGGATCCTATTTAGATTGATGTGACCTAATCTAAGATGCCGAGAAAAGTGGTGTCATCTTCTTGAAGAAAACTTTCTCTTTTGGGGTTTGATGAAGATGCAACATAGTTATAGGTATTATGTTTGGCGAAATAGTATAAAGCGAATTATATAACGTGCAACACGTATAACCGTCATTTCTTATGATAGAAACACCACTATCAAAAATAACGAGAATATCCATGAGTAAATAATTTGAAACAGAAACAAGGTTCCAGAAAATCCGGCACATATAAAACGTCTTTTAAAACTAAAGCTGCTTTCTCAAAACATAAAGTAACATCTCCAACTCGCAACGGCTTCGACTTTCGCCGCGTTGCCCATGGAGATCGTTATCTCGCCATCAAACAGACTCCCTTGTCCGCGGGAACCCCGCAGTGTAACAAACATGATCGATTATACCAGATCTACTACCCAAGAATGGGTAGAACAAGTCGCTAAACATGTTTCCATTACTAAAGCAAACGTCGTACCTTGAGTCTTGAGCATAGGGCACTTGGCCTCCAATGCCCGCCTTACCGCACTGAAGCACTTGCCTCTCTCCTTTGCTTCTTCAAGCCTCCGGTGGCAACCACGTTCTTGTTCCCATTACTCCCACCGTTGCCTTTCCTCTTCCACCTTTGGTACCCTTTTCTTTTCCATTTTGCAACGAAAATTTTGGGCCCTTAGATGTGCTAGCAAGAGCATGTGCTCCTTTCCCATAACTCCTTCGCAAAGAACGAGATCATTAAGCAACCGACTAAGTGTAAACTCGGTCTTGCTCATGATCGCATTCACGCCGAAAGTTCTCAAAAGACTTAGGCGGTGTATTGAGGATGATATCGACCTTGGCCGCCGTCAATACCTCCTCCCAACCGATCAAGACTATCCATGAGATGAGTCATGTGAGAGACATGTTCATGGACCGAACTTCCTTCTTCCATCTTAAACGCCAAGATTTCTCTCATTGTGTGGAAGCGGATCGTCGGATCCGATCGCCCAAACTTACTCGAGACTTGACCAAATATCGTCGCGTCTACCATCGATCGATGTCAGCGGCAAGCCTTTGGACATAGTAGTCATCATATAGCATTTAGCCATATTGTTCGACTTATTCCAAAGTCCGCTTGACTCTCATTGCTCATTAGTCGATCGTCGATGTAGGGCATCGGGTTTAGGAGTAGTGAGAACAAACATGTGTTCTTCAAATGATAAGAACATATTCCATGTTTCGCTTCCACTCGATAAAATTTGGACGGATAACAGTTTTGTGCGAGCATATTGATTATCGGCGTAAGAGACATATCTGAAACGATAATGTAAACACATAAGCATACGATCGCATATAATTCGTAACAATAATATTGTAACCTTTTGATAAAACAATATTAATTGAAACCTCCAATCGCCCAAGGAATCCCACATGCAAGCCACGCGTGTGGGCGTTTACATGAACCCCCGACCCGCACTAAAATATACCTTTTAGTCGCTTAATTTCAATCCATGTCAACTTATCCTTATGACAAATGAAATTAACGATTGGACCTTTCTGAACCACATCACTATCGCAAGAAGGACTTCATGGGAAGTTGTACTGAGGTGATGTCTAAGCAATGACCACAATTTTAACGTGAAAATGAATTCTTAGAATTGGCATACTCACTCGGACCATACCGCCCAATTCAAATTCTTTTGTTATCTCATTTTATATCTATCTCTAGAGAACTTATGAAAATCGCACATGCAAGCCACGCGTGTGGACGCTATACATAAAACTCCCACTTCTCAATAGATTAAAAGGTTTTATTTAGAAATCTCATCTAACAAACTTATGATAAACAAAGCAAAGCAAGCGCGCGGGTGGGCGCCACTCACGATCGTCTCACTTTGTTTAGAGATCAAAAGTGGAGGTCTTGACATTTTAATTTAAAAATTAATATGTCGGGTTACTTGCTTAGTCTTTTTATTCAAAAGGTTTGTCCATGCAGATCACGTAATCCTAGCATGCTTTTCTATAGAACTCAACATGTAAAACATGCTCGCAGAATTCTAAAATATGCTTGATAAACGCGATAAACCAAGCATGCTTACTATGCGCATCCAATTCGTAAAACACTTAAAGGTTTGTCAACGTAATATAAACATACATAGCATGCTCTTGCATAATTTAAACATCCACGACATGCATATGAACGATAAAATTAAATAAAACGCTCATCGCGCCCAATCGTGAAACTCGCACATTCTCGCTAATCTATTACATAGATTTGCAAAGCACAAAATTAAACTTGAACGGGCCTCGCGTGCACCCGCACGGACCGGATTCAACAAATGGGCCTCGTGCACGGGCACGGACCGAAAATCTGGGTTGGGCTTGAAAACGGGTGCGGGCGGGTCGGCCAACTGCGTGTCGGCGCTAGCGCTAAGCCCCGTCGTTCGCCCGACCTCGCGTCGCCGCCTGCCGCGTGCTCTCGCGGCTTCCTCATGATCGCTAAAGCTACCGCGACCGACGAGCACACGTCGCCCTTCCGCTGGCGCCGAACATCCGCCGAGATGTCGCCGCCCGGGGCCGAAACACGCGATCGCGAGTCGCTTCAAGCGCCTTAGGGTTTCGTCGCGAACGCGCGCCGTCGCCCGCTAGCTCGCTCGCCGCGTTGCCACGGCCGAATCTCGCGACCACTCGCCGCTGCGGGCGCCAGGATCTCGTCTTGTGACGCCGCCCGTCGCCAGCGCCCCCGCGATAGCCCTCGCCACCGCGAGGCTCGCCATGAAACCGCCCAGAGACACCCATGAGACTGTTTTCCCCATCGCCTCGTTTTTCGTGCTTTCGTCTTCGTTTTCATTTACGATAAGATTTACGTAAAATAAATCTAATCTAACCACGGATTTTCTCGTGGTGAAAACAAAACCCAACAAAACAAAAAGCGAGCCACGATGAGCACGCATGATTCACAATTAATTAAATGCACGTAATAATCAAACGTGAATTAATCCAACATAGCCAAGATATCGATACCGCCTCGATACCAATTGTAGGGAAAATATATGTCTCAGCCCTCGCCCGAGGATCTATCTTGGATATTTAATTCACCATACATTGATTATATTCCTAGCATGCGTCTATATAATTAATTGCAACACGTTGGGGTTTTCTCGTGTTTACCTTTGATCCGCCGAGGTGGATCGAACGGGATGAACGGATCGGTCGGAACGGAATGATCGACTCGTGCTTTGACCTTCTGGACTGTATCCCGGTTACCCAATCTCCAACGTCGAGTGAGGACGATCTATGGAGAATGCACCGAAAATCACCCAAGCTCTCACAATTTTCGAGAATCTCACTATGATGATGGACGAAAATTATGCTCTCTATAATGAAGCATTAACCTAGACATTATCTCATACCTTATATTTATAATGCACTACCTTAATCCCATATGGAAATTACCATAATCCTATATGGAAATTACCATAATTCTTTATGGAAATTACCATACTCCCAGGATTATTACCATACTCCCAGGATTATTACCATAATCTTATATGGAAAGGATCTATGCATATACCATAAATATAATAATATCCTTGTAGGATAAAGAGAATAAAATCTTTCCTTTGAGAGCTATAGGGGCGCCGATTTCCACAGTGCTACGGGCCTGGATGGGCCAGCCCAGGGATCAAATGCAAGGAATAAAGATGGGCCTCAAATAAATTAATTATCTTATGTTCACCTGAACATAAATTAATTTATAAACATTTATTTATGCCACTAGAGAATAAATGCTTGACTTACCCTTTATTACCAAGTTGAGTCGGGCTTGCACTTAGACATTACTGAATCCCGTATTTAAGATATCGAACGTCCATTAATTATTTATAGCAATCATCGCTTAAAATAATTAATATCTTTAATTCATAGCGGTACCACTCAACCTTATTATTGTACTTGAGCTAACTCAACTGCGGGGTTTAGTACAATAAACCTTTGAGCTCCTTAAGGGGCGTCATCATCCTAAACGGATACGGTGACTCGACATGATAACTAGCGTGACATCTGAAGATCGCCACCACCCAAGATGCGGAGAATCTTGGGTTAGAACATATAACCTCACCCATAACAAGTCAAAGTGATGGTCAAGAACTCATACTCACCTAATACCTTATCGAGGTTTAGATCATCGTAAGTCACCGAGATCTTGGTTCTTCACGACGGTCGATAGAAGAACACATCTCACTGTGATCCTTCAATACGTCGAGAGCGTAGACGCATCAAACATAGTACAAGTAACCAAGTCAAGTCACTTCTTATCTATACTGCACTATCCGACAACTCGTCCTCAAGTTGTCTCACCAGTGAAACTTTTATATCTCATTGCTTCGACCAATCATACGGACTTCGTGATCTTCACACCTGTATGATCTAACTTATATATGAGATAAGGGACACGATATATGCAATCAAGTATTCAATTCGGATAGGAGATTGTAATAGTGGTAACAGAAACATTGTATACAAGCTCAACCAAACTGCTTTCAAGATACAAATCCAATGTAATTATGTATGAAGACATAACTCATTGGGCAATAAAACATGTCAATAACAATAGAACAACCTTAATATGAATCAATATTTAGAAGCTCCTTCGCACAACATTCGATTCCAAATTCTCTCAAATTTCAACCTGCATATTTAGAAATATATGCGGTGAGTACAAAATGCACTCGGTGGTATATCATGAAAACATTTAACATTTAAAACATTGTCCTTATGGCTATAAACTCGACTTGCCATCATATATGCTTTCATAAATAGATACTTACTTGCTTTCATTCTCATAATATCATATGCATATGCATGTTTCATGTCTCATGCATCTTTCATCTCTCATTATCATATCCACGGATTCTTTACGCTTGTTGAGAAGTAGGCTCCTTCTCAAACACTTTAACATCACATACCCGAGTCGGACCCGGTTCTCAACTACGGTCATACCCGACGTCGGTAAACTCTTTCTTTCTTTCTTTCCGTGGATAGGTAGTGCATCATGCTTATGCTCATGTTCATACTCAAACTTTGCAAGTCAATCATCTTTCAAAACAATGCAATTAAATGCATATCATAAAATCTCATGTCATCTTTCATGCATAATCATATCATCTCATTTGAAAACATTTAAAAGCATAAGCATACTTTATAGAAAATACTTATACCCACCTGGATGTTCCTTAGAGCTAAGGAACTAATTTTCAATTTCAATTTCATTTCTTCCTTTATCCATATCTTATCCTCATAGAACGACATAAAAGCCTATCAAGAGCCAAACAAGAACATTACTCATCTTAGTCGTCGACACGACCATATCTTCTCGATATCAAATCTAAGACACTATGGTTATCAAAACTTGGGTCATTGCATCCTCTAGCATCTTATTAACAAACAATTTCTATCGAAAATTCAGCAGCCTAACGTTTATAAAACACATCGCCAAATCAACACCAGATCAACCAAACATAGCCCAAACTCCATCAATTCATCACCATATGTCTCAATATGCATAGGAAACTCAACAACAAGCTTCAATCGTCTCATCTTAGCCAATAACCGAAAATCCCCTTAAGACGTCACTTAAGGTCTAACGTCGAAAATTCACGTGAGATGTCATCTAACACCAACGAACTTATATACATGCTCAACTATCATTAAATATCATCATTTTATCAATCAAACATAAAGATCAAAGCTTTGTCTTTGAAAACAAATTTTCGCCGACAAACTAAAATTTTACCGTTTTTGAATACGTCGGCGGAAAAATCCGAATAAATCATTTTAGGCTTTATTCATATCATAGAATCCAAATATGAAGTCAAAATAATCAAACAAAATCAAAATCCAACATTATAACACTTAGGGTTTTCGCCATTTGGGCTTTTTTCAGATACTTTCGATTTTAAACGCTTTTCTTGTTCCAAACACGTTTATATCAATCCAATAACATATATATGAAGTCAATTCAATCATAACAACATAATAAATTCAAGATCAAGACATGCCCTTTTCGAAAATTACAAGAATTTACAAACAATAAACATATGCTTTCCAATTTCAACGTTAAACAATACGTAAACGTCGAATCTATCATAATATCTATAAATAATCAACAAAACATAAACAATCATAATTCTTGAAATATGATCGAAAAACTGAAATGAACATAAGAGCATGTTTTTAAAAATTTAAAACCGTAGATGTGTTCTCGGTACGAGATTATACCTCTATTCCAAGACCGATCGAAAATTCAACGGCCGGATCTTCCTATTTTTGAAGCATAAATTTTGAAATTTTATGTGTGTGCAAGTGTGTGTTGCATGAGTTTAGGGAGATGAAATGAAGATGATAATGGTTCCAAAGTACTATATATTATGTAATAAATTAGTAAGGGTAAAATAGTAATTTCACATTATTAATTAAATTTTCTTTTATTTTTCCCAAATAAAATGGTGCCAACACACCATATTCTAGAGATTTCTATAAAATAATCTCCATAAATTTATCCTTAAATTTTCGGATTTAATAATATTAATAATAATAATAATATATTTTCATAAAATTTTCCAAAATATGCTAGAAAATTTCATAATTAATTCCCAAAAATTCCAATATTGAATCTTATTTTCTTAACACTTTAAACTCATCATTTTCATCAATATAAAGTTCCAAAACTATAAAATATATAATAGGAACTCACTTATAAAAATAGAGATTAAATTCCATTTTATGCAAATAATGGAATTAAATATTCCATGTATTTTAAATCCTTCAAAATCACTTTCTAAATTTTTCCATCATCAAATATCATTAAAATATAATAATTAAAATATTTTTGGCCTTAAAACCATTTTAAATATTTTGCTCTTAATCCGAGCTTAATCGGCAAACGCCGACGTTACAAAACGTAGATTTTGAAATTCTCAATTTTCGAAATCAAAACTTATCGAACACGTACTCATCATCTTAAGACCCTTGGAATCTGGGTCTTCTTATCCTAAATAAGATCCGAGAAATCTTATCTCAGATTCTCGCCGATTCTATCGTCTCAACTTGAAGCTTAACACAAAAGCTTCTAACTTAAACAAATCTTTCTTAAGGATGCAATGCCCTTCTTATTGAGCTCTTAATCACGAGCTAATCTCCGTGACAGAAATACGGGGTATTACAGGGGAAGCTCTACTTTCGAGAGTCTCCACACCCCGACCTCAACTCCAACCCCAACCTCAACCTTATGAGAATGTGAGCGGATAAATTGCAATGACTCTGCGGTTAAGAAGCTTGGAGAATATCGAGTATAGCTTTATTCATAAATACTAGGGTTAATTGCAAAAAATTCATCATCTTTGCCATACTGATTTTAGACACGATTTAGAAAATAAATTAATGATGATATTATTATTATATTTATAGCAAAATAAAATAGTTCAAGATTTTACGGTAACCAGAAAAATAGCGGTACATGTTTCATATCCATTATTTTATGTCACAATTTAAAAAATAATGCAACTCTTTTCAAGTTGTCAGGGGATTTGAATGTGTTTATCCGGACATGAATAAAAAATGATTTTATTACTGAATATCTTCTAAATATCACCAATTTTTTTTGAGAAAATTACAATTAAATACATGAACTGTTGACTTTTAATGAAAAAGTTCCAAAATATATAAATGACAATTAAATGCTCGAACTACTAAGCGTTTAACGAAAACGTTCCAAATTCAATTTTCAGTCACGGAAAGTTTTCTTAAATCGTCAGATATTAATGTTTTTTTTTTTTTTTTTAAAGTGACTGCTTTCGATTGATACTAGTTCAAATTGTGTTAAAATCCAGATCAGAATTGAATTTTTGGATATTTTTGTCAGTTTAATTTATGATAATTCATATATTTAATTATATATAATTTGAAATATTTCTATTAAAATGTGAATAGTTTAGATATTTGATTCTAATAATATAATTCATGATATTTTCGTTAAGTATCAAACTGTAAATTTCCATTTTGTAACAATCAAAACTAATAACTACTTAAAGTCGATAAAAAACAAGAAATAATGGGTCAGATTGACTGTAGATACTGAATTGATAGTAAAGCCAATTGTGCGTGAATAATTCACGGCAAATGTGGTTGCGCTGTCATTCTAGAACCTTCTCTTTCTCTGTACCTCTGTGCTGACGTTTAACCCCACCCAATATTAACTCTATCATTGAAATGTGTGACTTCCTGGAAACCCAAATTGTCAATAAGACTTTTTTGGACATCGGGGCTGTAAAGTAATTCCACCCACCAATCTTAACCTAATCATTATATTAATCAGAGTTAGGCAATAAAAGCCACTTTTAACATCATTAATTACGGTAAATTCTATCCACCTAAGGTTACTTATATACTAGACTTGAGTTGGGTCTCACTCTACTTTCACTGCTGCCTCGTTTCCTTTTTTGACGTTTCTCTCAGGATAAGGTGATTAATTAAATAAACCCTACTGCCTGAAACGCAGACAAAAAAAAATCTCCTCCGTCCACCAAAACGCGTCATCGATTTTGGTGGACGGCTTTTAAGAAAAGCAGAATGAGTGTAAAGTAAATGTGTATAAAAATGTGTGTTATTGGGATAATAAATGAATATATTAATGGATTGTGAGTGTAAAAAGGTGGATCATGAGTGTTTTTTTGTAAATAAGTGGATAAGTTGAGGGTAAAAATATAAAGTTGGTATTTCTAAAAAAGGAAAGTGCACATTTCTGATGGACGGACCGAAAATGAATTAAATGCATGTTTTTGGTGGACGGAGGAAGTAGTTTATATTTTTGAAAGGAAAATGTTATCTTTTACTGATTAGCACCACATGCACATATATTTGTTAATTTTGTGGTGAAGGGTATCCGTGTGGTATACTTGGAGTGTAGCATTGACTATTCAACTCTTGCGTATTCGTATATTTATAACTTACGATATTATTCCCATTTTAGCGAACTCAAAGAAAAAAAATTGAAAAAATTTCCACTATAAGATCTATATGATGGATGAATGAATGAAATTGAGTGCTATATACTATCTAAAATTTGGGTATTATATTATCTTTCCTCTTGCTAATATATTATTACACACTAAAACTCAATGAGAGAATTATAGAAGGTTCCAAAAATAAAGTGCACTTTAACTTACCAATATACTATTTGTTGTTTTGTGGGTGTAAATAATTTAACTTTGTATAATAATTCAAATTGTAATTATCATGTTCCTGCAATGCATGAGGTGCAACACTTTTGAAAATAATTTTGATGTGCTTTCAATTTTTTTTTTGTGATTTCCGTATATAAGTTTTTAATAATAATTACAATCTTTTCCCCTTTTCTCCGCTTATATACAATTTATAAGCTTTTAGCATCTTATTTTTCTAATTTATAAGAGATTTGATATCAATGCTACCACGCACTCTTATAAAGAGAGGTTTTACAAGTTCACTAACATATTCTTGAGATGATGTTTGCCGAAACTATTTAAAGAGCTTATGATCTTTTACACTGTAATGTTATATCTAATTCTTCAAAAGAAGTTAAGTGTATACATAAAATTAGAAAATTACATTCACACGTCATATCTAGACATACTCATAAGTTTTAGAAAATAAAATACTAATTTCAATGGAGGACTAAGATGGTGTTTGGCTAAGCTTATAAACTCTTTAAAACAGCTTATAAGCTGTTTAAGAATTTATAAGCTCATGTAATAAGCTCCAACAAATTATAAGCTTCCCTAAAAATAAGTAGCTCAACCCTAACTTATTTTTTCAAAAGCTTATAAATAACAGTGAATTTACTAAAATAACATTACTAAGGTTTGTTATTTTTACATATCTGTTATCGATTTCACATTTCAATCGATTTTCTCTAACTATGATTTTCTCTCTCTAACTCACAATTCTTTCTCTAACGTATAAACTAAATTATCCATACACTTTGACAACTTATAAGCTCTTCAAATATTATGTCATATAAGCTCTTTAAAATAACCTTAGCCAAACAACTTCTAAGTCTAAAAGTACTCCTAAGTTCTTATGCGCTTCACCTTCTTCACAACTTTTTGGAAAAGCTAAAATATCAAATTGGACCACATTTTCAAATCATGGCACAAAGTGTAAATAAAGTTAGGCTAGTTTAGTAGGTTTAAGGATTAACCTACAAATAAGATGACTAAAGTTGGACTAATGATTTTCTGGGTTAACTGCACCAAAAAATTACAATCTTTGAATGTAGTTGTAAATTAGATTCAAATGTTATATTTTTATAATAATGAAAGAAACTGAATATAAGCTGATTGACAAAATTCTCCGCGAGATAGAAAGCTGGCCGGCATAATTTCCTTACGTGGACATAACATCTGGAAACAAAACAACTTCATTTTGGAACAAGATTTGTTGACAAAAACATTAATAATAAAAATCACAACCTTTGAAATAGTTGCACATTAGACACAACATTCATTAAGTTTTTCAATTAAAATAATATATTCGAATCGACAATTTTGAATATGATTTTTTTCTAGAAAAAAGCATCGATAAATTTGACATTGGTTTATTTTGTGTATTTTTTTTCTTTAGAAAAGTAATATTCAAAATTGTATGTTTTAGTAAATTGGAGGTGCCTATTGCAACTATTTTCAAGATTTTAAATTTTTTAACAACAATTTTTATTCCAAAACGACCTCGTTTTGTTTGCCGAAAGCTATGTTCATATAGGAAAAATCCGTCGGCCATGTCAGAATCTGTTTATCGGTGGGGACGTTAAATAGCGCACAAATTGAATGTATGTGTCATTATTGTGCATACTTAAAGTTTGGTCTAATTTACAATTTCAGTCAAAAGCTATAATTCTCAGTTTAATTAACCCTTTTATCTAAAGTTAAAATGATGCTGAAATGAGATTTTATCAAATCACGCACGAAATAAGTTTGACTAGCGCATATTATGGTATTTATAGAGTTAATGTCTCACACTGTATCAATAAAGTAACTGTCAAAACTCAAGTTGAACATTAAACTTAACCCAATCCAAATACAAGATTGGATGAGGGTAAATAAGTATTGGGTTTTTCAACTTCTGAGCAACATAGACCCACATAAAAGTATGTCGACTAGATATACCATCTGCAATCTGCAAATGGACAAAGATGTCAATCAAATCAATGAAGAAATTAAGTAGTACATTTTTGTTTGTTAAGTGATAAAACCAACAAAAATTTAAGAACAAAGTCTTCCTCGAATGGAAAAAAGGCTACTATTAATACTTTTAATTTTTAAACATAGCTCTCAAATCAACACTCCAAATAACGGCATCATTACTGTGAGTGCCAGCGGTATTAATAAGTAATAGTATTAATATTAATAATGTGCATGCAACTCAATTTTGTAGAAATTGTCCACCTCGGGGAACAAATAGTACCAAAGTTTTGGCTAATAGGACTGACCATGCAACCGAACTGTCGAAACCTACCTAGCTATGGTCTATAGATGTTATACAACACAAAACTCAATGAAATAATAAAATAAAATAAAAATTCAAAAGCTCGATTCTCTAAGGGAGACTAAATTTTCACGATATATAATAAAACTTCCTTTTGGTTGATTTTATTAACTATGCCTTTTATATAAATATTGATATCATTTACATATTAATGTTTAATTTATATAAGTTTTAATATATTTTACATTAGTGTTTCTTTTATAGTAATACTTTTTAGGGTGCGGAGCTTATTTACCAAATTTTGTGAAAATATGTGCATCGATATCCATTTGTAAAAATAAGTCACAGTATCCATTTTATTATTTTAATATATTTGTGCTCAACACAATTGTGTCGAGTCAAAATAACATCAAAATTTGTCTTGATCGACTCACGACTAAAAATAACAAGAATCTTTCGTAATCTGAATTGAGCATTGTGCCTACCAAACATTGAATTCAAAATTTTGGTTTTAAAGCTTAAAGCTCCGCACCCCATCTCTCTCTCTCTCTCTCTCTCTCTTACCAACTCCGGCCAACCTCCTCCCAAGGCCCCGTGCCCAACCCACCCCTCTCTTGTGCTAATCTCTCTCTATACTGCGGCCAACCCGCGTACCACCATGACCAACCACCCCAAGCGGCTCTCTTGTGCTCTCTCTCTATCGGCCAACCTCCCCCCAAGCCACCGCTGCCAACCACCCCCATGCCAACTCCTCCCACGACCAACCCTCTCCCACGGCCAACCCACCCGCGGCCAACACACCCGGCGGCCAACCCCTACGGCCAACACAACCCCATGCCAACCCACCCTCGGCCAACACTCCCTAGGCGGCCAACCCACCCGGCGGCCAACACCTCCGGCGGCCAACCTACATCCGTGGCCAACCTACACCACCGCTGCCAACCTACACCACGCGGACAACTATGGCTTCGTCTTCACATTCACATGTTTTTATTTTTTTGTTTATTTATATTATTGTATTTTGTTTATCCAATTATATGCTTATTGTTAATTATGTATTTATATGATTTGTTAATCTGTTAATTATATACACTTTCCAATTTTGTATTAAAAAGTTTTAATGTATCTTTAATATAAATTAGGGTTTGTTTGTACCCTCTTTCTTTAGTTTAATACTTTAGTTTAATAAAGAAAAGTGAGATTCACGAGCTCATTTTATCATTAAAATTATGTACTTCATATTTCAAAATTCAATATTTAAAAAAAAATCAACTTGAATTTCCCAAGTCAAGAAAAATTACCTAACGATTTTGTAATATTTAACGATTGTTAGATTAAAATACAAGTTTGAATATTATTAATGGGGTAAAACGTTTTAGAATAAGCGCAAATAATTTGGGTTATTATCCTAAAAAAATGTAAACATTTCATCTCATTTGAAGCTCATAGTCGTAGGCTGACGACTATTACTGAGACACGCATGCCCCCATTGAACAATATTTATTTTATGTATTTTCTATGCTTTGTTAACTATATATTGTTGTTGTCTATGCTTTCTGAAATAATTCGAATATATGTGATAAGATATTAATTATGAATTCGGACATGAATTATTATGCTTTGTGAATCTATGCTTTGTGAATTCGGACATTAATTCGAATCTATGCTTTGTGAATTATTATGTATTGTTGTCTATGCTGTGAATTAATATATGTGAATTATAATTAGAATATATTGTTAATTATGTATTGATGTTAATTGACAATACATAATTATATTGACAAAAATTTATGTATATTCAAATATGTAGTACATTTGTTTAAATTTAGGATTATGAATTTTTCATGATATATTGACAAATATATTTCTTTTAGGTAGAAATTTTAGATAGTAAAATGCTAAAAAAAATTTATATATGTAGTTGAAGGGCGTTAGACGATTAAAGTATAAATGAATAAGTTTAAGCTTGTTTTAAATTTCTAAATGTATATTTAAGTATATGATGATGATTTGGGGAGTTTGGGATGAATTTGGATGAGTTTTGATTGATTTGGCAAATCATATTATAAACGTTACTCTGCCGAAATTTCGGTAGAATTCGTTTATTATATTAATAAGACGCTTTGAAATTATAAGCGGTAAAATGTTGATAAGTAGTTAAATGATAAGTAAAGTTACTAAATTCAATGATAATCTTATGTTACAAGGATCGACAAATATATTTCTTTTAGGTAGAAATATCCACCAAGTAATTTTAGGTAGAAATTTTCAATCCTTGCATCTATGCTAACACACAAAGGTTGTCTAATGCAAGATACTTCCTTGTAATTTTGTCATAGGGAACAAAATTTTCAATTCTATGTTAATCAAGACATAAAAAAGTTCACCACCAATTCTATATAATTTTGGAATTAATTTCACAATATGTGTGAACACACTAATTGACATATTTCTAATGAGTAAAGAAAAGTGCGTCAATGTGACTTCAACTTACTAATATATATTCACATTTTTCACAAATGAGATTCTCTATTGTCTTTTGTGCGTACTAGGTAAAACCACCAGTCATTATCTTTTGTGCGTACTAGGTAAAACTTATGTTTCTTTACAATAGCTTGCAAACGACATAAGACGACTAAATCACACTAATTGACATATTTCTTAATTAAGCATAGTTTAATTTTTTTTAATAAATAGGAAATCGAGTTCTTAAGGCCCGAGACCATCAATCGTCCATCCACAATCAGCACGTACTTTAAGCCCAATTATTTAAGAAGGGTCATACATAGATTGAGAGATGTAGGTGGTGAAGACCTGGTGGATAGGTTTAGGCAAGGATGTTTCGGTCACTTTGTTGGTTGGGAACACGGATCCAAGTCAAACATGAGTTTGCACCATATGGTATCCCGACAGATTAGGCCCCCTCCTAGTCTTTGAAGATCAGGGGATATGGTTTTTTATTAATGGGAGGTCAATTTGTTTTTCCTTCTCGGATTTTGCGCTCGTGACGGGTTTGAGTTTTGGGACGTCATCTTTCGATCCTACAGCCGAGTACGATCCGCAATCCGTTGAGGTTTATCAAAGGTTTGTTGGTAGCGGAAGGACTAGTATAGAGAATCTCGGTGTGAGATTCTTTGATACGGACTGTCCGATTGATGATCTTGGCGGTCGTCTATATCTCGTGTAGCCCACATCTTAGTTCTTTCGCATTCGTCTTGGGTATCGACTTGCCACGACACGTGGATCCGTGGATTTGGGTCTTAGTTGACGATCCGGGCGTGTTGCCGATTTCCATGGGCTGCGTATGCGTATAAAATTCTACACACTACATGTGGAATATGAAGACCGGGCCAAATATCACTTCTACGGACCATCATGGGCATTATATATTTGGTCACTAGAGATCATCCGGATCTTGCACGGCGGTTGCAAAGTATGTCCGGGAGGATGTGTATCTAGATGCATGAGGTGGAAGTTCACGAAGATGATTGGCGTGGATACACAGACCTGCTCGATCGTGAGGGCAACCGTTGTGGGGTTAGTCCTGACGACTATGAGATGAGCATGCTTGTATTATCGTCATCTCTATATCCGGGTGCCGAGAGTGAACTACAGAGACCCGTTCCCATCTCATGCGCTGGGGAACAACCCCGCCCGCACTGACGCCTCGTTCTAGGCGGGGCCTTCTATCGATGTGGGGTTGGTCGGCCGATGCAGCGATGACGAGGGCACGATGCTGCTGTTGTTGAAGAGGCGATGAGGAGCACAGGGGCGAGGAGGGCACGAGGAGCATGAGGAGCCACGACATCGATGCGTGGGGATAGGCGTGCGTCGGACGAGGACGCCGATCGATATAGGGGCCGATCGGGATGCGAAGCGTCATAAGGCGGCTCGTTCCTCTTCATCTAGCAGCGGTGAGCACCACGACGCCCGAGTTGGAGGATCGTCGTTGGATCACGAACACGATCAATGATGTGGTTAGAGAGATATTCGAGGACTCGAGGCGTGGTTTGAGTCCATGATGAAGGGTGTCGATGTAGATGTTCGCACATCATCGAGGCATATCGCCGTCCGTCGTGGAACTACCCACCGGCGATGCGGAGTGACGATCGTGACCGTGGCCTTCTACTGTACTCCTACATCGATGTACCCATCGACTCCTCTAGCAGATCCGACGTCTCGCACACCGCATGCAGTATACACCGTCGTCGGTCTCTAGGAGTATGGATCTACCTCTGGATTCATTAGCCCATCACACGAGGATCCACTCGTCATTCCATGCCGAGATGCCGAGACCATTGGTAAATTATCTTATTTTATATTATTGCATCATATTTGATATGTGTACTTTTTCTAACTCGTTGCTTAAACCAAAAATTAGCCAACTCGTAGAAGCGAGCAGTAAGGTTCATTGCGCTGCACCGAGGTCACCAGACGTGAATAGCCACGTGCCTCGTCCTATCCCGATAGTGTATTCGCTCTTATGAAGATTTTCTTGAGGGTAGGGCGGGTTCAATGACTATTAGAGACAGTGGATGCCGACCTACCTTTATTTTGTTCGCATCGAAGACCCTTCATCGATCTTGAAGTGGGGGTAAGTATAACTTCTATTTTATTTCTATTTTCATATATGAAATCGTTATTTAAAAATAAATTATTTATTGCGGGATCTTGATTTGTACATGATGCATCGAGGATCGATTAATAAACCGGCGGGACTTGTTGAATGGGTTGAATGAGTCGAGCGTTATTATTTTGGACACCGATTTCTTTGTAAGTATATATTTCGTATTTCTTATAGATGTGAATATATATGTATAAATTCTTTATATATATTGAATTTCTATTTCTTCTTTGAACAGTTGTACATAGAACGATCATGGCTGCATATTATTGAGAATATTCAAACGCGACAATCCTTGCAACATGCTATATCGAGTGGGCTCCTGCGATAATTGGTATCGGACGATCCGTGGTAGAAGGATGGGCCAAAATCATAGATCATGGCTTCTTCTTTGAGCAGGTAACTTATTTATACAGTGACTAATTATAAAATAGATTTTTGTTCGTGCCTTTACGAAATTGAATCTCTTTTTACAGATCATCATCCCTTGTTTTAGCAGAGGTAGCGTTGTTTTGGCTCGAATGCACATGATGGACGGGGTGTGTGAAATCTTCGATCCAGTATATTATTCATTAGACCCCCGACGACAAGAGGAGCGGTTAGAACATTTGTGGGGCTTGACTGCGTTATTTACACAGTTCTTACTCAGAACTCGTTGGTTTGAAGATAACAGACTCGGTCTTCGTGCCTTTCCGCGTGATTTGGTGATGATATTGGCTCCCGATGTGCACGCTTCGACAAGAAGACTCACCGGTCGAACGTTCATGTGCATGTACGCCGAACACTGTATTTCAGGTTCCCCGAGCCTTGAGTGGGATAATGAGAATGTATATGGCTACCGAAAGAAAATAGCTGCTTCTATCTTTGAATTATGTTAACGAGAGTTTTAGAAAGTGGTTGAAACATGTTACTAATTATTATGTAATAACCTTATTTGTATTTGAGTGTATTTTCTTGAATATTGTAATATTTGTATTTGAGTATATTTTCTCGAAGGATATCACGAGTTTGGTTTAATTTCTTCCCAACTTCTTACTTTAGTATCATATGTGAGCTTAATCATCAATATTAACATCATATATTAACTTTAACATATATATATATAGCAATTAAGCACCTAAACTAAAAATTTTCAATTTCAACATATGAATCTAGAAAATTCTAGTAAATTCATAGAATGCTTAAATTATCATATTAAACTCATAAATTCATAGAATGCTTAAATAAAATCAATATCTCATTCAATTAATGGGATGGTAAATAAGGACATGATTGTCGCGTGTGATCTCATGGAACCACAAGCCACACCTCCCACGCACGACTTGTCTCGCTTGACCCCATCTCTCCTCCACCGATCTTTGATGGGGACGTTCGGTTGGATGACGATGGCGCCCAACTTTCGGACGACCACGCAGCCGGACCACGGTGTGGCAATACTTGACCAACATGACATCGGTAGGAAGCATCCAACCGGATTGGGCGAACATGATTTACTCTGTATGAGTAGGCTGTAATAGCTTCTCGTGATAGTATTCTCCCACATAGTGGAAATTTGGTCATCTTTATGCCTGCACAAATTAAAATTCAAAGATAAAAACAATGATAAAGTTGTTAGTTATAAATTGGAATACCGTACTAAAAAATTATATTTAGTATGTAGCTCCATACCGTATAGTCAAGAATCGCATGAGAACACGGATCGATCCATGTCCCACTCCAAGCACGAGCACGATTCCGTCCCGAGATTGACATTGAAGGTTTGGTTTACGTCCTTAACTTTGAATGTGTCGTTACTTTTGGGCACTATAGTATACCGGCGTGATCTCTCAGCTCACCCGTATCTTGCGATGACGACTTCAGGGTTAGGTCGGTGGGGTATGCTCTTCTTGCTTCAAGTCTTTGATCAAACCAATTTTCTATGATATGACGAATCGCTTCAACCATAGAGCAAATGGGCAATCGTCTTGCCCACAACAACCGAGCATTGAAGGACTCGGCAATGTTGGAAGTCAGGTATAGCCTCAGCACACTTTGATCTCGCCCACTTCTCAACTCCTACCTCTGTAAACTTGCCATATGCACCACCGGTGGGTCTATCTTTAGCACGAGGACTTTAACATGTTCATTGCTTTGTCAAACTCCGCCTCCCGATATGCATAAGCCGCCTACGGTACAATGCCACCGACGGTTTCCCAAAAGGCGTGATTTTTTAGCGTATGGTAGTAGCATAAGCCGTGGGCGTTCTCCGAAAGACATTTTCACAAGATTGGATATCTTGACGTGCGCGTCGACACAATCAACGCCTCGAATTCGACGGTAAGTAGTCTTCACGTGTCCCGAAACCAAGTCCATGATAAATCATTCTCGATCGGACCAATTCCATAAGCCAATGGAAAAACTTGCTCGTTGTCGCCCTTCGAATAAAGAACAAACAATATACCCTTATTGCGCCCTTCAGTGCGTGCCATCCACAACAATAACGGGCCTCATGCACGTGTAACCTAGTCGGTTTGGAACCGGCGCTACAAAAGGTGGCGAAACGACCATCGGTCCAATATCCAAGTCAATCAACGAACCGAGATTAGTTGTCGCAACATGTGAAGATAACCCGTGGATCGATAGGATTGTTCATACCCACCATATATCATCTCGATTGCCTATTACGAGCTCTCACCGATGACGATATGATGGCGCTGCAGACGCCATACTCGTTGTAACTCGCCATAATCGATCCGGCTTAATGACTTCACCGTCCTCGCGTATTTTCACGCTATGTATGTTGCGATCACACGGCTTTGACCTTGCGCGCTTCGGTATTCACGAGATCATCTACACAGTGTGTACGGCATCAAACTTGCGCACAAACCAAAACCACCACATTGCGATGCGCGCGCAATAGAAACGGACACCGATCACGATATCGCATTTGAACGTAATCCGGTCCGTCCGATCGCGAATAACAAATTACGCTCTTTGTTCCATGTGCCACAACCCGACCGATATCTTAAGGTCCACCTTGTTGTTGAAGATGGAACCTTCGCCACCATCGAGGTTCGGAATAGAGTCAAGAGGACTAGCAAAAGATTGTTCAAGCCTCATGAGGAATAACGAGCTAGCCAATTGCTCATCTCTTCCATTTGTTCTACCTCGAGTGCCTCGGTTACCACTGCGTGTTGCTCGTATAATCATCCCAAGCAATTTTCTATTCCACCTCTCGACGTATCCACGCATCAAATTCTACAAACGTGCGAGATCACATTTGCGGCCGCACGCCCTCCTCCTCTTCTTCATCGACGATGTTTATTCTTCACCGCCGACGACGTATTCATCATCATCACCGCCAATGATCGCGATCGCGTCACTTCACGCACATGTTGCGGCACTTCGAGGTGTATCTTGCCCAAACCAATCATATGCTCCAAATTGTTGTGTGAATGACTCATCCGAGATGAGTATTGTGAAGTGTAGTCATCTGTTGTATCACGTGGTTGCTCGGTGTGGCATATATGCTTGTGTTCGGTTGGGAGCCGACGCCCGTATGTCACATACACTCGGTTGGGCATAAACCTCACACAATCGATCTAGGCGATCATCGGTGGTCAAAAGTGATTTGATAAATCTACCACTTCGAGATCTCGATATATAATGTAGTTGGTAGTCGAAAGAATTTGCTCCCGTATGGAATTAATGCTTTCTCTAACTCCCAAATAAGTGCATTATCGGTCCGAACATAGGTATATGATGATGCACCGCAGATGTTCAAACAATCATCCCAACATCCTCCATATCTAATGATAATATTCTTCCACCCCATCGCCTAATTAAATCATACAAATACACAATAATTAATTAAAAATTCATTAATTATAAAACAAACATCTAAACTAAATAATCCAAATTAAATATAAAAACAGTAACATTGATCACGAATGTTTAATAATAAGAACAATAAATTATAAACTAAACTAAACTAAATGAAAAATTCAAAAATGAACGTGTATAAATCGCGATTCACCTAAACTAAATCAAATAATAATTCACATAAACTAAATAAATAATACAAATCAAATAATAATTCACATAAACTAAATAAATAATACAAATGCACAATAATGGACGTGTATAAATCATCTAACATTAAGTATAAAACAAATCTCTAAACTAAATAATAATTAAATATTATAATTCATCGGGGACGGATATAAACCATAATTCACCTAAACTAAATTAAATAATAATTCACCTAAATTAAACTAAATGTTATAAATTAAACTAAACTAAACTACGCGACCAACCCCCTACCCCTAAAAAATTCAAAAAATTAAACTAAATATTATAAACTAAACTAAATGAAAAATTCACCCCCGCGGCCAACCCCCTACCACAACGGCTAAATGAAAAATTCAAGTGCATTGGTACGTATTTATAATAATGAAACTAAACTAAACTAAATTAAACTAAATTAAACTGCAAAACTATAATTTAATTCAACTACAAAATAAAAATTTAATTTAACTTCGCACCATGACAACCCCACCCCCACGGCCAACCCCACCCCTAGCGGCCAACCCCACCCCTCATGCCAACGCCACCCCAAATGGCTAAACTAAAAATTCAACTAAAAATTCAACTACACTAAACTAAACTAAACTAAATTAAACTAAACTAAACTATTTAATTCATCTAAAAATTCATAATACACAATAAATCATACGCACAATGGTTAATTAATTATTCATACAAATGCACAATGGTTATACGATGCCCTAAATAATTATTAATTGAAATTAATTAAAAATTCACCTAAATTCATCTAACAATAATTAAGGAATCATATATATAACAAATACATCAAAATATTGAAAGTGAATGATTCAGTGAACGAAAAGAATGAAATATATAGGTAGAATTCTGATAAAATTCATGTAATTAATGGTGAAGTAAATTCACTGTAAATATTTGTTGTCATAGTTGTTGGCGAAGTAAATTCACTGCAAAAAGTTGTTGATTTATTTAATTTTCATTAGTACGAAAGTTGTTGGTGTATTTAATTTGCAAAAAGTGGTTGGACGAGTTGTTCGTTTATTTAATTTTCATCTCTAATAAAGTCATATAATTAATAATTAATAATCAAATTCAATTTATAATTAATTTATAATTAATTAATAAAGTCAGTATAATTAATAATTAATAATTAATGATAAGGATTTCAATTTATAAATAATTAATAAAATTAGCGGCAAACCACCCCGCCCAACCCACCCCGCCGGCCAACCCCTGGGCGTACAACCCCTCAAGGCCAACCCACCCCTGCCAACCCCACCCCCGCCAACCCCACCCCACTGCCAACCCACCCCACCACGGCCAACCCCACACTACCAACCCCACCCCCACCCCGTATAATTTAATTTAATTTAATTTGTACATAATTATAAAAAATAAGATTTCAAGAACTTTAATTTAATTTAATTTGTAAATTAAATTAGTTAACGATTTTGATATTTGATTTGATTGATATTTGAAATGATCAGACATTTACGGCAAATCCTTCAAAATATATTTAAAAATGAAATGGGTATATATCGCACTCTTTTTTCAAAAGGATATAAACCGCTTTAACTTTTAAAAAAATGGCATTCCCATATATTTCCACTACTTTTTATGTACTGATCTTATAAAGATCAAGTTATATTTCAGATAGACTATTACTTAAGATATAGATACATTCTTTTATTTGATTCTCTCCCTACACATACATATAGATTGAGTTATAATAAAAACTTTTTTTTATATGAATCTACGAACTAATACACTTTATGTATAAATTAATTTGCTACAATAATCATGATGAGAAGTGTTGTTTTTTGCCATAATTTTAATAGTACATTTACTTTCTACGTAAAATGTATTAACTTTTATATAAAGTGTATTGATTTGTAGGTTCTTTCAAAAATAATAATAATTTATTTGAGCCATTATATATATATATATATATATATTATTGGGACAAGTTTATATATATAGTCAATGATTTTGATTATATTCCAAAATCTCATTGATGAAAAGCTTTGGACATGTATAATTTCTTATGTTAGACAAGCTCATCTATTAGAGAGCTTTATATTCTAAGTGTAAGTCAGCTATTTGTTGCAATTGACGTATTTGTGAAGAACTGAAGAAATGAGAAGCGTATCTGATCAAAGAAGATAGAACTTGCAAGATCGAATTTACTCTGCGCATTTGGCAGTGCACCTGAAACAAAACGAATGTTTACTTAAAGTGCAAAACCAAAAGATATAAGCCAGACAAGTATGATGTCAAGATTTTCAACCTTAATTTCAACCAATGAGAAAGAATCAATAGCGTACAAATTTGACGCATAAGTCCTATAATCTGCAACTTCGACAAATTGACTCAACATTTATATAAAATATAGTTTATTCTCATAAATACATTTGCCTCAATAGTTTTTAGTATCATAATAAATTGAAAAATCAATTTTAGGATATAGGTTCTCGTGATAACCGTAGAGAAGTAGTCCATCATATTGGCCACTCAATATCCACACTAAGGGCCACCAATAGTGCTGCAGGATTGGAGAAATCTGCATAATGCAATCTGTAAGGATTCCGGAGCAAGATTGACCCCAAAAGTTGTTTAATCCAAGAAAGTTCACACTAAAAGTGAGAAGACAAAATGTGGCAACCATTATTTCCTAACTAATAATAATGCTGGTCAAGCACATAAATAGATTAGACTATAGGGTACTGTAGCATCTTATTCCAATTAATGTGACATAAAAATGACATGATAAATATGATGTTGGTGGCTCGAATTATCTACATGGAAAATGAGCATTGCATGTGCTTTGTTTTGTTATACTTCAACTCATCCCATCATGAGAAAGGGGCCCTATTCCATATGACATGATACTCTGACCATAATACAACATTAAGTCACATACAAAAGAGGCGACATGATACTATGATTTCATTCCTTGTTTCTCATGCAATCGTCCAAATGGAAAGACATCATAACACTAAATCAGCAATAGTTTTTCTATGTTTGGCTTCATCTTCTTGGAAATCGCTTTATGCATGCCATGTTTTCATTGGCAATAACTAATTCCACCGGAGAATAAAATTGTGAAACCGCGTTGATATATGTATTACTTCAATATTACAATAATATTTATTTTTAATGATGATCGTAGATTGTACAGAAAGATCATCTCCAATACACACTCTCACACAAAGTGATGCGTTTCGGTAGAAACCATCTCAAGTTTAAGAATGAGAACCAATTCGGATTAAAGATCTTGACTAGATGATCAAGATTGATTTTTGCGAATATCTTATTTCTTTATGTCTAGAAATAATGCTTCCTTTACGATATTTTTTGAATCTATTACAACAATGTATTCTTTATGAAAACTATCGATCATACAAAATAAATTATATATCTATTATTGGTGGCCATATACAAATAAAAATGTAACAAACATTTTCACCTCAAATTATATCTAATAATTTTTGGGTCATTTCCCATTGATCATGCCTTTTGTTATATATATATATATATATATATATATATATATATATATATATATATGGGAGGTTAACGTGAGAACCATTTTTATTGTGAGAACGTGAGAACCAAAAAATGATGAATTCATAGTGAAAGTTGATGAATCCACTGGGAAAGTTACTGAATCCAAAAATAGAATTTTTGCCCTCATGGGATTCGAACCCGTGAAAAATTCGAATTTACAATTCATTAACTTTCTCAATGGAATCATCAACTTTCATAATCTAATTCATTGGTTCTTAGTTTTAGGATAAGAATGGTTACATTTGAACCAAACTCTATATATATATATATATAGGAATTGGATTTCAAATACAAATAAATCTTAAAGTGTAAAATAATAATTATTTTTAACCATTGATTCGTGAAGATCTACGGTGGATTCATCCCCTTGCTTGATGAATTCAAACATTTGGGTATGAATCTCATGATGGACGGATTTTTATTTTTTTGAATTCAGACAATTCCACGGCAAATTCAGACGCTTTCATGACGAATTCAGATGATTTCATGTGTTCGTAGTTTATATGTATAGGGGAAAGTTCAAATAAAAATCTTATTTAAAGTGAAAAAGTGAGAACTATTTTCAGCCATTAGATCACGAAGATTTACGGTGATGCATCACTTTGCGGGATGAGTGCATTGTGCACCACCCGGGTTCGAATCCCATGGGGAACGAAAATTCAATTTTTTTTTCGTACAGTAATTTTCATAGAAAATGCATTGTTCTCATGTTTGTAGGATATAAACGTTTTTACAATAACCTACCCCTATATATATATATATATATATATATATATATTACTACTACTACTACTTATGTTGTAAATATTAATGTACGGGGAATATAAGATAATGCATTAAGTATTTATGTGTGCAATGAGTCATTAATTTACAATAATAGGAAATCCTTTAATATATCTTAGCTTGAGTGAAAACAATTTAAACAATGCTCATAATAACTTTTATTTGATTCTACAAGATTGACACAATCGATCCTTACAATTTGCCCCTCAAATCTACTGGTAAAAAATGCGTGAATTTCGTGTTCGAACAAATTCCTGTTTACTGTTGAGACAAACAGAAGTTGGGACATTTAATGCCCTCTTTCGAACCTCCCAAACCATCTAGTGGACTTTTTACTAACTACAATGTATTCTTTCCAAAATTTGCATTAAATAATCAATATATTTAACTTATTGTATACATTGAAAGTTCATTTATAATCATTTCTTGGTCATATTCTTTAAGGTGATGAATGTTGATGACTATGGTCCCATTTTTGTTTGGGATACCCCATTTAATTAGTTATATTATAAGGCCTCCGAACTCCTAAATATGAATTATTAGGTAACCTTTTCTGACTTTTGGTACATGTGCTTCTGATTATGGCCATAATGCCTTAATCCATATATTATTAAGCCAGGAGGTCCATTACTGGCCCTCTCTTTACTTCTTTTAATTCATAACATACAAATTTGAAGGCAGAATTTCTAAGACCACATGAAATTGTAAGTTACGAATTATTAACAAATAGTTGACCAATCACATATGACCCTATAAATTAGTTGAGTTGATTATAAAAGGTTATAAAATGCATAATTGTCGTCTAGAGCCTTAGTATATGCATGTAGAAGTGGTCTTTTGTGCGAAGTTCATATGTGCGGACATTGATACTTTTTTCAATACAAATGATATTTTTCTTCAATATAAATGATATTTTGTTAAGAATAAATTATATTTTTGTCCGTCCGTACGGTGGATGTACATGAGTTATTGTGATGCAGATAAACTCTCACCGAATTAGCCTCTTTTCATACATAAAAGCGCAAAAGAAAAGGAAATTTTATATCAAAATTAGTAATTTTATCAAAAAAAAATTTAAAACGAAAACCATCTTCATCCATCAAACGCTATCTGAAATTACAATATCGTTTAGTCAATCAGGTCAACACTATCGTACCAAACCCTAGTGGAATCTATAGATTTCTGGAAAATTTAGCTAAAGCATTGCCGCTCTATTAACCATATGCTTAATAGAGATGACGAAAATGTTTCTTTGCCCCCAATATAGCTTTAAACATTTCCCAACACAACACAATTTTTTAATTAAAAATATAATTTCGTCTGTCATTCTTAAAATTCAAGCTCGAAATATGGGTGATCGATCTTAATTTCGTAAGGAAATAAATGCTTAAGAACACTGTGGATTTACGTGGTTCGATCTATGAATAAGATCTCGTCCACGGGAGAGAGAGTATTCGTATTGAATGTGTAAGCGATTACAAAGAGTGTGAATGATCTATTTCGCCTAATCTAGCCTCTATTTATACACAATTATTTAGACCTAGATCTTAAATCGAGGTCTTCTAAATAGGATTCGAGATCTAGGATAGGATCTTAATCCTATCCCTTCTCGAACTAGGATTCATTTAGATATGGCCGAGCCTCTCTGCGTTCCCACCGGTTTTAGGGGTCTTGGGTCGAACTTGTCCAGCCGAGCTTGACGTCGGCTTTACAGATTGGGCACGATGCTTGGGCACGACGGTTGGGCCATATCCTATCACAACCCCCAAAAAAAGACGCAGGTTTGCAGGTCGATTGGTTTTGGGTTGTTTATGCCGAGGCGGGCGCGGCGATCCGACTTGGTATGTGTCAATGTTTCAAAGTCATATGCCACGCTTGCGCAGGCATCTGCCGAGGTTGTCTTGTATTACTATCTCTTGCCGAGGCGTTAAGTCGAGGTTTTACGCTCGGCTTCACCGGCCAGCGTTAAGCCGAGGTCTCTGGTGACTTCACCGGCGGCGTTAAGCCGAGGTCTTCCAGTGGTCTCTTCCGACGGGCGCTAAGCCGAGGTCTTCTGCTCGACCACCGGGCGGGCGTTAAGCGAGGTCTCCGGCCGACTTCACCGGCGAGGCGTTCGAGGTCTTCGGTGGTCTCTTCGACGGCAGACGCTAAGCCGAGGTCTCCTAGTGGCCTCTCGACGAGGCACTAAGCCGAGGTCCCCGTGGCCTCTCCCGACGGCGTTAGCGAGGTCTTCGCTTGGCGCCACCGACGAGGCGTTAAGCGAGGCCGAACACGGATTTTTCCCCGCCGCTGAGTACAGGACACGTGATACGCATTTAATGCGGCGGTTGGATTCCGATAAAGCGATAATGGGGAATATCTTCCTTGATACGCCATTTCTCATATCACTTTTGCTATTCAAAATTTCGCACTTTCAAACTTCGAGAAAAAACGATAACCATCGTTGATTCCTGAGTTCATCACCATCATCCTCGAAAAACCAAAAGTAAGTTATGGCTTCTTCTTCTAGTAAATCGAGCTCAGATTAGTTGCGTGTCATGCCGGATTCGCCGGCGGTTTTGCATGCTCCTCCTTTCGGGATTTTGGTAAAGTGTCTTCTTTTCTTCCATCTTAACAACCTCCGATGTAAAGGAGATTGTCTCCAATACTATATTTACGATATTATTTATGTTGCCCCGTCCCCGAGCATAGGGCTTGTGCCCTCCGGAAGGTTTTATCATCGTCGAAGACGACCTCGGGCGGTCTTCGTATTCTTACCCTCGTGTATATGTCGAACTTCATCAGATGTTCGGCATATCACTCGCCCAACTTACGCCAAATTCTTTTCGCATCCGGTGGGCCTAGGTGTCTATGCCTATCGGCACAACTTTCCTTTCACTTTGGGGCTTGTTCTCCGCTTTGCAACTCGAGGGTGGTTGGGGTGGTATTATTTATCACCCCGTCAGAAATCAAAGCGAAGATAAAGTCGAAGATCTCGAACCGGCGTAAGAAGTTTTTCTTTGTCGGTTCGAGGATCTCGAGTTTACATGGCGATCGGAGAAGATCGCCGATGTGGTGGTTGATGAGATTGACGGTGGCTCGAGGAGGCCTTTGGGCGTAGTAGGTCTCGTGGATGAGGCCTTTACCGAGGCCGAGCTTGCACCGCGGGCTTAGCCCTTATGATCCTACCACCGAGGTGGAGTCGGTGAAGGTGAGGCCCTCCTTCTCTACGTCTTTTGTTGCATGATTTTCCGTGTGTGTATGCCCCGACTTGTATTTTTTTTGCAAGGTGAACCCGATCGGGATAAGAAGAGGAAGAGGAAGGAGTCGGCCTTGGTGCGAGCTCCCTCCCGATTTTGAAGGATGTCGAGCTCCCTCCCGGCGTTGAAGGATGTCGGGGATGTGCACAGAAGCGGCGAGGAGGCTTCAAGTCTCCCGAGCCGCAGCCTCTTAGGCGCTTTAAGAGGTTAAGCGTCTTATCCCCGAGGTCATGTTCTTGCCGACCCGAATGTGTCGTTGGCTCTCGGCATTAGCTATCTTCCCGAGGTAGCGACTTATCCTTCTTCCTCGCAAGTAATATAAATAATGTATTCTTCTCGACCGATGGGATTACAGATGGGGGTTGAGGTCGTGTCGGCCGAGGTGGCCAATATGTCCGGGATGGCCCGGATGTCGGTTTCATGCGGACTTCTTGAAAGGGCCGTTAGCGGTTTGACGGGTGGCGGTATGTTCGAGGAATGGAGGAGGAAGACTCTCCTCGTCCAAGAGATTAGCGAGGCCGAGGCAAAGATCCGGACCTCGTCAAATTGAAGCGGCGGATACGGGCGGCTGCCGAGGCGGCGCGGGCGATGGAGGCGGCAAGGGCTGGGGCGGCGGAAGCGCGGCGGAGGTCAAGTCGCTTTAATGAAGGCAGTTGGAGGAGGCTCGGCATCGGGAGGCCGAGGTGGCGAGCTCGCGAGAGATGCTTGGGCATTTGCGAGAGGCTATTCGCTCGGGGCCCTCGGGATGGTTGGTGATGCGCCGAGGTCCTCAATAAGCGCACCGACTCGGATCTGATCGAAGAAGTCGCGAGGACTATCAGAATCGATAAATCAAGTATGGGTATGAGAGATAGAGGATGATGTCCGAGGCGGGCCTATTTCGATGTCCTTGTTCGCGCCCGAAGGAGCTTCCGTCTTGTGGACCCCGACTTCATCCTCGGTTCGCGACCGCTGAGTCTGCTCGCGCCGCCCGTGATCGAGATCCCCGATCGACGCCTAATGGCTGATCTTGCAGGGGTCGGGAGGCAACAGCTGGGGTTTGGTGACGAGGCTCCGGCAGCCTCGAGGAGGCCGGCGAACTAGGCGGTTAGGCGGAAGAGGCCGAGGCTTTCCGAGCTCGAGGCGGTGAGGTGGATAGGCCAAGCTTCGGAGGGTCGATTGATCCCCCTTTTTTTGAATGTAAATGTACATTGGTTTCGCTTAGGCGTATTAATAAAATCACAAGTTTATGCGAGAAAACTTATCTTTTATTCATTGTCGCTCAAATGCTTGATCTTCTCCTCGGTTGAACCGAATATAAGACTTGTCACATACGAATTGAAAGAGGTCGAACTCCTCCATATAAAGGGACAACGAGCCATGTGCGTGAGTCCGATATTAAGCATAGAGTCGCCGGAGAGGCGTGACGGCTTCGTGCTCGTCTTTTGCAATGGAGGAGTCGCTCGAGGTCGCCATGAGAAAGGCTAAATTAATAGCCGAGAGCATGCCGAGTACGAGGAGGTCATCCATCGAAATGGTGGGATGACTATCCCGGAAGTTGAAGCCAGGTTGTCGAGGCCGCCGCTTTGTGCGAGGTACCGCGTGAATATGGCCTGACCTCACGCACCACTTCAGCAAGATCGTTGAATTAAAAAGGCTCGGAGGCATTTACAAGACCGTCATTGCTCGACAACCACAAACAAGAAGCTGCTCGACGGGATCAGAGGCCTCTTCTTCTCACGGGCTTCCTACCACAATAAATGCTCGATTTTGACGATCCGTGAGGATAGCTCAAGAGAGGCGCTATGGCCCTCGAACGACGTGGATCCTCGCCGGGCGGGCCGGGCGTCATCGAGTGGCCGAGGTCGATCTAGCGTAGCTCTATCGCCGAGTGGCCGAGGCGAGCTCATAGTGTAACCGAGGGCGGGTAGAGGTATGATTAGTATAGATGAGTCATTGAATCCCGATTTTTCTAGGGATTGGCTCGCTTTTTCCCTCTCGCCTCCGCCTCGTAATATGTAATCGTGATAACTTATTTTTGAAATAAGAAAGATTTTTTGCTTCAGATTGACTTTATATTGAACAAAAGTAATATATGAAGTCTTCGAATAAACGAAGGAATCCGTTCTCATGAAGGGTAGCTCGTCCTTGTAGAGTTCCGCCTTCGAATTAATTGTTTTTGCCGAGGTCGCCGGGAGGGTGGTCCCTTATTTCGCCTACATAGAGAGAATCGTCTTGAAATAAACGAAAGTAATCGATCTCGCACGTAGGAATGGTTCCTGCTGCCGAGGTTATCGGGAGGTGGTCCCTTATTTCGCCTACATAGAGAGAACCGTCTTCAAATAAACGAAGGTAACTGATCTCGCACGTAGGAATGGTTCTGCTTTTGCCGAGGTCATCGGAGGGTGGTCCCCTTACTGCCTACATAGAAGAACCGTCTTCAAATAAACGAAGATAATCGATCTCGCACGTAGGAATGGTTCCTGCTTTTGCCGAGGTCATCGGGAGGGTGGTCCCTTACGCATGCTTAAATTCATCCTCGTATGAAACGAAGGTAACTGACCTCCGTCGAGGGAATTTGTCCTCCGTAGAGGGTATAGAATAATATCAAGATTAATTATGCATTAGTGACAAATAAAACATGAACAAAAATAAAATTTTATTGATAAAAGACGACGTAACAAAGTAAGACTCAGACTCGATTAAACAGGACTCTGAAAACACGACCGAACAAGACTCGACCTTTGACACTTATGCATAATATCTCTTCAGATGAATGATGTGTCATGCGTTGGGTAATTGCTCACCGGACAATTGGGCGAGCTTATAGGCCCCTTTGCCGAGGACTTCGTCGACCCGGTAAGGTCCTTCCCATGTGGCTTCCAGCTTGCCGAGCTGCACGGCTTTGCTGACTTCATTATTTCAGAGTACGAGGTCGCCCACTTGGAATTGTCGGGTTTTAACACGCTGGTTGTAATACCGAGCTACTTGTTGCTTGTACCGAGCTTCCTTGATGTAGGCGAGGTCTCTTTTTTCTTCGAGTAGATCCAGATCAGCTCGTAGATTTTCCTCATTTGCTTCGGCAGAGAAGTCAATGGTACGAGGACTCGGTACTCCAATTTCTGCCGGGATCACTGCTTCAGTTCCATACACCAAACTGTAGGGCGTTTCTCCGCTCGAGGTCCCAGTGTTTTCGGTATGACCAAAGACACGTGGTAAATTATCCACCCAAGGCCCTTAGCTTGGTCGAGACGAGTCTTCGGTCCCTCGACGATGGTCCGCTTGGTGACTTCGTCCGACCATTTGCTTGAGGATGGGCCACCGGGTGAATTTTGTTGATCCGAAGCTCTCGACACCACTCTCTCGAATGTCTTATCGGTGACTTGTGTTCCGTTGTCCCAAAGGAGGATATGAGGATGCCAAGTGACACACTATGTTCTTCCGCACGAAGTTGAGGCGTTCTTGGTTGTGATTTTGCCAAAGGCTCGAGCCCACCCACTTCGTGAAGTAGTCAATCGCAACAATTAGGAATTGAGCTGTCCCCGGTGCTTTACAAAGGGGCCTACGATGTCGATCCCCATTGCATAAACGGCCAAGGGCTCAGATGAGGTGAGGTCGGTGCCATGTAGCCTCGATGCGCTCCGTGGAGTCGACACTTGGACACTTTTCACAAGGTCAATTGTGTCCCGAACATCATCGGCAATAGTATTCCCATCTCACGACTTTTTTCGACAAGGCTCGGGGTCCGATGTGACTTTCGCATATCCTTCGTGCACTTCTCGAGCGTAATCGGCTCGGTTCGACCCAAGCACCTTAAGAGAGGAGATATGACTTTCAGATAGACCCCCCGCTCAATTGTATATCGCATAGATTTTTTCAGATGCTCTAGCTTCCAACTTGTCTTAGGGCGATTCGCCATTCTCCGTACTCTTGAATGGGAGTCATCCAATCGGGTTCTTCATCCGAGACTACGCTGACCTCGGCCCGTCATCGGCCTCGCTCTATGCTTACGCTTTGGACTTCTTCATCTTGGCGGGCTCGTTGACGACGATGCCAATTTACTTAAGATGTCATTTCGGCTGTTTTGCTCACTCGATGCGAACTATCACAAAGTATGAGAAAATCATTGTGCTTTTTGCTTTTCCGAGGTATTTCTTCATCCCGTTGCTTTTTGCCATTATTTCAACATTTAGCTTACTACGACCGAGAATCACCGTGAACTCATGACGGCTCAGTATTTGGAGATTTTGAGCTAGGCGAAGTTCTCGCGATCAAGGCTTCATACTCTACTGTTGTTCGTATTTTTAAATGTGAACCAAGTGAGTAGGTGATCTCTTGGCCGTCCGGCCCAGGGAGTAAGATTCTGCGCCCGCTACTGCTTTTCCCGAAGCCCGCCAACGAGAGTTGCCGGACCTTTCCTTTGGTATTTCATCCATTGGTTCGGCTTCGCATCGCCTGGACACGGTGGGCTTGGGCTTCGGCCGACGGTTAGCCTCGCCAGAAATCCGCTAGGCTCGACTTTGATGGCTGGCGGGCGTAAGGATATATCGTGCTCGCCAGTTCGATTGCCCATTTCGCGATTCTCCCTGAGAGCTTGGCTCGTCAATACTTGCCAAGTGGGTAGTCGGTGAGGACTTGTATGGGATGTGCATGGAAGTATGGACGTAGTCTCCTCAAGGCGCTTACCAATGCTAAGGCAAGCTTCAAGGGCGACACCGCTTCCCTGCCTTTAGTGCTCGGTGATGAAATACACCGAGTCGACGTCCTTCCTCTCGCACTCAAGACTCCGACTTATGGATTCGTCCGAGGCGGCGAGTAGAAAAAGACTTCTCCTCTTCTGGGACGGATAGAGTGGGAGTTTGGCGAGATAGCTCTTGAGATCTTCAAAGCGAGGACTTGTACATCATCCCATGAGAATTTGGGGCCTTTTGAGTATCTTGAAGAAGGGTAGTCGCTTATCCGCGGCTTTTGAAGAGCGCTGTCTTGACTATCGGCTATGCACCGTCACCAGGTACGCTATGGATGGTCTTTGGCATGTTCATTTCCAAATGGTTTGGACCTTAGACGGGTTGGCTTTTAGCCTTCTTCATGAAACCCAAAGACCCAAGAACTTTCCGCATCGGACCGCAAATGTGCACTTATGGGGTTCGCCTTGAGTTGATTTTCTGGAGAAGGCCGAGGACGATCCGAGGTCGGCAACACATGCGGCTTCCTCCTTGCTTTTGACGACGATGTCGCTCACGATACCTCCACATTCGACCTATGTAGGGCTTAAATACTTTGTCCACCATCCTTTGATAGGTGGCCCTGCATTCTTGAGGCCGAATGACATCTTTTTATACGCAAAGACTCAAATCAGAATGAAGGCCGTCTTGGCAGCGTCTTCGTCGTCCATCGACTTGGTGATACCTTTTGTATAAGTCCAAAAACGAAGACTTCAGATCCGACCGGCCGTCGACCTTCTTGTCAATGTTGGGAAGGGATAGCAACCTTTGGGCAATGTTTGTTGAGGTCGGTGTAGTCAATACACATTCGTCATCCCTCCTCCTTTCTTCACCATCACCGGGTTGGCTATCCGTGTCGGATATTTGACCTCGAACAAGATGCGTGCTTTTAACACCGGTTCACCTCGTAGTGAATGACTTGGTTCCGTTAAATTGCAAAAATTCTTTATTCGCCGAACTGGTTTTATGTTCGGTCGATGTTGAGCCGGTGGTGATGATACTTGGTGAGACTCGGTCATGTCGAGGGAGACCAAGCAAACACATTTCGGAATTCCCGTAGGAGTTGGATGATCCGATTCTTTATTTCGTGCGCTTGGTGAGACCAACTTTGACGACCTTTAAGGGCTCATCTTCGCACAATGCGACCTCTTCCGCCTTTGGTTGTGGGAGTACTTCTTGACCCAACTCCTCGGGTTCCTTTAATTGCTATGCTGCAGTGCCGGACCGAGGTCCCCGCACTCGTAAGGCAACCCCGCATACATTCCTCGCTTGCTTTTGATCACCCCGATCACGGTGCCCCCTTGTGGTGGGTATCTTCATTGTCATGTGGCACGCTGAGCATACCGCTCTTACAAATGCTCACCAATCTCGCCTAGTATGATGTTATATGGCGAGTGGGCCTTCACTACTTAAGAATTGCACCACCTTGGTGGAGCTCATTGGCGACTTCCCACCGTGATGTAGCTCTGTTATCCCTTCCGGGCTGTCTCTTCTTGACAAAGCTCGAGTGGTAGCGGCGCCAGGCGAGGCGCTTCTTCATCCCTAGCTTGTCAAAACATTCCTTGAAAAGGATGCTTACCGACGCACCGCTATCAATGTACACGCTTTCACCAACTTATTCGCGACCATCGCATGGATCACCAACAAGATCCCGGGGGGTACTATTAGGTGTACGGGTCGCCCTGAGAAGGTGATCGCCGTCCTTTCGAACCTCTTGTTGTTAGGCTCATTGGTTCTAGGACTTGGACTTGCCTTCAGGAAGACTTCGTGACTCACCTAGGGAGCCCCGTAATAGTGGAGATCACCCGTCATATTGGGACTCGTCGCCTCCTTCCTCATCGATGTCGCTGCCGCTTTTTTTGTGGGCGCACCCCTCTTCCTTTGCTTTCTTCTTCTTCTCTACGGTCGGCTTGGCGACCACGTGTTTGGTACTTCTTCGTGGGTCCATCCCGAACCAACATCTCTATCTCTCCCATGAGTTCTTTGCATTCTTCGATGTCGTGCCCATAGTCTTCATGGAATGAGCAATACTTATCCTCGGTTCGCGCCTCTTTCCTCATGTCATCGGTCGAGGCTTCTAACAGTTCATATGGAGTCGAGATTTCGCCTCGGCCGTCGGCGGGGTGTATTGAGGTCGCCCGGTGTCACGCGGACCGAGCCCGACCTTATAGGCGATGTAATCTTTCCAAGGCGCTCACGCCTCGTTCCGATCTTCCTTCCTTCATCTCTTCTTCCTTTTTCCGAGGCCCTCATTGCTCGCTTCAAGCGCTTTCTCTTATCGACCGTCCGCTTTGGCGAACCGGTTGGCAGGCGCGCCACTACTGCCGAAGACGGGGTTCGATTGACGATCTCTCAGATAAGGCCCCAGTAAGATGCCGCTTTGGAAGGCCGAGATGACTAACAGTCGCTCACGCCTTCGACCTTCAAACACCCTTGTTAAACCTCGCTATGAAATCATCGATGGACTCGTTACGGCTTTACCTTATGGTGAGGAGGTGCCGACGACGTTGACTCGCTACGGAAGAACCTTCGATGGAAGGTCGCCATCGGTCGCGATAGAGCCGATGCTTCCGTAGGCGCATCGTCGATCCACCGGGCGTTGTCGATTTAGTAACTCCGGAAGAGTTTGCACATATGAATCGAGCCGAGACGTTGGTTGATCATGTTATATTGAACTGCGAGAGAAAGTTCTGTGGATCCTCATCATAGGGGGCGATGCTCGGTACACCCGTATTTATCCGGAGCGAAGTGTTGAGTATCCTGCTTGAGAACGGGTGACTATTTTCCCGCACTCCATCGAAGCCATCCTCTCGAGATTGGGGCGGAGTACGACGATCGAACTCGTTTTGGTGACTCGGACCGACCTCACGGCGCCATGATGCCTTTTCCCGCGCCGCTGCTCCTTGGAGAGCGGGCGGAGTTCGCCGATCGGACTCGCTCAGCGATCGGAGCCGGCTTCGTGGTGGTCACGACGTCCCTCTCCCGCCGCTCGTTCTTGCGCTGGTCGGTTTGGGCCCCGACCTCTCGCTGTGGTGCCTCGTATCTAGATGAGGCTTGGCTTCGCTCGTGATTTGAGGCCGACCTCGTGTTCACGAGGTACCGGAAAGCTCTCCTTATTTTTCGAGAAACCCTCGACGTCGCTGAGGTTTACTTGCGGCCTTGAGGTTCCGGATTGTTGCTACGATTTCTTTTCGCTATGGTATCCTCGCCTCCCGCAGGCGGGTGTCCGTGCTCGCCGAGACATCGACATATCCTTCGGGGTTTCTTCCCGATCGGGCTCTTCCCGAGCCGGCGTTCCCTCGCCGCCGTCGGCGTTGTTGTTGCCGCGACGGTCCCGATCGCATGACTGTGTACCGTCATGATTATTTCCTATAACGGTGGTTGATCGAAAACACAAAATTTCGCTTTCCCACGCATCGGCGCCATGATCGATCTTAATTTCGTAAGGAAATAAATGCAAGAACACCGGATTTACGTGGTTCGATCTATGAATAAGATCTACGTCCACTTGGAGAGAGAGTATTCGTATATTGAATGTGTAAGAAGCGATTACAAAGAGTGTGAATGATCTATTTCGCCTAATCTAGCCTCTATTTATACACAATTATTTAGACCTAGATCTTAAATCCGAGGTCTTCTAAATAGGATTCGAGATCTAGGATGTGATCTTAATCCTATCCCTCTCTCGAACTATGATTCATTTAGATATGGCCGAGCCTTCTGCGCTCCCACCCGGTTTTAGGGTCTTCTTGGCTGAACTTGTTCAAAGCCGAGCTGACGTCATTTTACCAGACGCTGGCACGATCTTGGGCTACCGATACCAACATATCCTATCAATGGGTGTAGGTGCTATTCTAATGTACATACTTAAATATGAAACTACATAAAACTTACAACCCCATAAACAAAAAAATATAACTTGGTCAGAGATTTAAATAGATAAGAAATAATAAATGTCACTAGTTAATGGAAATTAATGGCTGCAAATTGCGAAGAGGAATCTCGCTAATCATTATTAATTAAAGAAATGTCACGTGCCACATGTCACCCATTTGAATGAGATCTATTGTTTTTGTATACTCCAACTCCAAGTTGAAGATGCTGATCGTTGATGCTCATGCTGATTGCTGACTTCCAAATGTACCTCCAGATCAGCAGTGCATATAAAACATACATTTTCTAGAACAAAACAAAAATTTATGAACCAACTGTCTATTAGTACATATTTTGAAATAATAATTCAATATTTTAATTAATTTGTATTCTATATTCGAAATATAATATCTTCATGAAAAATAATGAAAAATAATATTTAGACATAACATGATATTTTTATAAACGCTTTAATATTTTCCCTTAATTACTTTTACGCCCATTAAAGCTTAGATATCATATGTGACAAATATAATTGTATCTTAACTTCAATTTCCTTGTGTAAAGGAGATCAAAATTGGAGATTTAAAAAATTGCAGGCCTAATTATTTAAAACTTCTCGTCAGCTAGCAACAGAAACAGAAATGTGATTTACAGCTTGATCAAATCATTCAAGTACTGATTAGGAAGATCTTCCATACATCTATAATTTTCACACACACACATGTACTTTAATATATTAAAATAACATTAACAATACAGACATTCCTCTTCATTTTGAGTCTTACAACACCCTGGCGTACCTCAATTAAAATATCTGGATCATATAATTTTTTCCAACCTCAACTAATAATACATAACCAGCATTTATATATATTTTCTGATCAGTCAAGGTCCATCCTGTTAAATCTCCCTCCCACAAACATTTAAGATATTTACGCTGGTCAGTGTCGTAGCCAGAAAATATTAATAGAAGAGGCTAAACTATGGGGGTGTTTGCTAAGCTTATTTTAGAGAGTTTATAAAATGTTTTAAGACCTTATAAGAGACAATGTCTCAATAGCTTATAAGTTGTTAAAGTATTTGGATAAGCTAGAGAAAAAAATCATGAGTTAGAGAGATAAAATTGACGATAGATGAAATTGATAATATATATATAGGAAATAACAAACTATAATAAGGTTAATTTAATAAATTCACAGTTGAGCAATTTATTTTTAGGGGGATTTATAAGTTGTTGGAGCTTATTTTCACAGCTTATAAGCTGTTTAGGAGCTTATTTTATCAAACACTTTACAACAATTTATAAGCTCCTAAACAACTTATATACCATTTTAAAGAGCTTATAAGCTCAGCCAAACACCCTCTATATCATGATTATGGTAATAGAGACCGAAAACAAAATTTGATAAGTTTTATGATAGGATATGGCCCAACGATATGGCCCAACCTCTCAGCCCAACAACAGCCCCAAACGAGTGGGCCCAACCTAATGTTGCCCTACTCGGTTACGCTTAAATGACGATCCCAAACCCCAATTATGGGTAACGGTAATGAGGTAACGGTAGTAATCATGGGTAATAATGGTGGAGATCATGGTCATTATAGGAGGAGGATGACCCGCCAATCAAGGGATTCGTGGCAAGGTTTACGCTTGTGTATAAATAGGAGTTAGATTGAAGGTAAAAGGGTTAGCAAATTCTCAATACTAGAGCCCTTTGAGATACTTGTCAGAATCGAATTATAGTAAACATCTTGAGGATCATCTCTCGTGGACGAGATCTTATTCTCGATCGAACCACGTAAAAGTCTCTTGTGTTCTTTCTCGCTTTCACAAATCTCGCATACTAGATTTATCATTGGCGCCGTCTGTGGGAACTCTCTTGAACAAAAAGTCGTGTTTTCTACAATCTAATGGCAAGGACACGCAAACGCTTAGTACTGGCCGGGCGATGTCGGTAACAATCGCAAGAGGACGATCGTGTGGTCACACAACGCCGGGAAAGGGAATCGGATGCTACCAGCGGTCACACACCGAGGGTCACATGGAAAATGCTTCCATACACCCTCGTGATCGCCGTCCAACGAAGAGGAAGACACCGACCTCGATGCGGTGAATGCGAGGTTCACCGCCTCCCACGAGGTCCTCGGTCGAGCAAAGGTCCGAGTTCCTCAACGCCAACCTCAATCAATTCCCGAGTTTCCTCAACCAAAGGATAAACGGAGCGGGCCTCAAGAGTGCCCGGCGGTGGTTACTGCAATCGAGGTCGCTACCTCTCCGAAACAATCAACGCTCATTACGACATAATGATCGCCCGATACTGTGGTTCATTCGCTCATACCCTCCGCAGAGTCGCTTCTCCACCTCGACGTGATACCCATGAAATGGACGGAAAGAAGGGAGGAAAGACGGTCGAACTCCCTCAAGAGACGCATGACGTCGTTATCGATCTCCCACTCCCGGAGAGGATGGTAACGAACTCCCGGATTGACCGACACGGACGAATTATCTCTCCTTTTCGGGAGATTCGATACACCTGCCACAACGATACCGGCCCGAATATTGCGCACACGATGGCCTTGGAGATCCTTCGACTTCCTATTTGCCTATACCACCAATATGGCAAACCAAGGGATGGAAGATTTCCATATGTAAGGTCTTTCCCGAGGTGCCGATCTCCAATGCTCGACGTTGGTTCACCTCGCTGCCCGACAGCATCCATTGCTTCAAAGACCTCACGGATCGCTCAAATGGCGCTTTTTACGAAGATGCCACCTCAACAACCTTCATCCGACCACATAATCCGTCAATGACGGGGCGAAACAATGTCGAATTTCATCTCCGTTCATCATGGAATCCCTTAAAATAGATGAGAGTAATGATCTCACATCATCAACGATTCAAGAACGGGATCCGACACGAGCTCGAATAAAGAGATCATCCGTGAGCGACCAAAGACGATGAGTCGCCTTTGACCCCGTTGACAACTTTGTCAAAGGGACTAGTCGGACCGAAAGAAGAGTGAGATCCGGGATGAGCAATGGATTGAGAAAGGAAGCCGGAGGATCGGGTCGAGGTGTCAACGCAAGTGCGTTCGAAAGAATAAAGAAGTGACCAAGAGAATCGGGCCGGGACCTCGGCCAAACCTCAGAATAACGATCGCCTCTATTCAAATCCGGGCGGAAATATTTGAGCTTCACACCGAGTCTTTTCAAAACCTCCTCCTATGAAGGGAGGATCCAAAAAGTCAACTGGAAAGTATTGTGACTACCACCAAGGGTACGGTCACGATACGTAAGATTGCAAGTCCTTGGGCTCACAGATCGACGAGCTCGTAGGAAGGGCGAAGAAGTACACCGCCGACTGGGCGGGTAATAAAAAGCGCAGAGGGAAAAATGGAGGTGGTAACAATCATGGACCGACCTCAACGGCAACCCGACACGAAGATGACGGGACGAAGGTCCCAATACAATGGAGCAAAGTTTACGCTATAACCGGTTGCTGCGGTTGGTACGACGAGGTCGTCGCTTAGAAATGAAGCTCGGAGGCCGATCCCGAAGAGCCGAAAAACAAGCGGCTCGAGATGGAGAAAATATCGTGTTCTCCAAAGACCACCCAAGACTAAGATCATGCCCCACCGTGATGCCATTACAATACAAGCCGTGGTGGGTAATAAAATGTACATCGGGTCTACATTGACATCGGAGCTCCGTTAGCATCATATTCCGGCTGCTCGATAAACTTGATGTCGAGGAATTGGACACACTCCGCACCTTCCCGCCACGGAGCTTTACTCAAGAGGTGGTTCAACCCAAGGTGTCATTACCCTTCCGGTCACCGTAGGGCGCGGCCTCGTGTCGGTCACCAAAGCCATTCAATTTTTCCCGGTCGAGCTCCTCCATACAACATTATCTCGGGAAGAGATTGGTCAGATGCGAGCTGCAGCCATCCGCCTGTACCATCTCACCATTAAGATACCCACCCCGTGGAGTGTTAAGCATTCAGGGTGACCAAACGGCGCCTAAAGAATGCCTACGAAGTCTCAACCCAAGATGCGTCCTTACCGTGCCTAGCAATTCTAGAACCTCCAGTTGCCACCTCGGGATGATCGTGATCGAATCTTCAAATATACGACGACGACCCTTCCAAAGTTGTCAAGGTTGGTACCAAGGTTCTACCAATATTCGCCGGCGGTCATGCACCTTCTAAGGAATATAGAGATGTATTTGCATGGTCTCCATTGGATATGACCGGGTCTCGCCCGAGCTCATAACTCATCGCCTTAACATTGATCCGCCACTAAACCGGGTTCGGTAAGAAGAGAAGTTTTGCGCGAGCGTAGCGGTCATAAGAGACGAGGTAACCCAACCTGTGAGGCTAAAATCATCAGACGAGGTTAAATACCCAACTTGGATGGCTAATCCCGCTAGTAGTTCAAAGCCGAGGAGGGATGGCGCATGTGTGTCGACTATACCGACCTCAATAAACACCGCCTAAAGGATCATACCCTCCCGACATCGACAAGAAGGTGGAAGCATTGGTCGGACATGAGGTCTTCGGTTTCTGGATTTATACAAGGATACCACCAAGTCTTGATGAGCCGGGAAGGCGCCTAAAAGCAAAAGCGTTCATTCTTGACTTGGTGTCTTTGCTACCGAAGATGCCTTTCGATGCTCAAAACGCTGGAGCTACCTACCAAAGAATGGTGGACGCGATCTTCAGGATCACATAGGAGAAATTGTTGAGGTCTATGTCGATGATATAGTAGTCAGCAAAAAGGCGAGAGCTGCGCCGTTCGACCTCGAAACTATTCTTGTTTCCTCGGTCGGCCACCTCAAGCTCAATCCCAGTGCACATTTGTGGTGAGGACGGGTAAATTTCTGGTGCCTGGGTTTCTCAAGAAGGCAAAGCCAATCCTACCAAGGTGAAAACGGTTGCTCGACATGCGGATCCCAAAACCATCCGTGAAATACACAAACTCACCGGATGCTGGCCGCCTCGGCCGATTCCTATCTCGAGCTGCCGAGAAGCGACTTCTTCTTCAAGATCCCGAGGAGAGCTCCGGACTTCACTGGCGGGAAGAACATCAGTCGCCGCGACGCGATTGAAGGAATATCTCGCCGACCGCCGACCCTATCCGCCCAAAGGTGAAACTCTATCATTATATCATGGCCTCGGACGAGGCGATTAGTCTTTATCTGATCTGCGAGATGAGGGTGGGACGACTCCCCATCTACTTCATTAGCCGAGCTCTCGAAGGACCGGAAGCGAGAACACCAACCTCGAGAAGGTAGCCAGGCCTTGGTGAGCGCTAAACGACGCCCGGCCTTACTTTCAAGCTCGTTCTATCCGGTTGTTAACGGACTTGCCTCTAAGACAAGTCTTATCAAAGCCGAGTCATCCGGGCGAATAGCTAAGTGGGCACTGGAACTCGTGAGCACGACATTTCATACTCCCCTGTGCCCGGCTATAAAAGGCAATCCTGCGATTTCCGGTGGAGGTCAAATTCACCGAGTCGCTCTACCAACGAGGTCACTCCCACCCTCACGGCGAAGAACTCGACTTTGCACCACCCGCCGGATGTTGGCGGATGTACGTGGATGGAGCTTCATGCAAGACGGGTAGCGGAGGCGGGTATCCTTCTCCTCGCCCGGATAAGCAAGAAGTGACATACGCCCGCGGTTTACCTTCCCACCACCAACAACGAAGTGGAATCTGAAGCATTGATCTCTGGACTCCGCCTAGCAAAGGAATTGAAAGTGGACAAAGTCCAGATATTTGGAGATTCCTGTGTCGTGGTAAACAGTATTAGGTACATACGAGGCTAAGGAGGATCGAGATGAGCGATGCTCTGAGAAAGCGAAAAAGATGTCGACCTCATTCGGATACCGGTGATAATCAAATCCCACGAGGGAAAAACAGCCGTAGCCGACATCCTTAGTAAATTGGCTTCGCCATCGGCAAACCGCCATGAGAGAAGTTCATTCCGAGCGCATTGAGGCGCCTCATATCGGCGTTATCTCGGTAGGCCGAACCGAACTGGATACGCCTAAAAGCATATCTGGAAGTTGGCACACTACCTCGGGGATCATTGGAGGCCAAAAAGATGATGGCGAAATCCGTAAGTATCTCGTGCATGAGGCTGCTCTCTTGGAAGTCTTACCTTCACCCTCCCGAGGTGCCTCGGGCGGAAGAAGCCGACTCGTGCTCAATGAAATTCACCGGGGTCTTGTGGAAGCCACATCGGTCGCGAGCTCTCTCAAAGAAGGCGAGGTCGGGATATTCTTGGCCCACTCGTGCAAGATTCGCCGAGCTCGTCAAAAGTGCCAGTGCAGTTCACCCACGGTCAGCGCCTCGATGATCTAAGCGACCTCTGAGTCCATGGCCTTTCATGCGGTGGGGATCGACATTGTTGGTCCGTTCGACCGAGCACCGTGTCGCCCGATACTTAGTCGTAGCCATAGACTACTTCACAAAATGGGTCGAGGCCGAACCACTATCGAGCCTCACGAAAGGTGAGAATTGCACCTTCGTGGAAAAATATAGTGCGCCGCTTACGCATACCGCACGCTCGGTCTCGGACAACGCACCCAATTCAGAGCAAAGCTTCATGGAGTGGTGCGAAGAACTTCAGATCGCTCAACGTTTCGCCTCGGTCGCGACACCCACAAGCGAATGGCGGACCGAGGTCACCAACCGCACGATCGCATGAAGGATTAAAGAAGAGTCGGACGAGCTAAAGGCGATCGGGCTGAAAATCTCCTCAAGTCATCGGGTCCTGCAGACCACACCTGACGTCGCACGGAAACCCCTTTCAGCCTGGTTCACGGTACCGAGGCCGTCATACCGGTTGAGATCGGTAGCGCCAGCCAGCACTCTTCACTTCGATCGGTAGCCGAACGAGGGAAGAGCTGGCGGGCAAACCTTGATGCCCTCGAGAGAAGCGAGCTAGCCTTCATAAACGAAGCAAGTATAAAGCCCAGTGTCGCACGGTATTACAACAAAGGGTCAAAACCTCCGGTTTCCAAATAGGCGACCTCGTCCTCATTTAAATAATGAAGCCAGAGAGCCGAGCGCCTTAACAAGTGGATCCAACATGGGAAGGCCCATACCGTGTTCACGAGAACCTTGGTAGGGGCTTACAAAGCTGTCTCACTTATCAGGTGCGCTTATCCCCTAACTCGCATATTTCTCATTTAAGGAGGTACTTACATAGTTTTGATTTCGGATCGCCCTTATGTTAGCCTCCTTATTTGCCTTGGTCGAAGTGCGATGTCATATATTTGTTGAATAAAATATTTATTTTTCTAATGAATATTTCATTTCATTTCATTTTATTCGTATCTGAACATCTATTTGGATATACCAGATTTAACCTTCACGAGGGGCCCTCACGAAGATAAAAAAAAAAAACCCACTAAGTAGGGTACTCACTAAGCGGCGCCCGCACTGTAGATTACTCATTGAATTGAACGTCTCGATTACCAGCAACGCATACTACTACTCACTAGTTTGAAAGTCTACATGCATGCATCTGATTACTCATTAAGTTGAAAAATCTACATGTATAAGACATCCAAATTGGATCTCACCAAATTATGGCAAATATACAAGATAAATACATTTACGACCAAACGAAGTCCTAAGCTATGTTTATACCTCTCTAGAGGAAAACGCACACTTGAAGCGAGTCTAAATACATTTATACCTACATACAAAGTCCTACACCATGTACGCTCATTCGGGTTTCCGGGCTCGCCTCGCCGAGACTCACTGAAGCTGAGATAATTTTGAACGAAATCCCCAGGTCGGCGATGGATACCCTAATGAACTCAGGCCTTCCACCCATCTACGAGGACGGCATCACCGGCCTGCCCGGAGTAGTCTGACTCGGCAGGCGGATTCGCCTGGGAATTAATCACGCATCCGAGGCCACACTCGACCCGCGAACTCGACGCCGGACCAGACTATGCCCTTGTCCCCAGCTCTAGCCCTTCCACGCCGATTTGCTGCCAGCCTCTCCTCCGAATCGCCGAGCGCCCTCTATATGCTCCATCGCCGATGGACCCATTTGACGGAGCACTTCGGCGTGGTCGACAGCCGCCTCCTCTTCGTGCTCTTCAATTATGGGATCGGCGTTGCCACATGTAGATGCGCCGGCGGGCGGGGCATGCGTCGCTTATGAATCGATTCTACATCTGCATGTATTTCGTGACGTAGTCGAGGCGCCTTTAAAATTCTTGCTATTTGGACCCTCCTCATCCTCAATACCATGCCCTCCGCCAACAAGCTCGAACGCGATCGTCGGCTTCCGGATATAGTAGTTCCCCAGTCCGTGGATTACCTTTTCTACGCATGCTCTTCCGAGATCCGAGCGAACCTGCATTGTCATTTCAAGCTGTTCCTCGCAAAGGCATCGATCGTCCATGGATCACATCTGCAGATAAATCGGCCCGCCTTCGAGATGTGCAATCCTTAACTTTAACGCCTCATTTTCAGCAAGGAGGCGAGCCACCATGATCGACTTCATGCAACTGCTTCGGTTCGGTGGACGATGCCGGTGCCTTCATCTTGTCGGCGATACCGAGTCACCGCGGATCGACCTCCTCCGGCATCACCTTCATCCTTCTCGGCCAGGGCACCTCGGACTTCTTTCGACTTTGTTAGCAACTCATGATCGAGTCCGCAGATTGAGATGAAGAACGCTAGAAATAAGACAATGAATAAGGCATTTTAACAAGATATGTCTATTATTATTCAAATGGAAGTTTGTACAACATGTGGTCCTATCGACCCCTAAAATCATCCTATTACATTGGGTCCACCGACCTCGTGCTCATTCACCGCCCTCCGACCTCCCCGGGCTGCTCGCTGCCGCTTCCTCCGGCCGCCGATCTCCCAAAGGACGTCCGAGCTCGACTGCCGCCCCGTTTGGTCCTCAACTCGGCAAGGAAGGCTTGAGCTCCACGTCTTCATCTTCCTCAGACCGAGTTCTGACCTCACGCGTCGGGAGTGAGCGTAAGATGCCAAGGCATCCACCACGAAAAAGAGGTCGCCCACGATTATGCGAGCATAATTCATGCATACCTCCGGGGTTCGACCTCAACCCAACCGTGTTGGGCCTTGTCAAAATGTGTCTCGGCCGCCAACTTCGAGGTGGGCACATATCACTGCGGCCTCATCACACCTGCAAGGTCGGAGATGAAGGAGGAAAACTCTCCGACTGATAAGCCTGTGGCGAAGGCCCTCGGCATAGGTCCTCGCCCACGCCAACAGGCTGCCTGTGGCGCCGCCTTCCTCTCGACCTCGGCAGCCTCCTCGAGCGCCCGCTCGGCACGGGCCACACGCAAGATCCGTCCTTCTTCTTGAGGGCGCTCTCACGCCATCTTTGCCACTGCCTCTACACTTTCGCCTTTGCAAGTTCGGCGTCACCAGTAGCGTCGGTACATGATTCAGCCAGACCCTCGGCTTGTCGCGCCGCGGTCTTCTCTCCATGGCCTCAGATCGCGGCGCCCTCAACAACAAGCCCGGCCATGCGGTGCATCTCACCCGCCATTGAGGCCGCATCACGAATATGGAATGCTTAGCAACACGTAACAACAAACTCACAAGGAGAAAGTAGCAACTTATACCTTTGGGAAGGATAACGGAGTGTTGGGCGAGCACCTCGGGAGGCTGGCCATGGACCTCGATTTCCGTCGGACCGAGGTTGCACGAGGATCGGTCACTAAGTCCTCGGGCGCCCACCACCACGGGCTCTTTGGGTGGATTCGCCGCTTCGCTTCTTCCTCGCAGCTCCCCCGCTCGCCGATGGTGCGGGCGCGGCGAGCTCGATGATCGACTTCTCCGGTGGGGTCAATCTTCACCGTAAGCAGAATGAGAATCTCGTAGCACAACGAATCGGATGGAGTAAATAAAATAAGAAGGTTGCCCTCACCCAAATCGGACCACATCGAGCTGGGCGTCGACCTATGTATTACACTCGACCCGGCATCATTCGTGTCATCTTCGGTATAATTGATCGATGGATCTCACCCATATCGCTCAACAGCTTCTCCATAGGGCCTGTGGGATTAATTTTCACGCCCTTTGTTGCTCGAGGTCTCACTCATACCTCGGGTACCCTCACCCATGAGAAGAAGTATCTATTCGCGTTGGGATACCTTCATGGGAAGCTATTTTAAACTTTAGGCGAGGTGAAAGATAATACACTCTCCTATAGACTTGATGCTAAAAACGCATCAAGACTTCGAAAGAAAACTCCTCGCCTATGCCAGAATAAAGCCAATTTTAGCCCAACCGCACCCAATAGAGTTGGAGGTCACAAGGCATATAGGGATTCGAAGTATTCTTGTAAACTAAGGAAAATAGGGGAAAAATCTAAGCCCACTATTAAACTATCTACATAGATGGTAATAAACCCTCCTGAGGGCCTCCATCGTCAAAGTTGAATCCTCCGGGAGGTGGTATTTCTCAGCAACTACCAAAAGCTCCTCCATCGTCAAAGTTGATCTCGCCCCACCAATCCTGATGCCATCCCATACTGAGGACACCGGTGAAACCCTAGAACTAAGTCCTATTGATCTACCTAGGCGATTATGGCATATATAATCCCTTATATTGGGATCTTGACGGCCAGAACCCGAAGCCGAACCAGAGTTATCAGAGCGAGAAGAGGAATGAGAAGGTGAAGAATACATACTTACTTTTTCTGGAGCGGAATTTCCGATTTCTTCAACAAAGTGTGAAAGAGGAATTGGGAATTTCTAAGGTTATACTCTGCGGATTCAAACGTCGAAGGAGAAGTGAATTGCCTCTTTTAGACCTATTTATAGGATAAATGGCGCCTAAAATCTGCCGTTCGCTTATCACACGTGCTATTTACTTGGATGTGTGACCGACGCGCGCACGCTTTTCGAAGTGCCCAACTACCGCCTGGCGCGTATGACGTACTCTCTGGAAAACAGACCGCCAGTCTGATCACGTGATGATTACTACAAGTTCGGACATCGGACTACGCCCATGTCCTTATACCAGAAGTATTTCAGGTCGGACCTCGACCTCCTCCTGACATCGGATCTCGACTTTAGCTAATGATTTTGAGTTCGGGCATCGGGCTGTGCCCCCATGTCCACCTCGGACCAGCAGAAGTATTTCAGGTCGGACATATCCATCTCGGACCAGCAGAAGTATTTTAGGTCATACAGCGAATGACAAACCTTCAACGAAAACTTCAGCCAAGCAATATCCCGCCTCGGCAAAGCACATTCTCCGCTTCACCTCGGCAAGGCTATTCCTCGACTTTTCTGGGCTATGATGGATATGGCCCAACGATATGGCCCAACCTCTCGTGCCCAACTCGCAGGCCCCAAACAGCCGGGCCCAACCTAATGTCGCCTCTACGGTTCGCTAAATAGACGATCCCCAAACCCTAATTATGGGTAACAGTGAATGAGGTAACGAGTAATCATGGGTAATAATGGTGGAGATCATGGTCGGTTATAGAGGATGACGACCGCCAATCAAGGGATTCGTGGCAAGGTTTACGTTTGTGTATAAATAGGAGTTAGATTGAAGGTAAAAGGGTTAGCAAATTATCAATACTAGAGCCCTTTGAGATACTTGCAGAATCGAATTATAGTAAACATCTTGAGGATCATCTCCTCCGTGGGCGAGATCTTATTCTCGATCGAACCACGAAAAGTCTCTTGTGTTCTTTATCGCTTTCATAAATCTCGCATACTAGATTTATCATTTTACAATTTCAATGATAGAAAAAAGAAAAAGAAAATCTTGAGGGGGATTAAGCTCTATCCACCAGAATGAGATTCAGTATCCCAAAATTTTGTGTGTGTCTGTGTTTTAAAACTGGATCGGATTGCGGTCGATCGCTTTAACCGAACCGATCCTGTGGCGTCAAATTTTAATTTCTTTTCAAATTTAAAAAATCCCATGTGAACCGTTAAAAACCGATGACCCGACGATCTAGTGAACCGATTTATGCAAAGATAAATTAATTGGCAAAAAAACGTTTCTCCGAACATTCGAATCGATGACCTTAAGTTGTGGCATACTAAGACGACAACCATCGACACCAACATAAGAATTTGATTTTGATACTACAATTTATTAATTTAATCAAGTCTAAATATTAAAATAAATAAAAATTATAAATATCAAATAATTATCATTATATAACTTGCAACTGACATTTCTAAATCGTTATTGTTAAATTATTTTGTCATAAAACTTCCATTCATTTGGTTATTATGATATAAAAAATGATGATAGCAATTAATCAACATTTGTAATTGTTCTTTATTCTTTGTTTAAAAAAAATACTATGAATTATTTATGATATTGAATAAACATTGAAAAATAATTCTATTACTTTTGATACAATATTTTTAAATATTTAATTTAATTAATATTATGTTAATAGTTTATTCAAGTATTTATATATTTTTATCTAGAGAAAGTATTTATATACTTAATATATAAACATCACATATATAGGTAATCCCGTTTTTTAAAACTGGTTCAACCAGTCGAATCAATGACCTAACGATCCAATAAAATGATCGGTTTGATGTTCAATCCGGTTTTAAAAATATTGGTGTGTGTCACCATGTCCCACTACTGTCTATTATTTTAATAATATTTTTATAAAAAAGCTTTATTGTAATTTTTTGGATCATATTTAACTTTTATATCAAAAAATTAAAATGTTAAAAAATTGTATATATACCCTAACTTTGGATTTATCAACCCTAATAATGAATTATTAATTAATAAAAGTATAATTAAATTATAAAAAATAATTATATGCCCTAATTGTGTGGAATAAACCCAAGTTAATAATTACAATATCAAACTAAAGCATACAAAATTTAAGTTGAAGAAAAAAATGAAAAAAAAAACTATGAAAATTGAAAGTGGAACATAAAGTAAGACACCAATTATGGGACACTAGATCTCAACCTCGATATATAAACTTACTAGCTACACCCATGTTTACGCTTCCTCCCTTCCTCTCTCCCTATCTCTCTATATACGGGCTGAAAAAATCTTTATACACGAATTAGTTCGACTCTATCGTCGGAAATTCATGAGCTGGGATAGTACGGATCATGCGCAATAGAACGGCTCCAGGAGGATCCACTAAAATTGTCATGCATGAACAACAAGAAAAAAAGAAACTATAGTCGAGGGTGAGCAAAAGGGCCTTCACTTTCCCAAAAAGATGAATCAACATCGGCAGATGTTGCTCGACAACTCCGCCATCATCAATGAAAATTTTTGGAATTTTCGGGGGTTTGGGAATCGAGTGACATTATGTGCACTACAAGAGGTCGAAAACCCAACATGCAGATATCATTTTTTTGATGGATACCAAACGATTTGCACGAGAGGTTTCCATTTTGAATCAGAAATCCTTCTGATATGAAGGGTTTATAGATTGCGTTGAATGAGGGTGTCAAGTGTACGAAGAGGAATACACATGATTGAAAACTTTTTTCTGAGAGGTATTGATCTATGTGATGATAAAAACTGTTAGTTAACGAGATGCAATTTAGACTCATTATGTGTGCGGAATATGGTGAAACAAAAAGATATTTTCGTTCGAGTACTTAGAAAGATTAACACAAGATAGAATACAAGTCAGATGCATGCAAGACTTCTCACATTTGCTTTCACCCATAACTACATCTTGTTTCTTACAAACGATTTCACTCAAAACTTCTATCCTTACAACGCAGTGTCTGAATTTGGTTTCGGACTACATTTTCCAACTATTCAAGTGAATCTTTACATTGAAGAAAAATGCTAAAAATAGACTCTTCTAAGCCCTATTAGAGATATTACATTGAAGTGTGGCTTAGAGATTTGGACGACCAGAATTAAGTAGTTTCACCGATGAAATGGTGAAATTATTAATTTGGATAACTCAAAATTCATTCAAGTCTCTCCAGAGTTCGAGGTATGAAGTTGTGTTTTTTTCTTCTTCTAAGAAAGCCAACATCCACTCGATGAAGCTCTCATAAAAGCTTATTCTCTATTTAGTAAGGGGGTGTTTGGCTACTAAGCTTATTTTAAAGAGCTTATAAGCTCCAAGAGCTTATAAGATGTTTTAAGAGCTTATAAGAGGTGATGTTTCAAGAACTTATAAGTTATTAAAGTGTTTGGATAATTGATCTTATAAGCGAGAGAAAGAATCGTGAGTTAGAGAGATAAAATTGACGAAAAATGAAATTGGTAGTGTATATGTAGGAAATAACGAACTATAATAAGATTATTTTGATAAATTCATGGTTACTTATAAACTTATGAAAAATAAGTTGATTTGAGCAACTTATTTTTAGGGAGCTTATAATTTGTTGAGTTATTTTCACATCTTATAAGTTGTTTAGGAGCTTATTTTGCCAAACACTCTGCAACAGCTTATAAGCTCCTAAACAACTTATAAGCTGTTTTAAAGAGCTTATAAGCTCAGCCAAACACCCTCTAAGTCTTATAGTTATAAATATTTGAATTCAAATTAGCCATTGAAAAAGTATTTGTTTGAAATTAAAACTGTATCTGAGAACTGTTGGACTTGTCTTCTTGTGCTTTGTCACCTAGTGTCACGGGGTGTTTGTAGTGATCGCGTAACAATGCGTGCCGTGCGGCTAGAAGTCGACTCTTGCGACTCCTTCCGCCTCTCGGTCGTCTCCTTCGAAGGCTTGAGCGGAGACGACGCACTCACACCTCTCGGTGCTTTAGTGGTCCCACGAAACAATGCTCAATTGGGCAACAATCATTTTCATTGATGCAAAATGTGTGTACATAATGGTGGCGCTTGACAACTATTACAATGTGTTGGCTTGGAGAGGGGGACACTCCGTACAACACTAGCTCTTTGCTCTTTTCTATCCTTTTCCCCTATAATAGTCCTTACAAAAATAATGCAAGTGACACCAGTAGACATTGAAAAGCTAAAGGTCTCGGGTTCGAGTCCACCGTGACACAGCCTTTAAAATTTCTGTATTAAATTGACCCAAAAAAAAGAGCTAAAAATCGCCAGCACGGTCGTGCAAGGCCGTGATACATATTTTAGGTATATTTACAAGGCAAAAGGTCCTAACACCTAAGACTTTGTCACAGCCCAACTTCTTAATCAAGAGATTAGGCTGTGACTAATGACTCATCATGAACGATTAGGACTAATGATGATATAAAGAATTCATAAGATGGCATAACAACATCTATGAAGAGAAAATAATGGGTGACCACAAAGGATGTATTGATTTCAATTATAATGAAATGATTATTTTTCATGAAGTTGAATGAATAAATGGGAATAATTGAATTAGGATGATCCTAACAATAGACCTTTGTTCAAAAGGGGTTTTACTTCCATAAGTATAACCATCACATATCAATCATTCAGGTCAGAGTGTGGCAACAGAAAGGTAGTTGAGTTATATGTATGAGGACATATAACTCTGGGCAGCAAAATACTACGACTCGTATGACATTTTCAAGTATTTGCAATTCGAAGGGAATATCAACATTTGTTCAAGACAAGCATTTAGACAACATAATGCCATAACAAGTTTAACTCCCACATTCTCAAACATACCTTATAATAGACAATCAACCAAGTCTCATTCGAGTAACAAAAGATATTAAAGAGTTCAACTCCAAACCATAACTACTAAGCAATTCAAATTGTTTTCAGCAACAAGTAACATCCAAGAGTTCGATATCAACAACCACAACCAAACATAAGCAACAACGGGCTTATGATAAACGTTTCTAACATATATGACGGAAAACATAAACCATAACAACCACAGTGTTCTTCCAATCCCATCTCCACGATCTCAGCTCAACCTGCATGTTTAGAAATACATGCAGGGCGTGAGTACATAAGCACTCAGTGGACACGTGTCGAAAACATTTAAAACTTTTCTCTTAGAGCTATAAGATTGACTTGCCATAACTTTGCCATACACAGGGGTTTTAGTGAAAAACATGTGCATGCTTTTCGTAATAAACACGTACTTGCTTTCATTTTCATAATTTTAAAATAAATGCACATGCATGATCTTTGTCTACATACATCTTTCTCTTCCCATATCCACGTACTTTCTTTGTGTTGAGAAGTAGGCTTCATTCTCAAACACACCTTGACCCGAAGGTCCATACCCGACGTCGGTAACATTCTTTCTTTCTTTCTTTCGTTCTTTTCCGTGGATAGGTAATGCATTATGCTCATGCTCAAACATTCGGCAAGTCAATATTTTGAAATGTCATGCAATAGATAATGAAATAATATAGATTAGCACGTGCTATAAGTTTTTAGAAAGCCCACCTGTTGAGTTACTCGGTAAGCTTAATAAACTTTCATTTCTCTTCTTCCTCTTCCTCTTTAATCGCCTTGCCCTTTTTCGACGTACCTTAGATTATTTGATAGTATTAGTACTCATATAAAGAGCATTTCTTATCTATTAAACACATATAATTTTTTCTTATTCATTCTTTTTCATTTCTTATGTTTTGTTTAGACATTTTTGTTAAACTTCTACCTATACGCATTTAAATTTTTCGAGTCATTGCATCCTTTTATTCTTTAAATTTTCTTCACATTTTATCTTATTCGACTCTTACGAGTCTACTTGGATATTCAAGAAACGTCTAACAACTATTTTCTAATTATACATTAGTGAGCTCAATTTACATTCTTTGCTTTAGTATTCAAGCACGACTTTACTTAACTTAAACTTTTCATTACCAAAATACACTTAAATGACATTTATTTTAGTACTATCATACCTTTAGAAGTATAAATCATTTCTATGTAATTACATAACATAACTTATGTAAAATATGAATTTTATTCAACATAATAAATATGTGCATAAGCTTTAGCTTTTCACACTCTTAGTCTTAAAATTCATAATTAAGCTTCACTAGTACTTATTCACCTAATAAGTTTATAATCCATATGATTCACATATAATAGCATGAAAATTTAATTTCCCCTTTTTCTTCTTGAAATTTTCGAAACTTTACTAATGTACATAAAATATATATATATTTTTCTTTTCAACTTTCCTTCAATTTCTCATTTATTTATCATATATTAACTTTAAAACCTCAATAATAATAGCATATATCAACCTTAACATATATATGCCAACTAAACACCTAAACTAAAATTTTCCATTTTCAACATATAAACTTAGAAATTTCCAATAAATTCACAATATGCTTAAATTATCTTAGTAAACTCATATATTAAGTTAATGAAGAAAATAAAATCAACACATCACTTCCCCATACTTTCAAAAATTTCGAAAATATATACATATTTTTCTAAACATGTATTTCTTTCAAATTATTAATCTAAACATGCTTTAAACATATACTTGTAACATATTTCCAACATAACTTCAATATTTCATCACTTTAACATAAGACTTATGAACTAGGGTTTTCTAATTTCAACACCAATCTTACAATTAAACCATAATTAATCCATTATTTCACCATTAATTTACTAATATCATCATATAGCATCAATATTCATTACATAACATACATAATCCTTCAACCTAAAAATCAACAATATCATAACATATTTATCAACCATAATTAAACTTAAATGGTAAAGAAAAGATAGGAATATTACCTTATCCAACCTTAACTCAAGCTTAGAAATGGAAAGATGGAAATTAAATAGCTTAAGAAAATTTTCTTCCAAGTGTGTGTCGTGAGTTTTGGAGAAGCAAAATGAGGATTTTTAAAAAGTGTTAAATAGTGTAGAGATGGTATATTTATATAACAAGTTTTATTTTATTTTAATTTAATTTAATAGTTGATTATTCATCAACATTTATTTAATGCACTTACTTGGTTACCAAGCATAATTAATACATATGCTTAGTCATTCTTTTCTAGAGCATTCATATATATATATCCATTCAAATTTTAATAATATAATATGTATAAATATTAGATTTAATGCTACTAACTTTATACTTAGAACTTACTTCCTTATTTTTATAACTTCAATGAAATAAAATAATCACATTATAATTCTACATTCATAAAATGATGCTTACTATATAACATGAATATATAATAAATATAATAGCAAAATTTAAACTTTCCTATAGTTATAGAATTTATTTGATCATAAAGATCAAATAATCAATTGACATAATATTTTAAATTTCTAAACAAAATCTTTTATTCAAAACTTTAGAATTCAATTATTGATCACATATCATTTTACTAAGTGAAATTAAGTAATTTAGATCTTAAGCATATATATTTTCTTTCTTATTAAGGCAGCTTGGAAAGTCACCAACGAGACACTTTGGGGTTTGCATCACTCGGCGCTCGGATGCCCGCTCGGGCGGGACTTGGGAAAAAATGGGCGCACCGTGGTTGTGAAGGGGCGATCCCGTAACAACTCTCCCCCACCTAAGTTGGCGATGCCCTCGGCGCCACTGTGCTGAGGTAGATGTCGATGAGCGGCTGAAACGCTTTCAATCTGGCCTCTGATTCCCAGGTATTCTCTTCGTCGGGACTATCTTGCCACTTCACCAGGTATTCTTTGTGTCGATTGCGCTTTGGTCCAACATCCCGGTGGTCGTAAATGGTTTCAGCTACTTGCTTCCCTGTGTTGTTGGCCAGTCGGAGCTGGGGGAAGTTGGGCTCATTTCGGCTGACGTCCTGTTCGTCGGCTCGGTATGGTTTGAGTTGGCTGACGTGGATGACGTTGTGGAGTTGCCACCATGGAGGAAGATCCACTCGGTAAGCAACCTTTCCGATCCTGCGTAAGATGGTTAGTGGTCCAATATATTTTTACATCAAGCGAGGGTCGCGCCCACGTGATGACTTGGAATGGCGTGGATCAGAGACTTTAACCATCACTTGGTCGCCCACTTGGAATTCAACAAACCGACGCTTTTGATCTGCGTATTTCTTCATCCGCCGCTGGGCTTTCTCCAAGTAGCTTCTGGCCAATTCGATGTTTTGCTCCCACTCTAGCGTGAAGTGCTTTGCCGAAGAGACTCTTCCCCTCCGTAGCGCATCCATAGTGTGTGGGAGTAGCGGTTGCTGCCCTGTACAAATCTCAAAGGGGCTTCGGTTCGTCGTGGAGCACTTTTGAGTATTGAAGCACAGTTGGGCCGCATCCAAAAGCTTCACCCAATCCTTCTGATTTGCGCTCACAAAGTGCCGGAGATACTCCTCTAGCATCGAGTTGAAGCGTTCCGTCTGGCCATCGGACTGCGGGTGAAAGCTTGAGCTCATGTTGAGTTTGGAGCCGAGAAGATTGAAGAGCTCGGTCCAAAATAGGCTTGTGAATCGTGAGTCTCGATCGCTCACGATATCCCTTGGTAGTCCCCATAGCTTTACGATGTTTTTGAAGAAGAGTTGAGCGGTCCATTCTGCTTGTGATTACTCTGGGGACTGGAACGAATGTTGCATACTTTGAAAACCGGTCTACCACTAAGATAATTGCATCCAAATCTCCAACTTTAGGTAGACCATTGATGAAGTCCATCGACACACTCTCTCATGGTCATGCCGGAATAGGGAGAGATTCAAGCAAGCCTGCTTTCTTTTGACGGTCCGCCTTATCTTGCTGGCAAATAAGGCATGTGCGTACGTTTACCTCAATGTCATCATGCATATGTGGCCAATAGTATGACCTTTGGATAAGGGCCACCGTACGCTCTTCTCCCGGGTGGCCCGCCAACAAAGTATCGTGGCATTCCGAGATGATGGGTTTTCTTAGCTCGCCCCCTATCGGTACGTAGAGACGATCTCTCTTAGTCTTGAGCACTCCATCTTCGAGCCAAAATTGTTGGGTTTTCCCTTGCCCAACCAGGTTGACCAGACACTGAGCTGCAGGATCTTGTTTGGTGAGCTCGCGTATCTGTTCTTTTATTGAGGTGGTAATCTTGCTCGCTGCAAGGGCCACTGCCGCCTGTGTGTCCCCAAAATCGGCCCTGCGGCTTAGGCAATCAACGACATGGTTGCTGGCACCCGCACGGTACTCCAGCAAAAAATTAAACTCGGCAAGCAGCTCTTGCCATCGTGCCTGTTTGGCAGTCAACTTGGGTTTGGTCAAGAAATGACTCACTGCTGTGTTGTTTGTCTAGACTGTGAAAGGAAGACCCAGAAGGTAATGGCACCATTGTCGAAGGCAGTAGACAACGGCGAGCAACTCTTTCTCGTGCGCTGGGTAACGCCTCTCTAAATCCTTGAGCTTTCGACTCTCGAAGGCCACAAGATGTCCATCTTGTATCAGGACTCCTCCTAAGGCGAAATCCGATGCATCAGTCTCTACCACAAAGGGTTTCGACATCTCCGGTAACGCGAGAACGGGATCCATCATGATTGCTCTCTTCAGTTTCTCAAAAGCATCTTGGTGGGGTTGCGACCAATCCCACGTTTCTGTTTTCTTTGTAAGGTCCGTCAGGGATCGGGCTATCTCGGAGTAGCCCTTCACGAACCTTCTATAGTAGTTGGCCAAGCCCAGAAAGGACCTCACCTCGTGTACATCCTTCGGCGGCCTTCATTCTTCGATGGCCTTAATCTTCTTCGGATCCATCCTGATCCTTCCTCTTTCAACGATGTGTCCCAAGAAATTAATCTTATCTTAGGCAAACGAGCACTTTGATGGTTTTGCATATAGCTCGTGTTCTCGCAATCGAGCGAGGACCTTTCGGAGATGTACAATGTGTTCTCCTAAGGACTCGCTATAGATTACGATATCGTCCAAATACACCACCACGAACTCGTCTAGGAATCCCTGGAGTACTTGGTTCATCAAGGTGCTGAGCGTGGCCGAGGCGTTTGTCAAACCAAACGGCATAACCAAGAATTCGAAGGCCCCATACCTCGTCACTACTGTAGTTTTTGCTTCATCTCCCTCCTTGATTCGGACTTGCCAATAGCCTGACCTTAAGTCAATCTTCGAAAAGTACTCGGCTCGGCTGAGACGATCGAAGCAGTCGGCAACCAACAGAATGAGATAACAATTCTTTACAGTCAACTTGTTAAATGCTCGGTAGTCACAGCACATGCGCAAAGAGCCGTCTGTCTTCTTTTGGAACAACACTAGGGCTCCGAACGACTATTTCGCTGGTCGGATAAGCTCACTATCGATCAACTCCGTTAGTTACTTCCTCAGTTCCTCAAGCTCCGGGTAGGACATTCTATACGGAGCCCGCACGGGCGGCTTTGTGCCCGGCACCAATTCGATCTCGTGGTCGACTGCTCGCTTTGGTGGGAGTTTCTTAGGCAGTTCGTCCGGCATGACGTCCTCGAACTCCATGAGGATTTTCTTCACAGCCTTGGGGATTGGCCCCGATTTTTCCTCAATTTCTTCGAGGCGAAGGGTGCATAGGTAGCTCGGTTCCTTCTTTCTAAATCCCTTCACAAATTACATGGCCGATAGTGGCTTGGAACTAACCTTCGACGATACGGCATGGGCCACACATGGCTTGTTCCCCATCATCATCAGAACATCCGCGTGTGGCATCACTGCTGTCTTTGTGTCGCTAAGAAAATCCAGCCCAAGGATTAGTTTGAAGTCATCCATCACCACCACGGATAGATTCGTCCTACCTTCGTACGGCCCCACTTTAATGAGTACCGATCTTGCAAGTCCCGCAATAGGTTGGGCGGCCGAGTTGATGGCCTTCACTCGTCCCACTCCTTTCTCCAGCACTAGCCCAAGATTCCCCACCTCTGAGCTAGCTAAATAGTTGTGGGTGGCTCCCGTGTCCACCATCGCTCTCACAGGTTTCCCGTTGATCTTCACATCAATGAACATAAGTCCTTTGCTTCGGGTCAGTTTCACCGTGACTCCTTCTCCAAGTTGATTCGTCAGGGCTGGGGCGAATTTTACTCCATTCTTTAGCTTCAATTTCTTCTTCCCTTCCACTCTTGCCATAGCGTTGCATCGATAAGAAATTGCCATGAGAATCTCTTCATCTTCGCTTTCGGGTTCCTCTTCGCTACAACTCTTCAATTCAGGCGGTGGTTGGGGTTCCTTCCCTTTCTTTTTAGGAGGTGGCATGGTGTCGTAGCACTATTCCATAGCATTAAACAATTGCTTTTTCGGGCACTCCTTCACGCGGTGGGGTCCATCGCATATGAAGCATCCACCAGGTTTTTGCGGTGCACTGTTGGTCTTGTTGTCTACTTGGAATCTTTCTCGGGCCGAACTTCCTTGTGAGCTCCCTTGGGAATATGAGGGTTTGTCTCCCCCACCCGTGCTTCTCGTGAAGTTGGGCCTAAAGGTTCTTGTCCCCGTTCCTTTCTGCTGACTCCCCTCCGACGTAGTAGATCATTGTCGTGGTTCGAGGTTGTAGTCATTCAACCGCTCAGCAGCCGCCATGGCTGTCGACAACGTCGTTACTTGTTGACGTTGCAGTTCAGTTCTCGCCCACGGCTTCAACCTAACTATGAACTGTTGAACCTTTGTAGCTTCATCCATCTCACGAAGGTCTAGGATAATCTATGCATACGCCTTCACATAGTTGCTAATTGAGCCTGTATGCTTTAGGTCGCGTAGTGCTAAGTGGGTAGAAAATGTTACGTTGTTTGGATAAAAGTGTTCCTTGAGAGCTTGCCGCAGCGTTGCCCAGGTGTTTAGTTGAATCATTTCCGCTTGGATGTCCTCAAACATCCCTCTCCACCATTGCTTAGCATTCCCTATTAAGTACATGGTTAGAGTGAGCATTTTCTCCCTTTCGTCGTTGATACTGGACGCCGTGAAGTATTGCTTCATATCAAAGAGAAATTTATCAATCTCCTTGGTATCCCGGGCGCCGTCGTAGGTGCGTGGGTCGGGGACTCTTTTCTTGGGTCCCCCATGTTGGTCCTTAGCCCTTCGTTGGCCAACGCCCTGTTTATAGTGGCTACCGCATTTTGCAGGTCTTCAATGTCCGTGCAATTGTTGTTCGCTCGACGAAGCACTGCAACTTCATTGAGGATTTTCTCAATGGTACGATGTAAGTCTCTTACATCCATTCCTCCACTCTCACCGGCCTCTCCGGTCTCAGCTAATAGTCGCCATGCTCGACGACTCTCTTCTATTATCTCGTGGAGCCCGACATTTTTATTTTCTAACGCGTCGACCCTCTATCGCTGATCTAGGCCCCATGATTCAAGGTTTTCGACCTTCTCCTCCAAGGTCTCAATGGTGAATCGGTATTGGGCGAGATCACTCTCAAGTGCATCTAGCCTTTGCTTGGTATTCATAGTGCGTTTCGGGGCTTCCTCTTCCCGAACCTCCTGCGCACTCTTATTAATGGATGTCGTGGGATTATCCATAGCTCTTATCTTGGTCTCGATCTCAATCGAGGCTCTGATACCAACTGTCATGGGGCGCTTGTAGTGATCGCGTAACAATGCGCGCGTCGGCTGAAGTCGACTCGCGACTCCTTCCGCCTCCTGGTCGCCTCCTTCAAGGCTTGAGCGAGACGACTCACCACACCTCTCGGTGCTTTAGTGGTCCCATGAAACAATGCTCAATTGGGCAACAATCATTTTCATTGATGCAAAATGTGTGTACATAATTGTGGCGCTTGGCAACTATTACAATGTGTTGGCTTGGAGAGGGGGACACTCCATACAACACTAGCTCTTTGCTCTTTTCTATCATTTTCCCCCTATAATAGTCCTTACAAAAATAATGCAAGTGACACCAGTAGACATTGAAAAGCTAAAAATCGTGTGTGTGTGTTGGCCTAGTGGTAGAGTGGTTAATGCCCGAGGCAAAGGTCTCGGGTTCGAGTCCACCGTGACGCAGCCTTTAAAATTTCTGTATTAATTGACCAAAAAAGAAAAGCTAAAAATCGGAAACTTACGAAAAACGAGGATAGAGTTTCTCTCTCTAGCAAAAATCCTCTCTAGAATTTTCGTTAGTTCCTTGCACCTTCATGTCGCCGACCATCTCCCTCCGGGGTGCTCCGGTCTCCGGTTTCAAGCTTTTCCATCGTGATTGATTGCGTCTCCCCGTTCCCTACTTTGTCATCGATTGGATTTGGGTGTTGCACAGCTTATCATCGGAAAACGTTGTGGAGGAGTTGACGTTAATTCTCGGCTCTAGCCCACAACCGTTGATGTCGCCTTGGATTGAAATTCTAGCTGGAATCATCGCCGGCTATTCACGCACTTTGAGCGAGCATTTCAAACTTTATCAAGTAAACAATTCATTCATTACAAGCTTGTTATTTAATTGTTCGTTGGTGTTTTTGTTTGTGTTTTGTTGGGTGTCTGGAGATCGCCGGAATTATTTGCACGTTAGGCTTCCCACTAGACGGTCCAACAAGCTTAAGATACTCGACGTGCATTTTTCGGGAGATAGACGACGTCCTTTGTGCGCCAACGTGCCTGAACTGCCTGACCGTGCGCCGCCCCAGGTCGTCAAACACCACCGTGTAACCGCCGAGCATCCACAGTGCCTCCAGGTTAGTCGGACAAGGAATTTTCCTTGTTCGGATGTTGCCCTAACTTTCCATCTAAGTATTTTGGTATCTTTCCTTACGTTTCATAGTTGCCTTGTTATTGTTTGGAAAGTTTCCTTTGCTGGTGATTTATTTTCGTATTGCATGTTATTTGAGTTGGAAAGAATATTATTACCGTATACGTTTGTCTCCTTCCTTTTACAAGCTATAGCCGTTGGTTTTGGGCTATTGGGCCATGGGTTACTGGATTTTCTTACTTACACGCGGGTCCAATGCTGATGGGCCTTTTGTTCGTGGATTGGGTCGCTTAAAAAATTATGAATCCATGGATGATATGGAGGATAGGTCTGAAATTAGGCGAGCCCATATCCTCGGAAGAACACCTTCTGCTGAGCCGAGAACGGCCCATGCTGACCCACCAACAATGTCGAGTTCTCCGGATGACTTCCCGCCCATGCCGAGCTCGCTAAGCCACGCACGATAATTGCCGAGGACTCCTTGGTGAGCTCTTCGAGAACTGCCGAAGTGACTCGAGCAAGGGGTGCCACGTACAATACCGCGGGCGACTTCGCACGCCCACCCGAGCTGACCGATCATTCTAGCCGAGGTGGGAACTTACGAAGTGGGCGTGATTACCCACCACTGCCGAGGAATCCAATAATTACCGAGGACCCTCGGCGTCTTACACCCGAGGCACGCGACCACCAATTTGGCGAGGTAACTAGGCCTGCCGAGGAAAAACATGATGTTGCCGATGTCACGATACCGAGGAGTAGTTCGGCGACCACCTCTAGCCAACATGATGTCCCCATGAGAAATGCACATTTTGATGGCATTACCATGCCCGATAGTTCTCCAGAGTCCGACGCCATACATGACACCACCATCGACCCATCACCCTGGTTAAGGAATGCGGGGCACTTTTCTAATCCGAACCCCGTGAGAAAGACGGACCTAGCCTTAACCAAGTTTAAGGTAAGTATTATCAATGAGGTTTTAACGCTTGAGGTTACTGATTACACCCCTATTTCGAAAGGATGGGGTTTTTCTTTGCTTGGATTTTTTGCAGGTCGTTTTCCCGGCAAGGAAGCAACGCAAAGATTAACATTGGCCGAAAAACATCAAAAATTTCATATCATCCCAATGGCTGGATCGCGTTCAGATTCGAAAAGGAGGAGGATATGGAACAAGTTCAAAATTCAGGACCTTATGCGGTGTTCGGTATTCCTTTAATCCTTTGTCATATGCCCATAGAATTTAGGTTTGACTCTGCTCCGGACTTTAAATTTCCTGTTTGGGCCTCTTTACCTAATCTGCCTCTTGAACTTTGGAATCCCAATGCTATAGGGAAAATTGCTTCTTTATTAGGAGATCCCATAGAGGTTGATTATAGGACGATTGCTAAGAACAACTTAGATGGACCTAGATTTCATGTTTTAGTGGATGCTATGCGTGAACCAATGGAATATGTTAATTTGAAATTGCACACGGTTAACACATTTATGCAAGTTATTAAATTTGATTTTTATCCTAAGATGTGCAAGACGTGTAATAAATTGGGCCATTTGGCGTCATCTTGTTCGAATATTGCTAGACCGCGTGGGGTGAAGAACCCCCACGAGGTATGACTAACCATGCAGGAAATGACGCTTGGCAACGCGCTAGAGAAAGATCCTAGACCACGACCTCCCGTGCGTGGTCGTCCATCTAAGACTCCTGGCCCACGAGCTGAATGGAGGAGAAGAAGTGTTTTCCGCCCAAAGAAAGATAAAGAAATTCAATCTTAACCCATCACACGTGGGATTGAGATTAAAAACCAATTTGAGGCCTTAAACACTCACATTCATTTTGAAACATCCCATAGATTTTGAAGTTGGCCAACCTTCGACAGCTAAATCCATTTCGGATAACAAGAACAAACATTTGATATCCGAAATTTGTCTTTCCTAGGATGAAACCACCGAGAACGTACCCCATCCTACCAAGAATTCTCGCATTCGAACCCCACTTTCGGACGAGAAATCTCGGACTTCCCCTCATGCCGAGCACTCTCGCTCACGCCCTTCCCCTCCTGCTGAGATATCTTGCACCCCTCCGGCCAAGAAATCTCGCGCTCAGCCTCCCCCTACTGCCGAGTCCTTCAGCCGAGAAATCTCGTCCATCCTCGGCGGCCCCTATCCCCCCTTCCTTGGCGGATATCTCTTGGCCAGCCTCACCTCCCGCCGAGAAATACACACCACCCCGCCAATCCACTTCTCCGCCTGCCGAGGAAAATACCGAGCCAAAATCATCCACCGAAAATTCTCAACAATCCTCGACGAGATGACCCGAGCCTTTTGTCCCCTCGCCGGCCGATAACTCCCAACCATCCTCGACCACCTTCATCTCCACCTGTCGAGAAATCTTGTCAGGCACCTCGGCTTGCCGAGGAAAACCCATGCCCAAAACCTACCGATGCCCTTCGCCCACGTGCAAGATCTCACCCACCTATCATGCCGAGATTTGACAAAGACAAAGAGATTACATCCAAGCTTATTCTTGGATTGGAGGCACCGCCGATTGTTAACACTGTGTCAGACACTACGGTACACTCTACATCCTCTAGTTCATTTGATGATTATACTGCAACTAACCTTGCAGGTGATTCAAAGAACAATGAAAATGTAGAAATTCTGTAATATCCCGAAGAATTAAATGCCTAATTACGATATTTAAATTCGTAAATTAGGGTTTCGCCGAAAATAATAGAATTAGTAATATATCGAATAATGATTTTGATTAATTACGAAGTAACGAATTCCTATTTTATATTCACTAAGAATTGTGAATTAAGGAATAGAATTTTATTAAGTGTTTCTAGAAGATTATTTTAACGTCGATTGAGTATCGATAGTTAAAATTTCGTAAAATTTCCTAAGTGACGAAGCTTAGAATTTAATTCCATTATTTAATGGAATGATTTAATAAAGTGATTACAACTTTATTACGACCATTTTGAGATGAGTCGATAATTAACGTTTTGAGACGTTTCAAACGTTAACGTTTAGAGATGAATAGAAAAATGAGTTTAATGATCAAGGAATTATAGTATTTAAATTCCTATGATTATTATATGTAATTAGAGTATTATTTAGCATTAAGATAATGCTATAACATTAAGGAATAATTATTGGACAAGTTTAGAATTTTGAAAACCCTAATTCAAAATTAGGGTTTTCTCATGAAATGATACCAATAATTTTTCTAGGATATAATTTATCATCTAAGACATATATTATGATATATATCTATAAATAGCATGAAAATAAAATATGTACCACTTTTGAAAGGAAATAGCCATGACTTTGTATATGTACAAACATGATTTACATCAATTTTGCTACCCTTTGCTATGTTATGAAATTAAGTGATACAAGTGTGATATAATGTACACTCTAACCAAGTAATAATCAAGTAGTGTGTGAGAGTGCATAGGAACCGTGTATTTTGGGTTGAATTAGTAGGAAAGCGACTTTGATACAACTCTTATGTGATGATGTGAATCGCTTTTGGGGAAGTGTATTATCGACTAAATACATGGTATTAACACAAGAATAAAATTTGTTTCTCTTTATGCATGGTAGCCGACTCCTTTAGTCAAAGCAAAAAGGAATTATTTTGTTTTAATCAAAACTTTATGCAAATACTTACTCCCATGACATATGCAAAACGAGTCATCACCTAAAATTGAAATGTAGTGTGTTTTGCTTCAGAATTGACTGGTGGTTGTTCAATAAAGCAAGAATAATTGTTTTGTTCAAAATAATGTGTAAGACATAGTTAATATAGTGAGGTATTCATTGATGACTCACAAAGCTATTTTGAAAAGGCTCTCAATTGTTTTGTGAGAGGTGACCGAGAGAGCGAGAAAAGATAGAGTGTTTCATTCATTTACATAAGTAATAGGTATTATTAAATCAAAGTCACATTTCCTCCCTCTCATTCAAGTGAAATACCGTGAGCTTCTCTTTGAAAATACCTTGAGTGTTCTTGCTTTTTCCTTAGCAAAAGCTTGATATTAAATCATTGCACGATAAATCAATACCGTTAAAAAGGTTAGAAATCGAACGAGCTTCAATTATACACTAAGATTTTAATTTTTCAATGGTTCGATTCATATGTTAAGCATGTGTTATTAAGTATGAAATTATGCTAGCATGATAGTTGTTCATTAATAATATGTAGTATGATGTTATAGAAGCATATATCAGAAGCATATATCATGTTTAAAATTGAATTTGAACATGTTATGAAATCTTAGAATATGATCGAAATTTTTCTTGAACAATTTAAGGATGGATTATTGATATATGATGTTGTAGGAGTTCATAGTAATTTATTGGGAATTAAAAAAAAATCCTATGCTATTTTATTCAATGTGACCGAAAATGATGAAGGATTATAAATTGTTGTACAATTTTTATTTAAGAAATGTTATGACATAATATTGATCTAGGACCTTAGTTATGTACTACATGATTTTATCAAGAATTTTTGAATTTATTTGCTCAAAATTTTTCAAAGTGACCGAGAGCTTCAAGCTTTGATACATGATGATTTGGTTGATTTTAGTAAATACTATGATGTAATATTGCTACACTATAGTATATAAGCATTGTGTAATTTTGTTGGAATTTTATAAAAATGTTTAGTGTATATGATGAAGAAACCGTGAGCCTTGAACATTATATCCTTGGTGTAGAAATTGAAAATGTTGAACTATATGTTATAATTATGTTATAGATTAATGTTGGGGCCTTGTATAAATTAATTAGAATTTTAGAAAAATGCATTGGACAAAAATTGAGAAAAACCGTGACCTATCAAGAAAAATAATACATTATATGTCTAGAAATTATTTTAGACATATTAAGAATTTATGAAATTTTATAAACATAGAATACTATGTTTATGGCGAAACGTTATATTAAATAACGTTAGAAATGAAAAATAATGTTTAATGAATAAGTTAATTAATATTAAAGAAAATATTAATAAAGTTTATCGATTTACGTGAAAAATCGAGAATTAGGGTTTATGAAAAGAAATCGATTGAAAATCGATTTATATGGAAATTAGATATTAAATATATGAATTATTAAAGAATTTAATAAGAAAAGTCAAAATTGTTGACTTTTGAAATTAACGTATGAAATACGTTCGATTAATCACGCTAATACGTGTAAAGCGATTAATTATATAAGAAAATCTAGTTGGTGAGAAAGATTTCATAATTGAAATCTTTGTATCAAAAACGCGAGGATACGTTGAACGCTTAACCTAAAAGGTTAAAATGAAATAGTTGAACATATCTCAAGTACGAAAATGTTTAGTTAAGATACGTGATCAAGCGGCGTATTGAATTAGTTAAGGAATTTAAATTATATTAGTATAAGTTATCAAAGTTTATTTTAAACTTTAAAAATCTCGAAAAACATGAACAACGATCGAAATCGTTTTTACGTAAAAGGTGTTGACGCGACGCCGACAACTCGACGTGAAGAAAAATCGAAGTAGAGCGATCAAGAGTCCAAAGGGCTTTACTATACTCTTAAATGATAAAATCTCGAACAAATGATTTTATTTACGATGCTTATATCAAGAAATGATGATAAAATGTTTATGAAATTACCCCGCCAAAATGTTTATGTTTTATGTATATCCTATCCTCGAACGAAATGTTACGAATGTGTTGGGTAGCTCCCACTTATGAACTAAATCGACCGGATCCTATGCCCAAGGCTTATACCGGCTAGATTAACGTGTACACAAGAATGTCGACCGAGAGCGTAAGACACCATTCGGTCGGTCACGGCGACGCAGAGAGGCCTCCTTCTACTGCGTTAAATGATAATGTTATGGTAAAGGATATGGATCATACATGCAAGTAAAATGCTTGGCCAAGCAACAGATGTTTATGATCTGATGAAAATGATTTAGTAAGTACAAGACATTTTAAGAAAAACCTCAGATCTTACCATGATGTGGCAGTGTAATTTAAATACGGTAAAATGTTTCGCATAAGTCCACTGAGTGCATTCTTGTACTCAGCCCTGCATGTTTGCTTTTAAATGTGCAGGTTGAGCTGTTGATGATGATGATGGAGGGTGTTGAGGAGTCGAGAATGTTTTTTTATGTTTATATGTTAGAAACCTTGGATACACATCGTCATATGTGTATACACATGTTTTTCCGCTGCATTTGAACAATGTTTATGTTTGAAGTTAACGCTAAAGTCCTTCGTATCATTGGTATTCTTTTGGATCTGCTGGTTCAAATTTCTTGTACATTATGTTAGTAATGTATATAATGGTCGAATCGTCTTATTTTACGTGTTATATGTCTTTGAAATAGTCTTTCATGAACCCTAATTATTGTTCCTAGTATTAGTTCTCTTTAATCCATCCTTAGGATTAGCGGGCTGTTACAAATTCATACTACACGCATCACTAGGAGCAAATCAAACACAAGTCGCCAAAGCTCACCAGCCAAGAAGGCCAAGAGTCCAGTTAGTCGCAGAACACGTCGTTGATGATTTTAAGACCTGGAATGTCAGAGGCCTCCAGAAGGCTCAAAAGCAAGCTGCAATTGCCGACCACGTGTTCAAGTATAAGCTTGATGCCATTGCCCTGATTGAGACGAAGCTTACAAAGCTGAAGCTCAAGAATTTCTTGGCCAAGCACTTCATTCAATGGGAGTCTGTTCATAATTTCGATGAGGTCAATGGGGGAAGGATTCTAATCATCTGGAACCCATAGAGAATAAGAGTTGATGTCATCATTCGTGAGAAACAGGTGATCCACTCCAATTTCACTTGCTTAATTACTAATACCACTTTTGGGTGCTCGATTGTCTATGGTTTTTGGCAGGTCACGCATAGACGTGAGCTATGGGATTCTATGATCACCCACACTGACCCTTCAAAGCCTTCTATTGTCGCGGGAGATTTCAACTGTGTCCTAGACCCGGATGAGAGGATCGGAGGACGAGTACCGCTTGAGCGAGAGTATAAGGACTTTGTTGATACTTGTGCTCTAGTAGGACTCGAGGATTCCCCCTCGACGGGATGCCACTTTACGTGGACCGATACGATGAAGTATTCTAAGATTGATAGAGTTTTGATTAATAATGCTTGGTTGGATGCTAACATTTTTTGCAGGACTAACTTTCTGCCTAGAGGCACTTTATCCGATCACTCGCCGGCACTGATCACACTCTTTGGAGATGTGACTCAGTACCACCGTTCTTTCAAATTCTTCAACATGTGGATGAAGCATCCTGACTTCAAACACCTGCTTGAAGAAAATTGGAACGAACAGGAGAATGGTCGTCCACAGTGGATCCTGGATGCAAAGTTGAAGAGGATGCAACACATTTTCAAGGAGTTCAATTTCAAGGAGTTCAGCCATCTCACGGAGAGAACGGGTATCTCTAGAGCTGCATTGCACAATGTGCAATTGGCTCTGGACAACGACCCCATGAATGGGAATATGTTGGAACAAGAACTTGGTCTTCGAAAGAAGACTAAGTTCTTGGAGGAGGTTGAGCGTAGTTTCTTCAAACAAAGAACGAAGAACATGCACATCAACCTCTCCGACAGATGCACTAATTTCTTTCACTCCATGGTGAAAATGAATCACACGCGTAACACTATTTCTTTCCTGTGTAGGGAATCGGAGGAGCCGACTTATGACATGGAGGAAATCATCAAGGCTTTTGAGACCTTCTACACTGATCTTTTTGGTATAAAGGTTCCCACGAGTGGATTTGACCCAACGGTGTTTGAGGAGGGGCCTCGGTTTGATGAACAGGACAGAACATATATGGTTATGGAGGTTACACAGATGGAGATTAAGAATGCTCTGTTCAGCATTGCGAGTGATAAGGCACCGGGACCGGATGGCTACCCTTCAGCCTTTTTCAAAGAGAATTGGGAAATCGTTGGTCAAGATGTGATTTTGGATGTGCGGAGTTCTTTGAGAAGGGTCCCGCTATGGAGTTAAACCACTCTATGGTCACTCTTATCCACAAGAAGCATCACAATCCCATCATTGTTTGATTTCGCATCGATTAAGGCACCAATGTCGTCTACAAGACCATAACAAAGATTCCGACCGAGAGGATGGTGTCTTTGATGGGCAAGATCATTGATCCAAGACATGCCTGGTTTGTGAGAGGACTAAACATCTCGCACAACATCTTCGGCTCGTGAATTGCTCGGAGGCTATGAGAGGAAGCAGATCGGCCCGAGATGTATGCTCAAGATTGACCTCCGTAGGCTTATATTTCGATCTCTTGGGACTTCCTCCGACAGCATTGGATGGGTTGGGTTTTCACCCATGCTTCACTTATCGATCATGACATGCGCCACCTCGACGACATTTACTGCTGGCCATTAATGGAGGGACTCATGGGTTCATCATCGGGGCGAGGGCTAAGGCGGGGTGATCCGATGTCACCCACTTTATTCCTTTGTCATCGAGTACCTTCCGCATCACGAAGAAACAAACAAGGGAGTTAGATTTTCAATTTCATCCTAAGTGTAGTACTTCCATTCTTACACATCTTGCATTTGTCGACGACTTGTTACTTTGGCGGGGGTGACATCAGATCGATGGAGGTGCTTTCGGATGCACTTGAGACTTCGCTAATGCTTGATCAAGATTAATAACCATAAGTCCTTGATATTTATGGCGGGAGTTCGACCATTTGAGAAGCGGCGATCTCGATCCGCTCGGCTTCCCATCGGGAGAACTCCCACAAGATATCTAGCATCCCCTATCTTCGCTTAAGCTAGGAGTCACTCAAGATAGTGGACTAGTGGAGAAGATAGCGTCTTGTATCCACCGTTGGTCTAATCTTAACTTATCTCTTGCGGACGGTTGGAATTGATTCTCTTGGTTACATGGGTAGAATGCTTCGTTGCGTGTTCTTCCTTTGCCGGTCACCGTCATTGATCACATCAATACGATGGCCAGGAGGTTCCTGTGGGGTTCGACACATTGTCCTGTCGCTTGGAAAGCCGTTTGTTTACCAAAGAATAAAGGAGGTTTAGGTCTACGAGATCTCTCGACTTGGAACAAAGCTCTACCAGCAAAGACCTTGTGGAACATCCATACCAAGAAGGACTCCCTGTGGATCCAGTGGATCCATGCTGAGTACTTGACGACCACCACCATATGGGAGTATCCTAATCACATTCGTTTATCTCCCCTTATTAAGAATATTCTCATCCTTCATGATCGTTTTTTGCAGGAAGCAGGAGGTGATCATGACATAGCTGCAGATCTTCTTAAGAGTATATTTGGATCCAAAGGGACGTGAGCTGCCTATCACTATTTACGAGATAAGGGTGAAAGGTTGTACTGGCACAAGGCGATATGGAAAGATTACATCCCACCTAAGTTTTCCATCACCATGTGGCTTTCCATGCGAGGAAGACTTAAGACGGTGGATAGATTGAGATTCATGAATATCTCACAGGTATGCACAATGTGTAATAACCATTTAGAAACTCATGAACATTTATTCTTTAAGTGTAAGGAACCGGAGACAGTTTGGAATTACATTAAAGATTGGCTCCGCCTCCCGAGGAGGATGACTACCGTTGCTAGTGCTATAAAACATATCAAGAGGGAGAAGAAGGCGGGGCCAGCAATCATCCTACGTGCCAAGCAGATTGGATTAGCTGCGACTGTGAATCACATTTGGTATGCGCGGAACAAGCTCAACTTTGAAGATATCCCCTTCAATGTGAAGTCCATTGTGAAGAACATTCAAGAAGATGTTTATTCTGCTTATATTCGTTGTGATACATGGACCTTGTTGTTTCCCATTTTGAGTTAGCTTTGTAATGAGTGAGGTGTGTCTCGATCTTGTGTTTGGATCCACTTTGGGATGCCTTATCTTGTATTTCATCTTTATTAGTGGTTTCTCCGTGTGTGTTGAGGGACCGCTAGGCCCAACCAAAGCGAAGGCACCTTATGTGGTTGCATGTGTTCACATTCTCAATCCCACACTCCAGCGATCACACTGCACAAGGGCACTCTTTTCCCCATTGGTCATGGGGTTTTTAATGAGGCCCGCCCCTTTCTCGTCACTAAGGGGTTTGTTGAGGAGGTTTGTTTCTTTATCGTTTTCATAGGTTGAGCGAGTCGCCTTTGGCCTATGTGTTTTGGCCCTTAGGTCTTTTATCCTCCCTCGCCTTGCTTTCTACGGAATTTGGCTTTATCTCTTCTGGTATACCGAGTTCAGCTTTGTAATATGTTTTCTCCGCTTTATGTTATTTCGCACGCTTTGACCAAAACGAAAAGTCGGTCGCCGAAGACGGCCGCAAGGCCGTGATACATATTTCAGTACATTTACAAGCGCAAAAGTCCTAACACCTAAGACTTGACTCTCCGTCTGTCGGCATTGAAAGTCACCAACGAGACACTTTGGGGTTTGCATCACTGACGCTTCGGATGCCCGGCGGGCGGAACTTGGGCAAAAATGGGCGCGCCGTGGTGTGAAGGGGCGATCCCGTAACACCTAGTGAGTCAAATAGATGCTTTCAACAAGCTATAAACAGATCTGACTCTTCTTCATTAGCTTCTGTCTTCGGTCTTCAGCGAGTCAACATCTGATCTCGTGCCGACTCTCTTAGACTTTGTCTGGCTTTTTCTTTTTAGATCTTATGTGACAAGACTACAACTGAATCCAAATCCTTTAAATGAGCATGTAAGCCATTCAGCTTCTCTGATTTTCTGATGCGTTGACCTTGTACGGTTAGTTTCAATTTGACTGTATATTTTGTAATATTGAAGAGAGGTCTTGTATGTGCTTGCCCGCATGATGTGTGCGTAAGAGACAAAACTTATTGCGACACTTCTAACTGTCCTATTAAGTGGATAGGATAGGCGGCACACATATTGGGTCCGAGTGCACATAATTTTTTTTTTCTCTTACATTTCATGTATTAATTCGAATTTAAATAAAGACAAAATCTTGCGAAGATTTGGCAATCATAACAAGTCAAGAAGGTTGAGATCTACTTTGTATTTGTAGATAGAAATAAATCATTAGTTTGTAAGGATATGCTCTCTCCAACTTGATTGACTATCAATATTGGATTGAAGAAGCAATGTTTATCTTGGAGACAAGGGTTCGAAATGTGACCTAACTCCAAGCCCATTTCTCTCAAAGGTACTGCTCAAAGCTGACTCCATATATACAAATGGATTTGTTGTTCTTGTAGCTTTGTGGATTATTATTAGTTATGGTCTGTCCTACAACAATGTTAGTAATTTGTAACATTCACTATTAACATATTGAATATTTTACTCTGAGACATTCACAAGTTTATAATTTGTGAAAAATTATTGTTTGTGCAATTATTTATTTGTTTTACCAAACCAATCAGATGCAGCCATTCTCTGAATGTGTGCGAGTGACTCGTCGAACTTGTGTTGTGGGGTCGATGTGTATCCAAAGGACGACGAATATATCAAATGAATGTATATAGCAAAATAGACAAGTTTAATATATTTTGAAGACATTATTTCAATTTTAATATCCGTACGAAGCTGTTCTGTGTGTGATATGTGGTGGTTGTATGTTGGATTTTTTGTTCAGTGTGAAAAAATAAAAATAAAAATTCACACTACATCACTTTTCCAGTCGTGGTAAAAATTGTGCATATATGTTTGCTACGTATTGAAAATTAGTGTTATTATTGTCACAGTTTATATATTATACTAAAAATGAAAATAAATAATGTAAAAGTTCTGTGACTTTTTTAGCATTTAATCATTTATTTAAATGCACACTGATCGATCTTAATTTCGTAAGGGAAATAAATGCGCAAGAACACCAAGGATTTACGTGGTTCGATCTATGAATAAGATCTCGTCCACGGGAGAGAGAGATTCGTGTATTGAATGTGTGAAGCGATTACAAAGAGTGTGAATGAATCTATGTCGTCTAATCTAGCCTCTATTTATACACAATGTATTGACCTAGATCTCGAATCCAAGTCTTCTAACTAGGATTCGAGATCCTATCCCTCTCGAATTTGGATTCTTTTAGATATGGCCGAGCTTCTGCGTTCCCAGCTTCGGTGAGTCTTCATGGGCGAACTTGTCCAGCCGAGCTTGATGTCGTTTACTTGTATTGGGCCCGATGCTTGGGCACGGTAGTTGGGCAGATCCTATCACAACCCCAAAAGACGCAGAAACGAGGTCATGTTGGATTGGGGTTGTTGTGACGCGGGTTTGGGCGATCTTACATTCTTTTCATTGTTCGACTTTGTGTGTGTCAATGCTTTTGACGTCAGTATATCGAATCTTTGTCGCGCAGATGTGTCTGCCGAGGTCTTCCGGTAGGCCACTAAGGAGGCGTTCACCAGGTCTTCGACGGGCTTCATTTGATGAGGCGTTAGGTGAGGTTTTCGACCGCTTTACCCGACGGCGTTATGCCGAGGTTTTATGACTGCTTACCTAACGAGGTGTTAAGCGAGGTCTCCCCGACCGCTTCACCCGACGAGGCGTTAAACCGAGGTCTTGTGAATGGCTTCACTGTTGAGGTGTTAGGCGAGGTCTTCTTCTTGGCTTCACCGACGAGCGCGTTATGCCGAGGTCAAGACGGATTTTCTCGCCGCTTTGAGTCTTCGGCGCGGGATCGCGATTTAATCGCATTAAATTGGCAACGGTTGGATTCCCGATAAAGTGCATATTAGGGAATGTCTTCCTGATCGCAATATCTCTTATCACTTGCCTTCTTCATTTCTCCGATTTTCAAAAACCCTCGCTCATGCGAAACACTTTATTCCGCGTTGTGATTTGAAAGCTTCGCCTTGTTCATCGATAAACAAAAGTAAGTAATGGCTACCTCTTCTCCTAACGAGTCGTCGAGCGCCAAATCGTGTCTGCTTCCCCGTCCCGATTTAGTGTCTCACTGCTTTTTACCGTGTCTATATGCCTCTGGCGAGTGTAGTCTGCGTTTCCCTCGGTGGGGGATTGCGGCAAAGTGTCTTCTTTTCTTCAATCCTAAGTATTTCGACATTAGGGATATATGTTTTCAATATAGTATTCCTCTAGTATTGAGCTAGTTGCCCCGTCCGGAGGACAGGGCTTGTGCCCTCCGGACGGTTTTATTCCGTGTCGAGGGCGGCCTCAGGGTGGTCTTCGTCTTCCTTACCCTTATGTATATGTTGAGTTCCAAGAGATGTTCGGCCTATCTCTTTTGACTCTCGCCGAACTCATTCCGGCATATGACGCCCTAGGTGTCTATGCCTATAGGCATAATTTTCCTTTTACCTTGGGGCTCGTCCTTGCTTTTGCAATTGAAGGGCGGTTCGGGGTGGTATTATCTATCACCCGTAGGAACTTCAAAGCCAAGATTAAATCAAAGATCTCCAACCCGCGTAAGAAGTTCTTCTTCCGTCGGTTTGAGGACATATGGAGTTCCATGGCGATCCGATAAGATCGCCGACGTGTATGTCGACAAGGGCTTCGGTGACTTGGAGGCTGCTACCGACAAAATTGGCCTTGTTGACGAGGTCTTCTCGAGGCCGAGCTTGCGGGCGGGCTTAGCCCTTATGATCCTACCTCCGGGTGGAGTCGGTGAAGGTGAGGCCTCTTCTCCTCTTTTTCTTTATTTCATGAGTTACGTATTGATGTCGACCCATGTATTTCCTTGTAGTGAACCCGTGAAGGAAAGGAAGAAGAAAAGGAAGGAGCCGATCTCGTGGCGAACCGATCTACGTGGCGAGCCGAGGTCTCCGACCAAGGATTTCGAGGACATGCCGAAATGACTGTGGGGCCTTCGAGATCCCTTCGCCGCAGCCACTCAGCGCTTGAAGAGGCGGAAGGATGTAATCCATGAGTCCTCGGTTGCCGCGGTGAGTCGAGAATCATCGGTTCCAAGTCGGCCCTCGTCTCTTCCCGAGGTAATGTACTTGTCCTTATACTTTGTGCGATAGTAACCAAATTGTGTTCTTGACCGATGTATATTTTGTATAGAAATTCGAGGGCGTGGCGGCGAGTGTCAAGAGTATCCGATCTTATATCGGATTACTTGAGGCGCCGTTCGCGGTTGACGGGTGGCGGTATGCTCGGGAGGTGGAGGAGTCGAATACCCTCCTTGCTCAAGAAATGTCCGAGGCCGAGGCTAAGATCCGGGACCTCGTCAAGCGAGCGGCGGACGCGACGGCCATTGAGGCGGCGGCCAGGGCGGTCGGCGAGGCGGTTGTGGTGAGGCGGCAGGGCCGAGGCGAGGCGAGGTTGCCTCGATGAAGGCCGAGGTGGAGCAGGTTCGCCGTCGGGAGGCGGACATGGCGAGCTCTCGGGAGAGCGCCGCGCCAGCGGAGAGGCATTCTGTCGGCGAGCTTCTGGGGATGGTCTCGGGCGCGGTGATGTGCTTAACAAGCGCGCTGTCTCGGACCAATCGAAGAGGTCGCCGAGGACTACCCAGATCTGGACAAAGCCAAGTATGGAGTGCGAGGAGACCGAGATCTTTGCCCGAGACAGGCCTACTTGATGTGCTCGTCCGCGCCCGAAGGAGCTTCCGTCTGCCGCAGCCTCGCCTCTTCCTCCGTTGTTTTGTCCGCGAGTGCATGCGCGCTTTGTCCGTGGATCGGGATCCCCTGACCGAGGCTTTATTGGCTGATCATGCAAAGGGGTCGGGGGAGACGGCTGACGCTTCGAAGGGCGTCGAGACTCCGGTAGTTCCCGAAGAGGCCGAGGCGGAGGCTATCCAGGGCTTGGCGCGTGAACGTGGACATGGCGAAGCTTCCTGGAGGGTCGGTTGATCCTGCATCTTTTTTTTTTTTTGAATGTAAATGTACAACAATTTTTTTTTTTTTTTGCCTAAGGGCATGTTAATAAAATCACAAGTTTATGTCAAGAACTTATCACTTTTTATTCGGTTGTCTCTGAAATGTTTGATCTTCTCCTTGGTTGAACCGAATCAAAGACACAGCGAGCTCTTGAGTTGAAAGAGGTCGAACTCTCCATATAAAGGCAGCTCGGTCACGTCTGGCGGAGTCTCGATGTCAAGCATAGAGCCGCTCGGGAGGCGTGACGAGCTCCGTGCTCGCTTTTGAATTGGAGGGCGTTCGAGGTCGCCAGGGAGGGCCAGGTGATAGGCGAGGCATGCCGAGTACGAGGAGGTTATCCACGAAATGGTGGGATGACGATCCCGGAAGTAAAGCGAGGTTGTCGAGGCTGCCGCCTGTTGTTCGAGTATAAGCGCGAATATGGCGGACCTCACGGCAATTCACGGGCGATGCAAGACGAATTAAAAGGCTCGGGAGCATATACAAAGCTGTTATCGCTCGACGACATACTTGACGGGATGCAGAGGCCTCTTCTTCTCGCGGAGCTTCTCGCCTAGAATAAATGAACCACATTATGACGATCCGGAGTGGCGCGCACAAGAGGCGTGCTATTGCCCTTGAACGTCGTGGACCTCCATGCGTCGAGACCGGGCGTCATCAAGTGGGCGAGGCCGAGCTTCAGAGCTGCCGTCAGTGACCGAGGTCGCTCGGCCGGGCCCGTAATATAGACCGAGGACGAGGTAGAGGTGGGATTAGCATAGATGAGGCTGCTGAATTCGATTTTCTGGGATTGGCTCATTTTTCCCGATCCGCTCCGTCCTCGTAAAATGTAAATGTAACACATCCCGCTTCGTCAGTGACCGAGGTCGCTCTGGCGGGCCGTAATATAGACCGAGGACGAGGTAGAGGTAGGATTAGCATAGATGATTCTTGAATTCCGATTTTTCTAGGGATTGGCTCGACTTTTCCCGATCCGCCCGTCATAAGTAAAATGTAAATGTAACTGTACATCTTTTATTTAATAAGAATGGTTTCTTGTTGACTTTGTATTTGAACAAGAGTAATATCAAAAGTAGTTCGTCCTCGTGAAATTCCGCTTTGAAAGAAATCGTTTTACGGGCGAAGGTAGGGTTCTGCTTTTTTGCCGAGGTCGTCGGGAGGGTGGTCCCTTCGCTCACATAGAGAGGCGCTCGAACTAAGCGAAGGTAGTCGATCTCGTATGTAGGAATGGTTCCTGTTTTTGCCGAGGTCGTCGGGAGGGTGGTCCCCTTCGCTACATAGAGAACGCTTGAAATAAACGAAGGTCTCGATCTCGTATGTAGGAATGGTTCTCTGCTTTTTTAGAGGTCGTCGGGAGGGTGGTCCCCTTCGTCTACATAGAGAGCACGCTTGAAATAAACGAAGGTAGTCGATCTCGTATGTAGGAATGGTTCCTGTTTTTGCCGAGGTCATCGGGAGGGTGGTCCCCATTCTACATAGAGAACGCTTGAAATAAGCGAAGGTAGTCGATCTCGTATGTGAGCATCTGCTGCGTTTAGATTTACATTCGTATGAAACAGATGTAATCGACCTCCGTCGAGGAATTTGTCCTCCGTAGAGGGTAAATAATGTGAAGATTAATTATCATTAGTGACAAGTAGAACTCGTAAAATAAAGATTTTATTGATAAAAGATGACGACCACCAAATAAGACGAGACTCTAAACAGGACTTTAAAAATATGACCGAACAAGACCGACCCTTGACACTTATGCATAATATTTCTTGGATGGATGATGTGCCATCGTTGGGTAATTGCTCACCGGACAATTGAAGCGAGCTTATAGGCCCTTTGCCGAGGACTTCGTCGACCTTGTAAGGTCCTTCCCATGTGGCTTCCGACTTGCGAGTGTGTGGCTTTCTTGACTTCATTATGTCGGAGTGCAGAGGTCGCCCACTTGAATTGTCGGTTTTAACGCTTGGTTGTAATACCGAGCTACTTGTTGCTTGTACCGAGCTTCCTTGATGTGGCGAGGTCTCTTTTTCTTGAGTAGTCTAGATCAGCTCGTAGATTTTCCCCATTTGCTTGGCGAGAAGTCGATGGTGCGAGGACTCGATACTCCGATCTCTGCAGGATCATTGCTTGGTTCCATACACCAAACTGTATGGTGTTTCTCCGCTCGAGGTCCGGGCGTTGTTGATGCGACCATAAGACTGCGGTAAATTTTCCACCAGGGCCTTTAGCTCGGTCGAGACGAGTTTTAGACCGCTTACGATGGTCTGTTGGTAACCGGTCGACCATTTGCTTGAGGATGGGCACCGAGGTGAACTTTTGTTGGATCCAAGCTCTTGACACCAATCTTTGAATGTCTTATCCGTGAATTGTGTTCCGATTATCCGAAAGGAGGATATGGGGATCTTAGGCGACACACTATGTTCTTCCATACAAGTTGAGGCGTTCTTGCTTGTGATTTTCGCGAGGGCTCGAACACCCACTTCGTGAAGTAGTCGATCGCAACAATTAAAAATTGGGTCGTCACGGTGCTTTACAAAGGGCCCACAATGTCAATCCCCATTGCATAAGCGGCCAGGGCTCATGCGGAGGTGAGGTCGGTGCAGGGTAGCCTTAGTGCGTTTCCATGAATTTGACACTTGACACTTTTTACGAGGTCCATTGGTCTTGGAACATTGTTGGCAATAGTATCCCCATCGCATGACTTTCTTTGACAAGGCCGGGGTCGATGTGGCTTCCGCACGAACCTTGTGTATTTCTCGTGAAACGTAATTGGCTCGGTTGGGACCCAAGCACCTTAAGAGAGGTTGGAGATATGACTTTACGTATAGGACTCCTGTTCAATTGTATATCGCGTAGATTTGTTCAGATCCTCCTAGCTTCCGACTTGTCGTGAGGCGCTCGCCTTCCTCCGGTACTCTCGAATGGGAGTCATCCAATTGGGTTCTTCATCCGAGACTATGTTGACCTCGGCTCCGTCTTCGCATCGCTATGCTCCTGTTTTGGACTTCCTCTCTTGGCGGGCTCGTTGATGGCGAGGCGATTTACTAAGATGTCACCGGCTATTTTGCTCCCTTGGGATGCGAACTATCCGGAAGTGTGAGAAAGTCCGTTGCGGGCTCTTTGCTTTATCAAGATACTTCTTCATTACAGCCGCTTTTTGCCTCGTATTTTCCCAACATTTGCTTTCGACGACTTGAGAGTCGCCGTGAACTTCACGGCTCGTATCTCGAGACTTTGAGCGAGGCGAAGTCCTGCGATCGGTGCCTCATACTCCACTTCGTTGTTCGTATTTTGAATGTGAACCGGAAGTGAGTAAGCGATCTCTTGGTCGTCCGGGCCTGGGAGTAAGATACCGCTCCGCTACTTGTTTCAAAGCCCGTCAACGTAGAGTTGCCGGACTTTCCTCGGTGTTTCAACCATGGGTTCGGCTTGACATCGTCGTCGGACTCGGTGGGCTTTGGTTTTCGGCGAAGTTAGCCTCGGCAAGGAAATCTGCTAGGCTTGACCTTTGATGGCTGGCGGGCGTAAGATATATCGTGCTCGCCTGGTTCGATTGCCCATTTCGCGATTCTCCCGATGCTTGAGCCGTCAATACTTGCAAGTGGGTAGTCGATGAGGACTTGATGCGATGTGCATGGAAATGCAGGCGTAGCCTCGCCATGGCATTTACCAATGCTAAGGCAAGCTTCTCCGGTGATACCTGCGTTTAAGACCTTTTAGTGCTCACCGATGAAATACACCGGGTCGACGTCCTTCTTCTCGCATCAGATCGCAGACTTATGGATTCGTCCGAGGCGGCGAGGTAGAGGAAAAGGACCTCTCCTCTTCGGGACGGATAGAGTGGGGAGATCGGCGAGGTAGCTCTTGAGGTCTTCGGCGGACTGCACCTCATCCCATGAGAATTTCGGGCTTTTGAGTATCTTGAAGAAGGGTAGGCGATTATCCGCGACTTTTGAAAGGAAGCGGCTTAGTCTTGCTATGCACTGTCGACTTAGTGTACGTCATGGATGGTCTTGACATCTTCATTTCCAAAATGGTTTGGACCTTGGTCGGGTTTGCTTTTAGCCCTTCTTGTGAAACCCAACACCCTAAGAACTTTCCGGACGGACCGCAAACGTGCATCGGGATTCACTTTAGGTTGATTTTCCGAAGAAGCCGAGGACGATCCGGGTCGGCCACACATGCGCTTCTTCTTGCTTTTGACGATGTCGTCTCGATACCTCCACATTCCGACCTATGTAGGGCTGAAATATTTTGTCCACCATCCTTTGATAGGTAGCCCTGCATTTTAAGGCGAATGGCATCTTTTATATGCGAAGACCGAAGTCGGTAATGAAGGCTGTCTTGGCGGCGTCTTCGTCGTCCATCGGGACTTGGTGATACCCTTTGTATAAGTCCAAGAAATCAAGACTTCAGATCCGACCAACGCGTCGACCTTCTTGTCGATGTTGGGAAGCGGATAGCAATCCTTTGGGCAATGCTTGTTGAGGTCGGTGTAGTCAATGCACATTCGCCATCCCTCCTCCTTTCTTCACCATCACGGGTTGGCTATCCAGTCGGATATTTGACCTCGAACGATGCGTGCTTTTAATAGCTGGTTCACCTCGTCATGAATGACTTGGTTCCGCTCGGTGCGAAGATTCTTTGCTCGTCGAACGGCTTTATGTTCGGTCGATGTTGAGCGGTGAGTGATGATATTCGGCGAGACTCGGTCATGTCGAGGAGACCAAGCAAACACGTCCGAATTCCCTTAAGAGTTGGATGATCGATCCTTCACTTCAGTGTCGTGGTGAAACCAACCGGGCGACCTTCAACGGCTCATCCTCGCATAATGCGACCTCTTCCACCGACCGCCGGGAGTGGCGATGTACTTTCGACTCCAACTCCTCGGGTTTCTTTAATTGCTATGCACAGGGTGCCGGACCGAGGTCCCGCACCTCGTAGCGCAACTTGCATACATTCCTCGCTTCTTGATCACCCGGATCACGGTTGCTCCCCTCGTGGTGGGTATTTTTATCGTCGGTGGTACGTTGAGCATACCGCCGCCTACGCCGCCACCAATCTCGCCCTAGTATGATGTTATACGGCGAGTTGGCCTTCCACGAAGAACCGCACCACTTTTGTCGAGGTCGTTGGTGCTTTCCCACCGCGACGGTAGCTCGATTATTCCTTCCGGGCGTCTCTTCACGGACGAAGCTTGGAGTGGCGGCGGGGCTTGTGCGAGGCGCCGCGTTCCACTCCTAGCTTGTCAAAGCATTCCTTAAAAGGATGCTCACCGACGCCACGTCGATGTAAACGCTTCACCAACTTATTTGCGACCACCACCGGATCACCAATGCATCCCGATGGGTATCTTGTCGCGAACGGGTCGTCTTCGGAGAAGGTGATCGCCTCGTCCTTCTCGAACCTCTTATTGGTAGGTTCACTGGGTCAGACTTGAACATCGGCCTTGGGGAGGACTTCGTGACTCCACCTGAGCCCGTAATTGTGGAGATCACCCGTCATATCGGGGCTCGTCATCTCCTTCTTCGTCGGTCTTGCGCTTTGTTTTTTATGGGGCACAATTTCCCTCTTCCTCTTTTTCGTCTTTTGGCTTTGGTCGGCTTGGCGACCACATCCTCTGATATTTCTTCGGATCCGTCCCGAACTAGCATCTCTATTTCACCCATGAGCTCTTTGCACTCTTGATGTCGCGCCGTAATCATCATGGAATGAGCAATATTTATCCATAGGTCGGCACCTCTTCCTCCCCGCCATCGGTCGAGGCTTCTCGAAACAGTTCGTATGGAGTGCGTGATTTACGCTCTCGGCTTCGTCAACGGGTGTCTTGAGGTCGTTCGAGGCGTCGCGGACCGAGCACGGACTTTATCGGACGATGTAATCTGTCCGGCGCGTCGCCGCCTTGGTTCCGATCTTCCTTCCTTCGCCTCTTCTTCCTCTTCCGAAGGTCTGCCTTGTCTCGCCGCGCTTTCTCTTGTCGCCCGTCCGCTTTGGCGAACCGGTTGGCTATCGCGCCACGCCTGACTACATTGCGATCGAGGCTCGTGACGATCTCTCGGTATAAGGCCCCGCAAGATGCCGTTTGGAAGGCCGAGATGACTAACGGTCGTTCACGTCTTCGACCTTCAAGCACTCCTTGTTAAACCTTGTCATGAAGTCGCCGATGGACTCATTCGGCTTTGCCTTATGGTGAGGAGGTGTGCGATGGCGTTTTGATTCCGCTTTGGAAGAACCTTCGTGGAAGGCGGCCATCGGTCGCGATAGAGCCGATGCTTCCGTGAGTAGGTAGATCGTCGAACCACCCGCGGCGTTGTCGACGAGTAACTCCGGAAGAGTTTACACATATGAACCGGTGAGCCGTTGGTTGATCATGTTGTATTGAACCGCGAGAGGAAGTTCGTGGATCTCTCACCCGTCGTGAGGCGATGCTTGGTACCCGTATTTTTCGGAGAAAGTGTTAGTATTCTATTTGAGAACGGGTGACTATCTTCCGTATCCATCGAAGCCGTCCTCTGGAGATTGGGACGGAGTTCGGCGATCGAACTCTTTTTGGTGATTCGGATCGGCCTCGTGGCGACCATGGTCGAACTTGTTTCGACGGTTCGGACTGGCCTGGCGGCGACCCTGACGCCTTCCTCCGTGATGCTCGTTCCTTGGAGAGCGGGCCGGAGTTCGTTGATCGAACTCGCTTTGGCGATCGGGGTCGGCCCCGTGGCGATCCCGACGTTCTTTCTCCGCCGCTTTCGTTCGGGCGGTCGGTTTGGGCCCCGACCTCTTGTTGTGGTGCCTCGTTCCTAGACGAGGCTTGGCGTTCTGCTTTGGGCGTGTCGACCGTGCTTCACCGAGGTAATCGGAGAAAGCTCTCGCTTATTTTTCTCGAGAAACCGCGACAGCCGTCGAGTTTATCTGCACGAGCCGAGGTTCTCCTCGATTGTCATAGCGACCTTCATTGTTCGGTGTCCTACTTCTTCCCGCGGGGGGGGCTTCGCTCGTTAAGCTCTGGGGACCTTCGGGTTCGCTTCTCCGATGGGCTCTTCCGGCGAGCTCGGCGTGCCTACCGCCATCGGCCCATTGTTGCCGGCGATGATCCTCGAAGTATGACTCGGTGTACCTTGTCATGATTGTTTCCACAGAAACGATGGTTGATCGAAGCACAAAATTTCGGTTCCGCAGACGCGCGGTGATCGATCTTAATTTCGTAAGTGAAATAAATCGCGAAGAACACCAAGGATTTCGTGGTTCGATCTATGAATAAGATCTACGTCCACGGGGAGAGAGATTCGTGTATTGAATGTGTAAGCGTTGATTACAAAGAGTGTGAATGAATCTATGTCGCCTAATCTAGCCTCTGTTATACACAATGTATTGACCAGATCTCGAATCCAAGTCTTCTAACTGGGATTCGAGATCCTATCCCTCTCGAATTTGGATTCTTTAGATACAATGAAACTGCTGCTCCCACCGCTTCGTGAGTCTTCATGGGCCGAACTTGTCTGCGCCGATGTCGGCCGTGTATTAGACGCGACGCTTTGGCGCGAATGTTAGGTATCCTATCACACAGAAATTCAATTACAACATATAAAACGTGATACTTGGTTCACACACAATCTGGAAAACAAGTACCAAATACATAATTAATGTAGTTGAAAGATGAATATACCCAAAAGGATTCCTCCATTTCAAATTGAACCTGGAATATTTAAAAAAGAAATAGTAAAAGTCCCATTATTGGAATCAACTAAGACAAAATAAAGAATCTGGGTTGATCTAATCGTGGAATCTTTGGAGCATTGATTGATGCAAGGAGACGATCTTATGTCACGAGATTGTACAGCTTGTGGCTACGGTGCCGGTCACATCAATAAAGAGGATCGCCAACTCCAATGCTTTGAATGCGACATCCCTTTTCTTCTGTGCGGTTCGTACAATAAATCAAAAATATGAGCCTTGTTAGCATTAAGAAGCATGCGTGATTCATATTCTACACCTACTACCAAAAATATTTTCGTTGCAACTAATTCACATGATTTGACAAAAATAGCTATATATCTTTTTATTGTTTTGATTAATTACATTTATAAGATTGTACAATTTCTTCCTTAGATTTCATACTTATTTTCGTAAGATAAATGGTAGTAGATAAATAGCATACTCAAGTGATTTCACATAGCTAAATCTAATAAAACAACAATAATATTTAGGAAAATTATCATTCTAAATCCTATCCTTTGCATGTTTTACATGATGTACCCAACATATAAATAATTACAATAAAGTACTTATACTATCAATTTTTTTTATCTACCCTACCATACTTTTTGAAGTTCATAGCTGACTCATAACACAGGAAATCAAAAGTGGATTACTACTTTGAAAATATAAATATAAATAAAATAAAAAATAAACGTGGCATAAACAACCTCATTTTAGGAGCTGTTTGGCAAAAAAAAAATGGTCCATTGTTAATTTGAAATACTCAACAGACCATTTTTTTGCAAAATTAAGAATAATTGACTCTCTCGAGTAGGGGTGAGCATTCGGACGGTTCGGTTCAAAACCAAACCGAACCGAAAAATCAATTTTTTTTTAAACCCAAAAATCAACTTTTTAAAATCCGACCGAACCGAACCGAACCGTTCGGTTCGGTTCGGTTTAACCGAATTTAAATTATAATTAATATAAATATTATAATATTTATAATATATATATATATATATATATATATATATATATATATATATATATATATATAAATATATATATATTAACCAATTCAAATATTAATAATATAAATAACATATATATATATATATAAATATAAAAATATAATAATAAAAAATTCGGACGGTTCGAAAACCGAATTTTTTCCCCAAACCGAATCGAATTAATTTCGGTTTCAAAATTTTGAAACCGAACCGTTTTACTGTACAAACCGAACTAAACCGCTAATTTCGATTCGATTCGGTTCGATTTTTGCTCTCCCCTACTCTCGAGTGAGATATATTCGACATGGTAATCCACGTGAGTTTGTCACTTGCTGATCGGCTCTCAAGTGCAGGAAAATAAACCTTAGATTTGAGAAAAATGATATCATAAATAATTTATCATAATTATCCACACATATCAAACAAATAGTTCGAATAAGTCTTGAATGAGAAACAAATTTTTGTTCTATGTTTTCGGGCTATATATCTGCGTATATCAAATTCTAACAAATTTAGTTTACCGAAATTAAACAAAACGTTAGTACTTAAAATATATATTGCATGTATAGAATGACTACATTTTTAATAAGTAAAATTTGTTTGACATATGCAATCATCCATAAATTCAATAGAATATGCTGCGATGAACCAAAATAAATTTTACAAGATACACACTTTTCTTCATTAATAGTGATAGATTACAAAGCAAATGAATATGCTAACCTTTCCAGATGCTCGTACAGTCTTTGTTGATGAAGGAGGTTCAGCCGGAGATTCAGCCTTTAGATGCCACACACAAACAATAAGACATAAAGTTATTATAATATTTATTTATTGTGATTATTAGTGTCAAAAAGCGATCTATGGTTACTCCCATGATATCATCCAATATCATGTAATAATATTTATTTCTCGTAGGATAAATGTTAGCCTCTGGTATGGTTAATCTTTTCATTTTGTTTTATTTTTTGTGATGAGTAAATTCATATTTTGTATTCCGGAATATGTTTCGAGTAAAGTTGGCACAATAAACATGATCTGACTTGGCCTAATTTTGGGTCAGCATAGGCTAAGAGATTTTAGGCTTAATGAAATTTTGGGATGGGTAGGTCCCACCCATAACTAACAAAAGATGGTGGGCTCAAGCAGCTCGGTCCGTCTCGACTCAAAAAATTTACATTATGGAAGATGTATCGAGTCTGGTTGGACTTTTTCCAATCCGATGAATTTCACGCTGGCTTGACTTGAATTTATGGAAAAGCCCTGGACCCGATCGGGACTTTTGCCCGCTCTAATTATGGATGAGATTTCTGTATAATATCTTACAAACTACATAGTTTGTAAATATTAACTAGTGTATGCGTGATAAGAATAGATGAGGTGGCAATACCTGATCATCATGAGCTACTGGTGGTTCTCGTATAGTTTCAAGCAAGGTGTAGTTGTCGAGGAAGTGATATTTTCCATTGTGGTTGTGGATGCAGGCAGCAGAGAAATAGCAAGTCTGACATAAACTGAAAGAGCTTCGAGCCCTGAAGCAGAAGACGCAGGAGAAGAAAATCCCAGGGATGAAGTCCCCGCAGCGGTCACAGTTAGGGCGGCCGCTTTTTATTACGTAATAGAGCGTCATCACTTGGTTAAAGTCGAGACTGCCTTTGCTATCAGCGTCGAGCTGATTAAAGAATTGGCGATTTTGCACTGCTCCACATCCTTGTTCCGCCATGAACGACAAGTACTCCTCAACATCAACCTTCCCGTCTCCATCAGTATCCATACACTTGAAGAACTCTAATGCCAACTCCTGCACTTCCGGAGAGGCCGCTTTATATTGCAACATCGCAATCTTCTGCAGTTCCTCCATCTCCCCCTAATTAATTGGTGCACTCTTACTTAGCTAATCGCAATTTGGGAAAGAAATCACACTAATAATACCCAAATCCAATTACTAGAAAATTACAAATACATCCTACATTTTTGTTTTGCAGTAAAATCGTTATTAAGTTTTTGCAATTACAATATGAGTTAATAGTTAAAAGTACTCATTTTGATTTAGTAAAAACAAATTATACCTACAAACATGAAAAACAGCTCACTTTTTGGATGAACATCCAAAATTTGTCCTTAATGAAAAACTATTGTACATCACTTCATCCTCTTGCGTGATACGCGGAATGTCTGTGCACAACATGCTATATATCATAAATCGTGCATTCAATAGGAATTTCCTAACCGTGAATGTTTTTTATAAGAGTAGTTAGAATTTGTCTTTAATATAGCAAATGGGTATATATAACATCCTTTTTGGCTCTTACAAAATACCCAGTTCTTACCTATTGTAGAGAACGCTAAGATATTCTGCAAGTTGAATACATAACATAATTCATAACTACCAGAAGACCGTTAAATTCAAAAACAGATATGTGAATATTCTTTAAAATCGAAATACTTAAAATAGGTTATAAAAATGTTTGAGGCAAGCTCTGATATATTCGGACACACGATACATCTGCACTAATAAAATTGTAAACTCTAATTAAAGATTAACGAATTTTAATTTAATTTAACGAGAAGGAATGCACCATACATTCATTACAACAAAATGTTCCAATAGTGACATGATTTTTGAAGAATTGTAACACCTATGGATGTCACTAAATAAATTTGTCATGACATCTTGTGAATGAGTAACTATTATGCATGTCACAAAAAAAAGTATGTCACAAAATTTAGTGAAATTTATAAGTGTAACTATTTTTGTTACATATGAACATGTAACTATTTTTTGTGACATGTGAAAGTGTAACTATTTTTTGTAGTTCATAGTTTCTCATATTTTAACTTTTTCTCTCTCTTTTTTCTTTACCTTTCAACATTTTTTGTTTGGCCTTGATGTCTGTTATATTTAACAAATTAATTGTCTATTATATTGGAATAAATTATCTCTGTTATTTTGAAAATGTGAAATCTAAAAAATGGTCTCAATTTGGAACACCAAAATCGAACAACTAATTGAATATACATATATATATATATATATATATATATATATATATATATATATAGTAAAATTTGAAACTCTTTAGTTATAGTAAAATTTAGTTATATTCCTATATGTAACAAAAAAATTATTGTGACAGGTTTAAATGTAGTAAGGTTTAATTTCATGGATAGATGTAACAAATTTTACTATATTTTTAAGTGTACCAAAATTTACATACATTTTTATGTGTAACAAAAATATATTGATGTATGTATTGGTGTAATTAAATTTTGCCACATCTAAAGATGTCATAAATTTTGTAACATTTCTCTTGGTGTCACTAAAAATATGTAACTATTAGACATTTTTTTTGTAGTGATTGAAATGTATGCTAGATAACAATCAATTGGACAATAATAAAATTGGACAAATTTTCCTGAAGTCATAATCTTTTTTTAGTAATTACTTGAAGATTAATATTATTATATTGTCCATCTAAATTTAATTACTAATGCATGGAAATGAGTATCACATCAAAATTTTGGTTAATTATAGTTTAAGGCATGACCTTTGGACGAGCTATAAAAATAGTTTGACCTTTACAATATTGAACAAATAGCGTGATCTTTAGGCTCTTGTGTTGCAAATATAACTGGAGACTATATTTAAGGGCTGTAAATTTTGATGTAGAAAATTTGAACCCAACATGAATATTTTGATTTGTTTTGTAATTTAAATTACATGGGTATATATTTTTCACTTGAACATCAAAATGACGTCAAAATAGCCCGAAAACAATGTCGTTTTGATGCTTAAGTAGGAAAATATATTTTCCGGTCTCAAAATAACGTCGCTTTTGTGCTCAAATGAAAAATATTTTTCTACTAATTTATAAAATAGATTAGAATAATTATGTCGAATTCGGGCTTTCCATATTAGACTACCCTACCAGTAAATATAGGCTCGGGTCATACTTGCTATTCACACCCAAAAATCAGACCATAAACTATTATTAATCCTTTTTATAAACAAATTATTGTTATGTATGCAATAAGGGCCTCATTTTATAATTAATTACCTGGGCCGTGGTGAGGCGGGTCAAGTTAAGGACGAGTTGTTGGTCGTGCAACAAGGGGGTGGGCGTGGAGGAGCGCGGGTGGTCGTCATGGTAGATCGATTGTCCTCCTCCATAACAATCGCAACAAAGGGCGCGCCGCCTGCTGTTAGGGGTGGAATTGGACAGACATTCCAAGCACGAAAAACATGGACCAAATATGAGTTCATGACAGGCATAACAGCGGAGGATATTGATTTCGTATTTGTTGTAGTAGAAGACAAGTAGAGCATCTTCGAAACTCAGAGCTCCATTTGTGTTAATCGAGCCCAGTTTTCTCGAGATTTCCTCATTTGATGGTATATCACGACGCTTACCATATTCTTTATCTCCCTCCAATACAAATCTCTCATAAAATTCCTCGGCATCTTTTCTTTCCTCTCCACTTCCTCTCTCATACAAGGCTTTCGCAATTTTTCTAATCCCTTCGGCCATCTCCTCTCTCTCTCTCTCTCTCTCTCTGCCTATATTTTTTTACTTGAAAGCAAAGTAAACAGCTGGTTAGGTTCTTGCTATATATATATATATATATATATATATATATATATATATATAGGGATGAGATTCTCTTTCCATAAGCATTGTGTCCTATTATCTGTGTTTCATTTCATTGTTTTAATAATACTTATTTTAAAATAAAATTTTCTTATTATAATAAATTCTAATTAACATTTATTACGATTAACTGAAATTTTAAAAAATTATATGTCCTAAGTTTTGAATAATCAATCCACATAAGTATTTTTAACTTAAAAATACAAATTAAATATAAAAAATTTATAAACTGTAACTTGGATTAATGATTATAAAATTAAATTAAATCACACCATATTCAAATCGAATGAATAAACGAACTATGAAAAATTGATCATGAGAAAATATGAGACATGGAGTGGAACACCAACGTTGGCATAGAGGATTTCAAGTGGTATTTATAAGGATAAGATTCAGTGTCCCACAATTTTTTTGTCACCGTATCTCATTATTATATATATTATTTTATAAAAATAAATTGATTATAATATTATAAATCATATTTAGCTTTTATTTAAAAAATAAAATCTAAAAATTATATACTATAACTTTTGATTTATCAATGCTAATAATGAATATTAACTAATAAAAGTAAAATTAAATAATTAAAAATAGTTATATACTGTAATTAGGTGCAATAAATCCTACTTAATATAATTACAAAATTAAACTAAAGCATATAAAATTAGAATTGAAAATAAAAATAAAAATGAGACACAGAGTGGAACACTAATTATGGAACAATACTAGATCTAAAGTCATTTATAAGGGGAAGGTAATTATTACGTTTGAGTTTGTATTCAGATATTTTGTACCACAATTTCCATGCTTCACTCTTGCCTCGCTATTAATTAAATAACTATTTTAATACTTCATTTGTCCACCAAGCTAGTATCATATTTATCTTACTCGACATCCAAAAAAAATATGCCATTTTCCTTTTTGGGACACTACCCTACACTCAATCTTTATTATCCAACCTCATAACTACTCATTATTTACCAAAAGACTACAATATCCAACAATCAACTTTTATCATCAAACCTCACAATCACTTATTATTTACCAAAAAACTATCATGTAGTAGCGGTCCTTATATATTGTATTAACAATCGAAATATGGCCGAAAGAAAAAATCTCTATTTGAGAGGGCTTCTTCCTATATCATGAATTCGACTGGACACAGAAATGATACCTTGGAAGAATCGGTTGGATCTTCCACTATCAATAGGTTGATTATTTCACTCATGTGTTTATATATATGGTAGGATTATGGTGAGAATAGATATATAAGTAAGCAAATAAGAATGTATCTCAATCACTTATTAAAATACAATGGACGATCCAGATTTTCAGAAATTAATATGCTTACATCTCTTCTATGTATTACAAAAAATCAAATGAATGTTAAAATTGGTAAACGTGAAAAAACCAAACTGCCACATAATGAAGCTTCCGAGTTTCAAGGCATGTACAAATCATCACATATATTCTCATATCTAATCATATCAATAAAATATAACAAAAAAAAAATCATTTTCTGCAACACAAAAACCACTTTCAATACTATCCTTCTCACAACAATCAACATCATTTTCTTCTTTTTCATTTTCAGCGCATTAATAGCTTTCCAGACGTCATTTTCCCACTACAACAAAACGTTCCAATAGTGATACGATTTTTGAAGAATTGTGACACTATGGATGTCACTAAATAAATTTATGACATCTTGTGATGAAACTATTATGCATGTCAAAAAAAAGTATGTCACAAAATTTAGTGAAATTCATAAGTGTAGCTATTTTTGTTACATATAAACGTGTAACTATTTCTTTTGAAATGTGAAAGTGTAACTATTTTTTTAGTTTCTAGTTTTTCATATTTGAACTTTTTCTCTTTTTTTTTAACCTTTCAACATTTTTTGTTTGACCTTAATGTCTGTTATATTTAACAAATTAATTATCTATTATATTGAATTAAATTATCTCTGTTATTTTGAAAATGTTAAGTTTAAAAAATGTCTCAATTTGGAACACCAAAATCGGACAACTAATTGAATAAATATATAGTAAAATTTGAAACTCTTGAGTTATAGTAAAATTTAGTTATATTCTTATATATAACAAAAAAAATTATTGTGATATGTTTAAATGTAGTAAGGTTTAATTACATGGATAGATGTGACAAATTTTACTACATTTTCAAGTGTAACAAAATTTACATATATTTTTATATGTAACAAAAATATATTGATGCATGTATTGGTGTAATTAAATTTTGTCACATCTAAAGATGTCATAAATTTTGTAACACTTCTCTTGGTGTCACTAAAAATATGTAACTACTAGACATTTTTTTTGTAGTGTCCATTGTGGTCTACAGAAACCCATTTCGAAACTTCTCACAAAAATTGAAAGTCACTGGACTCCATTCCATCCAACCAACAAAAGTGCAAACTATGGGTGATGAATATATCATATATAGTTCTTTTGCAATATTATATAAAAATGTTACATCCATTTCATACTGTAAAATATATGAATATATCATATATTTTATAAAATTTGGTCAATGTTCGTAAAAGCACGACAACAGTTGAGCTTTGACTGTAGCATACTATAATCGTTGTTTATTGCATCTATTATAATAAATGTAGTTTTGGTTTAAAGAACTTAATCATCATATTTATATGTAGCACATATTTGTCAAAGAAGTTGCACATTGTTAGTTTACCTTTTGCACATATTTAAATATGAATATATCATACGATTGGTATTGTTTGTTGCATTTATTATAATAAATGTAGCTCTTGTTTAATGAAAGTCAATCATCATATTTATATGTAGCAAATAATAGTCAAAGAAGTTGCACATTGTTAGTTTACCTTTTGCATAAATTAAAATATGAATGTAGCACACGATCAGTATTGTTTGTTGCATTTATTATAACAAATGTAGCTCTTGTTTACAAGTCAATCATCATATTTATATGTAGCACATAGTTGTCAAATAAGTTGCACATTGTTAGTTGACATTTTGCACAAGTTGAAATATGAATGTATCATGCAATTGGTATTGTTTGTTGCATTTATTATAACAAATGTAGCTTTTATTTAATGAAAGTCAATCATCATATTTATACGTAGCAAATAATAGTCGAAGAAGTTGGATATTGTTAGTTTACCTTTTGCACAAGTTGAAATATGAATGTAGCATACGATCGGTATTGCTTGTTGCATTTATTATAACAAATGTAGCTCTTGTTTAATGAAAGTCAATCATCATATTTATATATAGCACATAATTTTGAAAAATATCGCACATAATTTTCTAGAACAAAGTTAACGAAAATTCATACAAAAACATGAATCATCCATTGTCTTCTGTTCGAGAGATTGAAAGGTAGTAGATTTTTTTTCAAGAGAAAACAAATTGATAAAAAAAACTAACCATATCCATTCAAATCATATATAATCCCGTATAATTAGGAACTAATAGATTCTCTTTCAAATAAAATTACAATATTAACCTTCTTAATTTTAAAAATAACTTAAATCATAGCACACGATTTTAATAATGACAGCATTTATAGAATCAAATGTAGACCATTAATCTATCATATTTAAGGGTGAAATTCATTCTTATTCTCACAAAAATATCCATTCTCACATGATCCCTCATATATATATATATATATATATATATATATATATATTGGAGAACACAATGATAAATACATATTCCGGATGGTATAATATAAATTATGGCCACTATTTTAGAAATATTTAAATTATACTCAAAATATTGAGACTTTAAAATGCTCATGACTTGATCAGTTTAAAATTATATTTCGTATATCATATATTGAATTAAAACTTTCATCATGCTCTTTCAGTTCAGAACCAATACGGCGTATTTTATTTAGAAATATATAATATATCCAGCTCTATGCATATTCATATTGTAAACAGCTAAATAGATAAAAAAAACAGATATCAAAGTCCTCATACTACATGTTCACACTCTTCCAAACCAGGACCAGATCAGTCTTATTCCACTTCAATCAAGTTTTATCTCTACATCGCCAATATTTAACTATCAATAATTTTTTTAGCAGTTTATATAATCAAATCATTATTATGTATAATATCAAATTAAATAGAGGATATTATAAGTGCTACAATCCTTTCGAATATAACTGGAAATTAGTGAATCACAACATTGAAACATTATTGTGACTTTTAAAACGTTTGAGTTTCATTTACTTTATGCTGAAATTTTGAAATCAAACTTGCAACTAACCATTCAAAGAATTATTTGTTGTACCATATTTTTCTCTAATAGTCATTTTCAATTTTTATTTTGTTGTACTAGTTGACTTGATCCAATGCCAAAATTACGTTGCTGTCAACGCAACTCCTGCCAAGGTCTATAGTTTATTCCACACATTCGTCCAACACACTTCCATTTCATCGAACTAGTATTATTTGTCTTAAATCAAGTTTTTTCTTTACGTCACAAACATTTAATTTTCTTTATTTTTTAGTTGACAAAAATTTAATTCTCATTGAACTTACAGTAACACTTCATATAAATAATGGTTTATAGCTTACCGAAGAAAATATAAGTGCTACAATCCTTCCGAACATTTCATTTATTAATCTCAGTGTTTGATTATACGTTTGGGTCAATCCAAAAAAAGTTATACGTTTGGAATGATCAAATCATTTAGAAAACTATTGTTTGTATCATGTTTTTGTGTAATATAATTCTCAATTTTCAATTCGTTGTACAACGTGACGTGAATCAATGTTACAATTACGTTAAATATGCTACGAATTTGTAGCCACGCAGAAAACTATTGACTGTATCGTATTTTTCTCTAATAGTCATTTTCAATTTGTTGTACAAAGTTGACGTGAGTCAATGGGCCACAAGTTTCCAATTGTCACCCAACTGGTCTTATTTGTCTTCAATCAAGTTTAGTCTCCACATCACAAAAATTTAATTTTCATTCAACTTATAATAACACTTTATATAATTAGTCATTTTCAATTTGTTGTACAAAGTTGACGTGAGTCAATGGACCGCAAGTTTCCAATTTTCACCCAACTGGTCTTATTTGTCTTCAATCAAGTTTTGTCTCCACATCACAAAAATTTAATTTTCATTCAACTTATAATAACACTTTATATAATTAAATCGTTTATATCATATCAAACTTGCCGAGATGATTTTAAGTGTTACAACCTTACGAACAATGTATTTGGATCAATTATTATTTATGGTCGACTGACCTTTGCCCGTATAGGAATTTATAGTTTGATCTTTGAAAATAAGTAAATTTTACTTCACCTTTGTTCCATTATTACAAATATAATACGTAATGTAACAACGTTGAGAACTTGTTGACATAGACTATTGAAAGATGATGTGTAGGGATGATTATAGATCGGATCTTGTTAGATCTATATCTAGATCTGAAATTTTTTGCTTGGGTCCGGATGTGGTCCAGATTTATTGGGTCCAAAAAAATTAGATCCAAACTCAGATTCATGAGATCCGTATGGTCTAGGGTCTAGACCCAGATCCATATATTTTTCTTCTAAAATAAATCATAAATCAATTATAATTCATAGTAACACCATAATAATAATAATTCAAATATACAATAACACTATAGTAGTTATTTAAAATTTCTACAATCATCACTATACAAAATATGTTAGTTATAAATTTACTTTTATTTTCATGACAACAAATAATATTAAAATAGGAATAGAAGTAGCACATATCTTAGCAAATAGACCACTCATATCTAATTCATATATAATTTTTTTTCAAATTCAAGGAATAATTTTCTAATGTTATTGACCTACCATCCAATTCTATAACTTAGTTTATCCAACTTCGACTAGAAAAAAAAATAATACTCCCTCCGTCCCAGCCCAATTGGCACACCACTTTTTGCACAAATATTAAGAAAAAATGGATTTAGGGGTTTAATGATGTTGGTCCCACAAGATTTAATGCTAATAAAGTAGGAGAGAGAAATAGAATCTGGAGAGAGAGATGGTAGAATCTGGAGAGACAAAAATGGAGAGAGAGATGAAATAGATTAAGGGGCCTAATTTTTGGCATGTCTTGATTAATTTGAGACAAATTTAATTTAAAGTGTGCTAATTAATGGATGGAGGAGTATAATATACTTATAAATAAAATATAATTTATATATATATGGATCCATGGGTTGGATCTAGATCTCAGAAATCAAGAACCAGATCCGTCGAATCCTATTTTTGAAGATCCAAATCCTAAAAAATAAATTTGAATCTACGAATTTGGATCGAATCAAAGATCCATTGACATCTCTAATGATATGGTCTCAATTCTTACCACATAACCAAAAATGACATCATTTTGTGCAATAAAAATAAATAAAATAAAATCCAATTAATCCTATTTTGCTCTCTCCTCCCATTCAAACAAAACTCAAATAAACTATTATACTTTTATGTCTGACAATTCACATAAACTGTCTTAGCACTGATTATCCTTAGGTTCACACACGAGCACATCCAAAGCCCGTAGCTTCAAAATGATCTCATGCCTATCAAGACATAAAACCTAACATACCAAGTCACCGTTGACACTGGCATCCGGACTACCAGCTTTCAGGTTTAGAGTTTTTCACTTTGAATTAGTTTAAATATAATAATAAGATTAAATGATACTATTAAAGGAATAAAAAAAATTATTTTAAACAATCAGAATGTTATAAATAATTAGTAGATTATAATATCTTAAATACGAGGATTCATAAGTCTAAGTACAAGTTCGACTTAACTTCGGTAATAAAGGGTAAGTTATCATTATTCTCTAGTGAAATGAATTTTTGTTTATGAATTAATTTATGTCATGAGCTGAACATAAGATAATTAATTCATTTTAGGTTTATCTTTATTCCTTGTATTTGATCTCTGTACTGGTCCACCAAGACCTATTAATAAGGTAATTTTTGACCACCCCTGTTCAATCCTACTGGGAATGTGTTATGATTATTGTATTATTTATTGATACATATTATCTGATATCAAAAGATATTATGACAATTATTCTAAAATGAATTATCCTCAGGGAAAAAGATAATTATTATATTTATTAGATGTATCAGGGTCCTATCACATTAAAATTTTAGGGAGATCACTATATATACATGGTAGGAGAAAATCAGTAATATTCTCAATACAATTGTGATTTTTGAAAATCACAGAGCATTTATAGGGACCGAAAATTTTGGTATTCTGCATAGATTACTCTCACTCAGTATAAAGATCATGCATCCGGGATACAGTCTGAAAGATCAAAGTTGGAGTCAGTCATTGATCAGATTTATCAAAATTCACATGAAAACACGAGAAAACACCTATGTGTTATAATTAATTGTATAAGAACATGTTAAGAATATAATCAATGTATGATGAATTAAACATCCAAGATAGATCATCGTGAACATAGGAAAATCATATTTCCCATCAATTAAGAGTCCAACTGTAACACGGTTGAGACTAAATCCATGCGAACCTGATAGGAGGAGCATAGGATTCATTGAAGTCAGAGACTCATCATGTGTCGGTTAAATTCAGTGGCGGAAGCAGCTGGAGAAGGAGAAGTCTGCCTCAGTGATGTGGATCAACTAGAAGTCGACAACGCATCTTCATAGCAGTAGTTGCAGTCTGCAAAAGTATATGGACAATAGTGAATCTTCTCGTTGAAGAAAGAATATGTATGTTGGCTCAATTATCAGCATAGAAGTTTGAATTGGTATATGTCCGAAGAATAGTTAATTTAACTTCGCTATAAATAGAAGATCTAACACTCAGAATAAGTGATGCGAGGATAAGTGTGTGCGTGTTCGTCTGTATGTAGTGCAAGTACGACTTCATACCTAGAGATGAGAGTTCAATAGAATATAAGAAGAATCGTATCCAATAAGAGAATGGACGAATGAGGTGTTGGAAAAAGAGTACAATTTGCCGGACGTGTTACAATTTGATATAAATGTAGAAGTAGAGGATCAAACTAAAAATGAACTAAATAGTATTGGAAAAACAAATGAAACAAAAACCGTAGACTGATGCCGAGTCGAGGAGATCTCTTTCCGCAAGACGAGATACGTCCCGATAGTGCTCCCGGTTCTGGCGTATCGTCCCCAAAGATAAAACGGCAGCGTATCGTGGGTGACAGTGCCATAGACCAACGAGCTCCGACGAACAGGAACGAGACGAGAACAGAGCTTGAACACGAGCTATGTATACAGAGAGTGCTTTGAAATGCTGGAATGTAGTTTGGCAGTAGGTGGCTAATGCTGGGGAAACATGTCTTATTTATAGGCGTCGTCCCCCTCATGGGGAGCCTGCTGGAGTCAACACCCGCATTGATGTCGGGTGTTACGAAATTATGTCCCCCATTGAGTGCAGAGGGGGTTACGCGGTGGTTTCTGGAGATAAGGTGAGAGTTACATCCACGTTTCCCGCAGAGCCATCATGTCGGGATGCTACCGACAGTTACGACGAATTTGGACAGCACATGCGTCCAGGTTCATTGGACGTATCTAGTCGTCTCTTCAAGTGTACAGTAGGCCCAACGGATTGGGCCACACGAGTTGGGTCTCGGACCAACTTCATCTTTCGGCTCGATCAAATGTTGATCCAAAAGATACGAGCATTGGCCCATGGAACCAGGCCCACGAAAAGCCCAAAGACCAATTGCCAAGTCCAAGTCCACGGACCACGGAACCGGAACCCGAACTGGAGCCGGAGCCGGAGCCGGAGCCGAGGCTAGGCACCGGGTGCGGGAGCGGGCACAAGCGCGGGACAAGGCGGGCGACGGCGGTGCGCGCGTGGACTTTCCAGCCCATCACTTGTGCATATAATTATACTAAGTGTTCAATGAACCACTTATATAGACAATTAATGAAGGTATATTAATCAATGTGGGATAAGGATTAATTAATCCATGTTTATCTCCTTAAGCACATAACTTCATGTTTAAGTGAGCAATTTTGATCCACTATTTCTCACTCACCAGAAATCGGATTTGAGAATGTGAATACACCACGATCATCTGCTCGAAACGTAGATCGATCATATGACGTTACGTCACTCAAAATCTTGATCAAAGTAGCTTCCTGAAAACTTGACCACATATATAATAAATATATATATAGATACAAATTTCCAACATGAGGTAGAGAGCTAAGCAGAAGATCTACGTTGTCCAAGTTTAGTTGATTGGAAGAAGGTCAAGCTGACCCAGCTTGAAGCTCAACAAAGAAGACGACTCCCAGTCCAACCCTGATATTTTAGGGCCCTAGGCGAAAAGAAAAAAAAAGAACCATTTAAGAAATGATGTTTCGAGAATCTCGCTACCAGCTAGAGATAGAATATGATGATCTTTCATGCTTGCCTAGCTACATAACTTTAATATTAATTATATTTAAAATGCAATAAACAGGAAAATAAAGATCAAATAATTACTGAAATAATTTAGATCTATTAATTAGCATTTTGAGAAGAAAATCATCAATATTTTAAGATCAAGTTTTTTTAATGCCTCATTTTCAATGTATAAATTACTAACTCGTATAATCTTTCTTGAGACATATTAGAAAGCAAATATGATTTTAACAATTTTAATTTGAAAAAACATTTTTTTGTTGAGGCTATAGTAATCAATTTAATTAACAATATTCTATATGTAACAAAAATATTAGAAAATCAATATGAAGTTTTAACAAACACGAGAATTTGGATGAGAAAAGATTGTGAGAGCATTGAAAGAGAAATATATATTTCTTTTTCTAATTAATGGATTTATTTATGATTATAATAATCCATGAGAAATGGGTTTGTTTTTTAAAATTTTGGAACCCTTTAAATTTGGATGCCCTAGCTAGGTCTCTTTCCCTTTAGCATTGCCCTACTCCCAGTTCACGAAGCCACATACTAGTGTCTCAATCTGAAGAGTCTTCCAATCCTTTCGTCTTTGCAGAGCTTAAACGTCAAATCCAAATACAACTTAACCAAGCTTCAGAAATATTCATTGTAAGATCCATTATAATTGGCATCACCCCTGAAGAAGTATTGGAAAGATGGTGTGGACTTCTTGTCTTTTTATTTATTTTTTCCTCTCTTTTTTTTGGCAGAATGATGACCTGAACTTCTTCAGATGGATTAATTCTTGATTTTGTGTTGAGGAATGTGTTTGTGAATTTTAGAATATAGTTGTTATGGTAATATTTATTTATGTTTTAATAATGGTAATGAGACAAAACACTAATAATTTCTATAAAATGGAGAATGTTGGAAAAATGTGTACAAAATAGTACAGAACTTGTCGGACGTGTTACAACTCGAAACAGAAATGTAGAAGTAGGAGATCAAAACTAACAATGAACTTAAACAGAATTGAAACTAAAATGAAACAAAACCGTAAGCTAATGCCGAGTCGAGGATGCCTCTTTCCGCAAGACGAGATACGCCCCGGTAGTGCTCTCGGTTCTGGCGTATCGTCTCCAAAGATAAAACAGCAGCGTCTCGTGGGTGGTAGCACCAAGAAACCAACGAGCTCCGCGAACCGGACGGAGGCGATGATGAGCTTGACACGAGCTATGTATGCGAGGAGTGCTGAGAGAATGCCGGAATGCTTTTGCGATGGGTGACTTATCTTTGGGAGACATGTCCTATTTATAGGCGCCGCCCCTCATGGGGAAAGCATCTTGGAGTCAACACCGCATTGATGTCGGGTGTTACGGTTATGTCCCCATTGAGTGCAGAGGTTACGCGACGGTTTACGGAGACAACGTGGGCACGCTTCCGTAGAGCCATCATGTCGGAACGCTACCGATTCCACGACGAATATGGACAACGCGTGCATCCGTTTCATTGGACGATCCGACGTCTCTTCAAGTGCACAACAGCCCAACGGATTGGGCTACACGAGTTGGGTCTCGGACCAACTCCATCTTTGGGGCTCGATCAAACATTGATCCAAAATATACGCAATGGGCCACGGAACCAGCCCACAAGCAAGCCCAAAGAACAGCCCAAAGACCACCCAAAGACCAATTGCCAAGATCCAGGACCACGGAACCGAACCGGAACCGAGCCGGGCGGGCCGGCACGGCACGGGCGCGAGCACGCCGACGGCCGGGCACGTGTGATAACTCTTATAAAAGAGTTATTATGTAACCTTTTGATGATAATAACCTTGAGTATTGTGTGTTCTGCATTCGTGTGTTTGTGTTGTTTGGTGTGTTTATGTTGTGTTTTCGTGTGTGTGCCGTAGGATTGAGTTGGGTGCTTTTAAGGGGTTTTATGTTCTTTTTAAAGCTTTATTTAATCAATCTATGGCATGTAGCAGGAAGAACGGCAGTGAAGACGATGCTGAAGTCCGCTGAGTCGAAGCCAAGCTCCAGGTCGAACGCGCAAACAAGGCCGAACTCATGAGCGAGCTTGACTTCGAAATACGAGGAAGGATAGAACGAACAAGGTTGGAGTAATGCGGGAGCAAGGTCGAATTCGGAAGACGAAGTTAAAGCTCAAAGGAAAAGTGAAAACTGAGGATGCTGGAGCGAAGTCTTGAAGCCGAGCTCCAGAAGAGAGAACTGACCACACTCAAGCTCGCCGCAGAAGCCGAGCTCAAGAATGACGAGCTCATAAACAAAAGCCGAACTCGAGACGGACGAGCTCGCAACCAAAGTCGAACTCGAGACGGACGAGCTCGCAACCAAAGCCGAACTCGAGAAGGACGAGCTCGCAACCAAAGTCGAGCTCGTGGCGAAACCGCACTCCGTGAAAGAGAGAGCGCATAATGTTGAGTTCGTGACTGAAGCCGAGCTCGTAAATTAAGTCGAGCTAGCAACCAAAGTAAAAATCTGGAGCGAAGTCAGGTCGTAAACGGAGAAGAGCACATGTCGATGGATGATCAACGACGGTATGAAAGTTTTGGTCAAGACGAGGAGATCTGCAGACCACGACCACGTGGCATCCGCCACAAGAAAGATAAAAGGGACGCGCTGGTTGTTATCTCGTCGAGCTATCGAAAAGGACTGAAAAATCGAGGTTGAAGGGCTAGCAGTGCGCCTGTCATGCCACAAAAGAGCGAGTTGGTTATAAAAAGGGGACAAACAATGTAAGAGGATCAATCATTCGGGAAGATCACAATCATTAGAAGGAGGAGGAATCGAGAAGGCGACACTTGGAGAAGAAGCCATCGAAGAGGCGACGATCCAAGAAGAAGCACGTGATTCCAGCGACAAGTTTCACTTTCTTTTATCGAATTCTTTTAGCTTGTTATGGCATTCGTTTATCTGGATATTGTTGAATAGCTCGCTATGAGCTAAATTTGTAGGACTTGATTTTTTTTTTGAAACCCATGCTCGTGTGACGAGCTCATTTCTACGCTTATTTTGTTAAATTGCTATTGTTCTCTTGGAGTTTATTCATCTTGCTTGTGATTGATCACCATGGGTGGGATTTTAGCTCTATAATTTCTGGGAAGTTCTTATAGAGTGGAAAACAAGAGAGTGACGCAAGAACATGATTTAAATATTATGTGTGTGAATAGCATAGGAATATGTGTTTACCTTGCGTGACATACATGAATGGATTAATAAAGATATTCTAAGAGCTGTTTGGTGTAGGAATATATCGAATGACTTATATAATATAATCTTAGATTTGCAAAATTACTAAGAATAGGAGAAGTTCATGTCATGGTAATGAGGCAATGATAAAGCTGTAGCATATTTAATACAGAGCATGGGTGGAATCGAGAGGTCAAGTCTATTTCTCTTCTTATTATCAGTTGTTTTATCATTTGTGCGAAATTTCACCGCGCTCATAGTAACATTCTCATAGTTTTGATTTCCGTCTGTTTTTATTTAGTTGTTCTTCCTGTTTAAATTTCTCTTGTGTTGTTCTCTTAAACAAAAATTGGTTGTTGGCGTGATTTAAAAAGTGCGATCCCTGTGGATTCGATCTCGAAATATTTTAGTGTATTCTTGTTGACTACGTGCACTTATGATATTGAATTGTGTTGCAACATATTATCACACAACAAGTTTTTGGCGCCGTCTTAGGGATCGCCAATCATAAATTACGTTGATATTGCAATTTTTGTTTATTTGTTATTAGTGGTTAACTCGATTATTTTCTTTTGTGTAAACAGGCTCTCGGATTGTGGTATATCATAAAGCCAAAGCGCAGTATTATACTGTTAGATCCGAGATTGAGCGTCTTTTCGTAGAGGAAGGCGATGTCAAAACGTCCGCAGAGCACAAGCCAGAATGGCCGCACTAGGAGGTGACGGAGGAAATGCCATAGTCATTGCTGATGACCGGGAAAGGGTATACGTGATTACGCTAACCCCGCATTTAATGAGTTAAATGGGAATTACCCGACCGATGTGCAAGCAAACCAGCTCGGTGGCCGGGTCATGTTCCAAATGCTCCAAGCAATTGGGGCGATTCGGTGGGTAAGCCACGGAGGATCCACATCTGCATCTTCGGTCTTTCTTGGAAGTCGGTGACTGCCTTCGAGTTACCTTGTGTCTCGGCGAGCGTTGAGACTTGGTTGTTTCCTTTTAGCCACGAGATCGCGCAAAAGCATGGTGAATGGTCTTCCATCGATTCTATCACCGTGGAACGAGCTCGGAGAAAATTTTTAATGAAGTACTTCCGCCTACAAAGAATGCGAAGATTCGAACGACATCATGTCGTTCCAGAGAATGATGATGAGTCGGTGTGCGAGGCATGGGAACGTTATAAGGAAATGTTACGAAATGTCCTCACCACGGCATTCAACTTGAGACTTTTTATAATGGGTTAAACGCATCCACACGCTTGGTGCTCGATGCCTCCGCAAATGGAGCTATTATCTCTAAATCCTACAATGAGGCGTATGAGATCTTGGAAAGGATTGCAAATAACAACTGCCAATGGTCCAATTCTCGTGCTCGAATGGGGAAGAAATCTGTTGCCGGTGTGTTGGAGGTAGATGCCTTGACAGCATTAACTGCTCAAGTGGCATCCATGAGCAATATGTTAAAAGGCTTGCAAATAACCAATCCAGTTGTTCAACCAACAAATGTTCCAGTGGTCGCACCCACAATGCAAGTGAACGAGGTGTCATGCGTTTATTGTGGAGAAGGGCATACTTTTGATAGCTGCCCATCAAACCCAGCCTCGGTGTGCTACATGGGAAATCGAATGGCGGAGGAATAATCCTTACTCACAAACATACAATCCGGTGGATACAACATCCTAATTTCTAGTGGGAGGCGAGGATCGGGAACAAGTGGTGGTGGAAATTTTGATAAAATACGTGTCAGAAAATTTCCTACCAAAGCGACAATGAGCCGCCCACGACCCAAAACTATGGAAACCTTAATGAAGGAGTATATGGCTAAGACCGATGCAGTAATACAAGGGCAGTCCACCTCGATAAGGAATTTGGAGGTCCAGATCGGACAACTAGCTAACGAAATGAGGAATCGACCACTGGCAATCTTCCAGTGACACGGAAAATCCTCGGAAAGATAAAGAACATGTCGGTCATCACTGCGAGAAGTGGGAAGCGGTCACGAGAAAGCGAGTTGCCAAACCAAGAGAGAAGGCGGAGTCTTCAAACGCAAAAGCAAAGTGGAAGCACCAAGCAAACCCGTAATCTTGAGAAGCTCGCGAAGTGAATCCTCTGTCAAGCAATTGGACGAGGTGGTTTATCGTCCACCATCACCTTTCCCGAAAGGTTGAAAAGAAACAACAAGATACTCGGTTTGGAGATTTCTAGATGTTTTAAAGCAACTGCACATTAATATCCCATTGGTGGAGGCTTTGGAGCAGATGCCGAACTATGTGAAGTTCTTAAAGACATCCCGATAAAGAAGAGGCGTGCTGGTGAGTTGAAAGCAGGGCACCGACCGAGAGCAGTAGTACCATGTTAAAGAGCAAAATCTCACCCAAATTGAAAGATCCAGGGAGCTTTACAATTCCATGCTCCATTGGAGGGCGCGACGTCGGTCGTGCTCTATGCGATTTGGGAGCAAGTATAAACTTAATGCCGCTCTCAATATTCAGGAAGCTAGGGATAGGTGAAGCTAGACCTACGACAGTGATCTTGCAACAAGGCGAGATAGATCGATGGCTCATCCTGAAGGAAAAATTGAAGATGTGCTAGTAAAGGTGGATACATTCATCTTTCCCGCAGATTTCATCATTCTGGATTATGAAGCAGATCACGAGGTGCCTATTATCTTGGGACGTCCTTTCCTTGCAACTGGAAGGACTTTGATTGATGTCCAAAAAGGCGAACTCACAATGAGGGTAAATGATCAGAAGGTTACTTTTAATGTATTCAATGCTATGAAGTATGCCGGACGAAGTGGAGGAATGCTCGGTAATTCAAGTATTAGAGCGGTCGTCGCGGATAAAATCTTTGGAACACTCGTCTCGATTCAAGACGGTGATAATGAATATGCCGAGCTCATGGAGTTAGAGCAAGAAGGGGCTCCTCAAAGATCCCTCTAACGAGATCCGCTAAAGTGCCACCTCGTGTCGGTAGAGCCGAGTCATCGACTCACGGATCGGTCCATCCGTATCCAAACCTTCAATAGACGAACCTCCGAAGCTTAGTCTCGAAAACATTGCCCAACCACCGAAATATGCTTATCCGGGCGAGGAAAACTCTTCCATAATCATTTCACCGCTCTCGAGCATGACAAGGAAGAATCCATATTCTGGTCTTTGCGCAAGTACAAGAGAGCTATTGGTTGATCAATCACCGATATCAAAGGGATCAGCCCTTCTTTGTGTATGCACAAGATATTGTTGGAAGATTGCCACAACACTTCCATAGAGCACCGCCCGTCTTAACCCAAAGAATGAAAGAGGTGTTGAAGAAGGAAGTTATTAAATGGCTGGATCTCGGAATCATTTATCCGATCTCGGATAGTTCTTGGGTGAGCCCGGTGCAGTGCGTTCCTAAAAAAGGAGGGGTTACGGTGATTTCTAATGATCGGCAGGAGCTGATTCCAACTCGGGTGATAACGAGATGGCGTGTTTGTGTGGATTATAGGAAATTGAACACGGCTACTAGGAAAGACCATTTTCCTCGCCATTCATGGATCAAATGTCGACAAACTCGCCGGTAAGGAGTTCTTCATTTCCTAGATGGGTATTACGGTTATCATCGATTGCCATTGCACCCGATGATCAACACAAACCACATTCACATGTCCCTATGGCACTTTTGCTTTTAGAAGGATGCCTTTTGGACTCTGAATGCCCTGCGACGTTCCAAATGCGTTGCATGATGGCCATATTTTCGGATATGGTGGAGAGTCGATTGAAATCTTCATGGATGACTTCTCCGTATTTGGGGATACTTTTGGGTATGCCTAAATAACTTGGAAAGGTCCCGAGCGCTATGAGGCGACACACTTGGTCTTAAATTGGGAAAATGCCACTTTATGGTGCAAGAGGCATCGTGCTAGGCCATCACATATCCAGGAAGGGATCAAGTGGGCGAGCTAAGATCGAGTGATAGATAAACTTCCACCCCACTCTTGTTAAGGGTGTGCGTAGTTTCTTGGGACATCAGGGGTTTCTGAAGGTTTATAAAGGATTTTTCAAAATTTCTAAGCCACCGTGTGCCTTGTTTGAGAAAAATAGCCACTTCGAGTTTACTCGGATTGTGAAAGCGTTTGACGCTTTGAAGCGAGCTCTAGTGACAGCCTCCGGATCATTGGTCCGAACGGTCATTACCTTCGAGGTGATGTGCGACGCAAGTGACTTCGCCGTGGGGGCGTCTTTGGTCAACGATAGGAGAAGATATTCCACTCCATCTATTATGCTAGCAAAGCGTTGGTGGAAGCTCAAATCAATTACACCACTACGGAGAAGGAGTCGCTAGCGGTGGTATTCGCATGCGAAAAGTTTAGAGCCTACCTCTTGGGTTCGGGGTGATTATTTACACAGATCACGCGGCAATCAGGTATCTTGTCGCCAAGAAAGATGTCAAGCCACGGTTAATTCGATGGATCTTGCTTCTACAAGAATTTGATTTGGAGATTAGCGACAGGAAGGGAACTGAGAATCAAGTGGCTGATCATTTATCCCGATTGCCAACAGCTGAGGGTGAAGAAACTCATGTCCAAATTCAGGATGCATTTCCTGATGAACAATTGATGAGCATGCACCACTGTAGCACACCCTGGTATGCAGATTTTGTCAACTTCTTGGTCAGTGGAGTGTTGCCTCCTGACTTCTCATACCAACAGAGAAAAAGATTCTTTTCCGAGGTCAACCATTACTTTTGGGATGAACCATTCTTATTCAAGCACTGCGCTGACGGGTTGATGAGGCGATGCGTTCCGCATGAGGAAATGGAATCAATTCTAGAAGGATGTCACGCCACCCCATACGGTGGTCACTTTGCAGGACAAAGAACAACGGCTAAGGTGCTCCAATCAGGTTATTTTTGGCCATCCTTGTTTAAAGATGCTCATGCCTTTGTGCGTAAATGTGATCGATGTCAAAGAGTTGGAAATATGTCTTCTCGGAATGAGATGCCAACGAACTTTATCTTAGAAATTGAGCTCTTTGATGTTTGAGGCCTTGATTTTATGGGTCCTTTTCCGTCCTCCTTCGGCAACCTCTACATCCTGGTGGCGGTTGATTACGTATCTAAATGGGTGGAGGCCGTGGCAAGCTCGACTAATGATGCGAAAGTTGTAATTAAGTTCTTGCAAAAGAACATATTTACACGATTCGGCACTCCTCGTGCGATCATTAGTGACGAAGGAACTCATTTTGTCAACAAGGCAGTGAGTGTTGTCCTAACCAAGTATAACGTCCGCCACAAGATCGCTACGGCATATCATCCTCAAACGAATGGCCAAGCGGAACTCTCCAATAGAGAAATAAAAGGTATACTGGAGAAGGTGGTGAACCCAGGTCGAAAGGATTGGTCCATACGCTTGGATGATGCAGTGTGGGCCTACAGAACAGCTTTCAAAACACCTTTAGGGATGTCACCTTATCGGTTGGTCTATGGAAAAGCTTGTCATCTCCCACTGGAACTTGAGCATCGAGCCTATTGGGCGATAAAGAAACTTAATTTTGAGCATAAGGCTGCTGGAGAGGCTCGTTTGCTGCAACTAAGCGAAATGGATGAATTCTGATGGTTAGCTTATGAGAATGCGAAATTGTACAAAGAAAAAACCAAGAGATGGCATGATAACAACATCTTGCGCCGTGAGTTCTTGTCGGGTCAGCAGGTGTTACTGTTCAATTCAAGGCTGAGGTTATTCCCTGGCAAACTTAAATCACGATGGTCAGGCCCTTTCACCATTCTTCGGGTAGCGCCTCTTGGTGCTATCACATTACAAGAAGGAACGTCAGGCCGTGAATTCATGGTTAATGGTCAGCATGTCAAGCACTACTGTGGTGGCGAGGTCGTTCGTGAGAAGACCTCAACATCTCTGAAGGACGCCTGACCAGTGGTATCATGGGTTGCCATGGCGATCAGGCGCCTGACACCCTTATTGTTATGTTTGTACATATTTGTTTTATTCTCGTTTGTCTCGTTGTTTTTGGTGTTGATAATAAATTGCCTTAACAGTGTTATGAATGAGGAGGGGTTTATGCGAAAATGATGTGTGGAATTTTGGATTGTAGGTGTGGTACATGCGTATCCCTGGGCAAAAATTCTGAGCATTATGCTAGTTTTTGTTCCAGTATTGGAATTGCAGGAAATGGAGAAAAAGTGAAATATCAGTTTGCTATCTTGGGAAAAAGAGCGAGAAAAATTGGGTTGACTTTTTGTTTAAAAGTACGTGCCCCCTTTTCTTTCCCACCCCACAATCAGCCATTTCTCCCATTTCTCTCATGTTGCTGCAATTTTGCTCTCACTTCTCACGTCCGCCTGCGATTCTCTCAAAATTTTATTTTGGTTCTGAAATTTAATTGTCTCCTTCATTTTCCTCCTCCTACAAATTTAATTATCATGAGGAGATTCAACAGCAGGGTCAGGAAGCAGGTGGTACCATTGTCTATCCCTAGCAATGATGCGGACACGCCCCTCATCATATCAGACGCTGAGTCGTCACCAGAAGCTTCATCGGTTTCTCCACAGGTTGTTGAGCATTCTTCATCTAAGAGGAAAGATCGTCAGAGTGATAAGGGTAAAGCCAAGTTGTCGGAAGACGCTGAGCCGGAGGCTATTCAAGTAAAAAGGGCGAGGGTGGAAAAACCTTCATCACCAAAGGCAGGACGTTCAATCGACGCCATTCCGAAATTTCGAGCCCATGGTGGGTTCGAGAGATTTAAGCACCTGAAATCAAGGCAGCTATGGATGGAGAAGGGCTTCCAGAGATCCAAAGAAACTCCTATTTTTGTGGTGGAACCGATATCCCAATGGTTGGGCGTCGTTTGCTGAATTCCACCTCCGCCGATTCGCCTTTGTCAAAGAATTCTATGCAAACATCATTCCTCTGCCGAATAAGGAAGGTTTATCGGCAGTGGTGAGGGGAAAGTTGGTGGTTTTCTCTCCAGAAACCATCAATGCTTTTTATAACTTTGAGAATGATATGGATGATGCCTTCTCCGCCATGAAGAGGGCTCCTTCGGTTGATGATTTAGAAGAGGCGCTAAGACTAACGGCCGTCGAAGGAACGGAGTGGTCTTTTTCCACGCAGGGGTGTCGCTCAATAAAGGCCGCATCATTAAGATTGGAGGCCCATGTTTGGCTTCATTTCATTAAGAGCCGCATCCTGCCCACCACCCATGACACCACTGTCTCGGAGGAGCGGATGCTGCTGCTCCTGTGCATTTTCACTGGAAGGAAAGTAAATGTGGGCGCCCAAATATGGCGCGAGGTGGATGAGTGCCGTAAAAGGAAGAAAGGCCGTCTGTTCTTTCCCTCTTTGATTACTCAGTTGTGCATACAGCCGGAGTGCCTTTTGGAGATGACGAAGATCGCCTCGCGGAGAAAGCTTTTATCGATATAAAGACCTTGACTCATCGTCATGGTTCGGCTGAAGACCCATCTTCGCACGCCGCCTGTGTGGTCCATCCCACCAATGCCGACCTCCTCCGAGCCCATCGTTATAGACATGCGAAGTGCCTCGCTTGCATGTCAAAGCCTTCATGCTCGATGCGCTACGCTGAAGACGCCTAAGCATTATTGGGCGTATTCTCGTGAGCGGATCGTATTGGAGGATTATCTCGGATCATTATCTACGGTAACTCGCCACCTTCCCCAATTCCCACACCGGGTATTCCAGGCTTGGCCTTTACCTTCGGATTTTGATTCTGTCACCGAGGCTGAGAAGGAGAAAGACGCGAGGCGAACCGAGCTCGGTTGCAAAGAATGCTAGCCCAAGTCGACTCACCACTGAATCGACCTGCCGCCTAAGCGAGGCTCGGGCACCATTGCCCCATTCTGCCGAAGTCGCACTCGGCCGAGGTCGAGCTGGTCTGTCTCACTGAAACCGTCGCTTTCGCTGCCTACCGCTCCATCTACCCATGCTTCTCCTATTTTTCGGGATCTCCGAAGTGTAGGCCGTATGTTTTCTAACTCAATCCTTTCTTGGTGTTTTGTTGTTGTGTGTATGTCTCGTGCATTGTTGGTTGTTCCTTCCTATAGCTTTTGTTGGTTTGTTTGTGGTTCCTTTTCATGTTCTCGGTTTTGTTTGTGTATGAGCATGTCATTTTGTTTTCAATGACCGACGATGATGATGCCCGACTGGCAATGGATGGCTTTATGATGCTAGTATCTTTTGTTTTATATTGTAGTCGTTGGTCCTTCTCTTTGCGTGTGCGAATTGACCCTTCTATTTTGGGGATGTCCTCTAATATTTAGGGTGTTAGCATATTAGTCTCTATAGGGATTGACCATTGAATTGGTAAACCTTAATTGGCTTACATTTTGTATGAGTGCTGTCTCTCCTATTTGGTTGGGAATTCCCCTTGAGACAATATACTTGAGTGTTTTAATATGGATAGGACGTAGGCCATTTTTGGATCGATTGTGCCTTTCTAAGCCTACCCTGATATCTTAATTTCCTTAGGGTCCCCTTTTGAGCTTACAGCCTTTTCTTTTGTGCAGCCGCTAAATAATCTCCTTTATACCCCACTTTATAATTTTATCTATTCTTACCCTTCACCTTGGGCATGTACACTCGTAACTCAACCTTTCTCTTATCCATAACCGTTGGCCATGCCTTATCTCCGCATTGAAATATCAGTGTTCCATCCCCTATTTTTGTTATAAATTCCAACATTGGGGACAATGTTGTATTCTAAGTTTGGGGGTGGCGAGGTAAAGTAACCTCTAGTAACCTCTGGAGTTAAAGGTGACGTTGTTGCAAAAATTTGGGTTAATTATGCGCTAAAAAAAAACAAAACAAAAAAAAACAAAAAAAAAATGGAATAAGTTTGAACTCTTTGTATATAAAAGGAGAGGAAACAATGAAGAAAAATGGTCTCGGTAGCAAGAGGAAAGATATTTATAAAGCGAGTTTGAAACCAAGAATGAGTAAAGGTGCCGGGTGTTTTGAGCTACATTATCCCAAACAATCCTACCTTCACCCAAGCCCAACATTATAAGCTTTTAAAGACCTCTTGATCCAATATTGATGACACTCGTGTTAGTGGAGAGGTGACCGAACTGAATTTGTGGAGACATTTGTGCACTTGATAATCAAAATATGGTCATATTGAGGAGAACTAAGTTATGGGAAGATTCATGTAGTTGCTAATGTGTTATATACTGTTGATATATGTAGCAACATTCTTGCAATATGAGGTGGTTAACTAGACTTGCGGCGAGAAGGATTGAATGATTTATCTTCTTTGAAAATTTTGACCGAAAGCAACATCCTTAGTTGATTAGGCCATCATCTCACCGTCATGAAGCATTATGAACATCGCACATGTTTTGTGTGTGCTTTGTGTTTACAGGCGAGCATCACCGAGGACGAGTAATGAGCTAAGTTTGGGGTGTGATAACTCTTGTAAAAGAGTTATTATGTAACCTTTGTTATGATAATAACCTTGAGTATTGTGTGTTTGTGTTGTTTGGTGTGTTTATGTTATGTTTTCGTGTGTGTGCGTGTAGGATTGAGTTGGGTGTGTTTAGTATGAATTTGTGGTGATTTTTGGTATTGTTTTGTGTGTCTTTTTCAGTGGTTTGTCCTATTTATGCCGTTGGTTTGATTAATATTTGTCGATTCGAACTTATTTCGTTTGTTTCGATGTTTTGTAGAAAAACGGTATAAAATAGGATGAATTGGATCTGCCAAGAATCAGCTTTATTGAAGAGCATCTCGATAAGTCCGTGGGCGCAAGCGGGCGTCATCGAATTCAAACGAAGGAGAACGGGCTAAAACAACGAAGTCACAGACGCGCGCGCGCCACCGCCGCCCACGCACGCCACGCGCCCGCATCACAAGACACCACGCCCGCGCCCGCAAGATGTCCCTCATACAGCAACGCGCCAGCGCCCAGCCCAAGGCCGCCCGCGCCGCCGCACACCCGCCTTGCACCCCGCTACCGCCTCGGCCATCATACACCAAGAATGCCTCGCGCTCGGTTGCGGCCACGCTCACCCGCCCAGCTCACCTCGCCCAGTGTCCCCGTCGCGCAAGCACCGCGCCCGTCCGTGCTGGACTTGCAACCACGCTCGGTAGCCCGGCCCCATGCGACCTCGTGCACATACACGCACCCATCCGACATCGCTGGCGGCGCCCGTGCGCCTCGCCCACATCACTCACGCGTCCGGTCTTTGTCTCCGAGTCCGGCGTTGGGCGTAAGTCTAGTGTCTCAGCCCGTCCGGGCTGGCTTCGCTTCGTTTGGGGTGCTGATGTCGTTCGTCCGAAACTCCTCGCGTTCGTGCTGCGTCGCGTCCGGCTGAGTTAATTTCGCGTCTTATAATCGATTTTTACCGAAACCTAGTTCACTTTTTATTTTATATTCCGTCAGTTTATTTCGAGAGTTTCTCTCCCACGCGAATAATCTCTCATCTCTATTTTCCAAGTATTTTATTGCAATTGGATTGATTCAAGACTTGATTGAAGAAATTCATCAACGACGATTTCGATTGTAAGGATTATTATTCGATTTTCTTCCATTGATTGTTGGATAATGATTTCTATCGATTTTAATTGTTTGAATCGTGAGATGAGCATGAACTAATTCTTTTCTAGGGTTGGGTGATTCAAATTGTTTAATTGATTATTTGTTTGATTGAGAATACCAATTGAATCCTAGGGTTTATTGTTGAGTGATTGATCTCTATTGAATTATTTATGTTTCGTGTATTATCGAGATAGATCGTGCATGATATGAATTTGGTAATTGATTAATCACTTTTTAATTGTTTATGTTTCGTATTATCGAGAGATAGATCGTTGCATCATAGGAATAGATTGGATTAGAGGTTACCTAAACGGGACTCTAGTAGTTTATGTATTTGTGAAATTTGATAACCTAGGTTTAATCCACGGAGCGAAAGTCGAGTGTTTGGATTGAGGTTTGAATATTGCATGAATAGGTAGATTTCTTGATCCAAAGAATAAATCGATTAATCAAGGCGAAGAACCCTAATACCCTAGTTTATCTCACATTCTTGAAGAATTCTGTATGCGAATGAGCTTGAACGCTTGGTTTGAGTCGTTTGCGTGTTTAATTTCTGTCATCACCCCAAAATCAAGTTTAGATTTAGATTTACCGTTTTAATCGTAACACATCATAGCCCTGTTAAGTCTTCCTCGAGAGATTCGACTTGGGTCGACCTTACCACGCTATAGGGACCTCGTGCTATTGCGAGCGACTAAGTAGAACAATTTGGTCGGAACAGGGTGCTTTTAAGGGTTTTATGTTCTTTTAAAGCTTTATTTAATCAATCTATGGCATGTAGCGGGAAGAGCGGCAAGGCGACGATGTCAAGTCCGGAGTCGAAGCCAAGCTCCGGTCGAGCACGCAAACAAGGCCGAACTCGTGAGCGAGCTTGACTTGAAATACGAGGAAGGATAGAACGAACAAGGTTGGAGTAATGCGGCAAAAGTCGAATCGAAAGACGAAGTCAAAGCTCAAAGGAAAAGTGGCCGAGGATCTTTGGAGCGAAGTCTTGAGCCGAGCTCCGTAAGAGAGAATCGACCACACTCAAGCTCGCCAGCAGGCCGAGCTCAAGAATGACGAGCTCATAAACAAAAGCCGAACTCGAGACAGACGAGCTCGCAACCAAAGTCGAACTCGAGGCAGACGAGTTCGCAACCAAAGCCGAACTCGAGACGGACGAGCTCGCAACCAAAGTCGAGCTCGTAAGCAAAACCAGACTCCGGGAAAGAGATAGAGCGAAAAGGTTGAGTTCATGATCAAGCCGAGCTCGTAAATTAAGTCGAGCTAGCAACCAAAGTGGAGTGAAGTCGGTCGTAGCGGAGAAGAACTCGGTCGATGGATGATCAACGACGGCATATGAAAGGTTTTGGTCAAGGCCGAGGAGATCTGCAGACCACGACCACGTGGCATCCGCCACAGCAGACATAAAAGGGACGCGGGTTGTTATCTGTCGAGCTATCGAAAAGGACTGAAAATCGAGGTTGAAGGGCTTAGCAGTCGCCCGTCTGCACCTAAAAAGAGCGAGTTGGTTATAAAGGGGACAAACAACGTAAGAGGGGGATCAATCATTCTGGGGAAGATCACAATCATTAGAAGGAGGAGGAATCAGAGGAGCGACACTTGGAGAAGAAGCCATCAGAAGAGGTGACGATCCAAGAAGGAGCACGTGATTCCGGCAACAAGTTTCACTTTCTTTTCTCGAATTCTTTTAGCTTGTTATGGCATTCGTTTATCTGGATATTGTTGAACAGCTCGCTATGAGCTAAATTTGTAGGACTTGATCTTTTGATGAAATCCATGCTCGTGTGACGAGCTCATTTCTACGCTTATTTTGTTAAATTGCTATTGTTCTCTTGGAGTTTATTCATCTTGCTTGTGATTGATCACCATGGGTGAGATTTTAGCTCTATAATTTCTGGGAAGTTCTTATAGAGTGGAAAACAAGAGAGTGACGCAAGAACATGATTTAAATATTATGTGTGTGAATAGCATAGGAATATGTGTTTACCTTGCGTGACATACATGAATGGATTAGTAAAGATATTCTAAGAGCTGTTTGGTGTAGGAATATATCGAATGACTTATATAATATAATCTTAGATTTGGAAAAATACTAAGAATCGGAGAAGTTCATGTCATGGTAATGAGGCAATGATAAAGCTGTAGCATATTTAATACAGAGCATGGGTGGAATCGAGAGGTCAAGTCTATTTCTCTTCTTATTATCAGTTGTTTTATCATTTGTCTGAAATTTCACCTCGCTTCATAGTAACATTCTCATAGTTTTGATTTCCGTCTGTTTTTATTTAGTTGTTCTTCCTGTTTAAATTTCTCTTGTGTTGTTCTCTTAAACAAAAATTGATTGTTGGCGTGATTTAAAAAGTGCGATCCATGTGGATTCGATCTCGGAATATTTCCGTGTATTACTTGTTGACTACGTGCACTTGCGTATATTGAATTGTGTTGCAACATATTATCACACAACAACAAGGCACCGGCCCGGTAGCGGACGCTGGTCAAGCGGCGGCGGCAGCGTGTCAAGTGCGTGGGCTTTCCAACCCATCACTTGTGCACATAATTATACTAAGTGTTCAATGAACCACTTATATAGACAATTAATGAAGATACATTAATCAATGTGGGATAAGGATTAATTAATCCATGCTTATCCCCTTAAGCATATAACTTCATGTTTAAGTGATCAACTTTGATCCACAATTTCTCACTCACCGGAAATCGGATTTGAGAATGTGAATACACCACGATCATCTACTCGAAACGTAGATCGATCCTATGCCGTTTAATTTCATAAAATTAAACATTACGTCACTCAAAATCTTTGTCAAAGTAGCTTCCTTGAAACTTGACCATATATAATATATATAACTATATATACACGATTTCCAACAATCCCCCACATGAGTGGAAATAGCCATATGCATGTATGCAGACACAGTTCAGTCCTCAAGAGATGTTAAAATATTTGGACAGGTGGTTTATGGCCTTGAACCTTCCATAGTTAGTACCATCGAGTACAGGCCGATTAGTGGACACGATGCTTGAACTATTCCCCACAACGTGTCTTGAGACAATGGTATTAACACTTTAACACCTCAACCTCATCCGTTCTCACGTTTGATTCCATTTTGGCCATGGACATCCACTTTGGATTCATAAGTGTTTTGTTTGAAGCGGCCCCACTTTGCACTTACATAGGTGATTCTTTACCGAGTATCTTGCCATACTCAACCTCCTCGAGGTATCTTAGGAATCATTGAGAGTCAACGACTCAACCTCACCACTAGGCAAGTTTTTCAACACTCGTTTGCTTTATAGGGAATGACTAACTCGAGTGTTTATACACGAACTCCTATAGCTTAGTTCTCCCATTGAACCAAGTTCTTGGGATCTCCAGGTCATCATGGTTGGGTTACCACTATGATTGTTCTTAAGATGTGGATTTTAATCCCATTCCTCTAGCAACTTGATCATTTGATCCGGTTCAACCCTTTGGTTAGCGGATCCGCGGATTATCTATTGACTTGACATAGTCAATTGATATAACCCCACTGAGATCAAATACCACACGGTATTATGTCGTGACGATATATCAAGACTTACCATTATACAAACCACTTTTCGCTCTTCCAATAGCGGCTATCTATCACGGTGAATCATCACCGGTGGCACGGGTTTAGACCAACATGGAATATCTTCCAAAATTTACTGAGCCACTCGGCTTCCTCACCACCTTTATCCAAAGCTATGAATTACGATTCCATGGTGGATCGGGCTATACACGTCTGCTTCGTGGATCTCGAAACAACACCTCCTCCAATCGTGAACACGCACTCCACTTGTAGAAAGTGAATCTTTAGTGTCGGATATCCATTGGCATCACAAGCCCTTCAAGTCTTGGGGATATCTCGTGAAATGCAGCCCATGATTTTGAGTAAACTTCAAGTACCTCAAAACTCTCACTGAAACCTTCCAATGTTCCTTGCTTGGATTGCTCGTGTAACGACTCAATTTGTTCACAAGTATGAGCTATGTCGGGTCGGATGCAATTTGTAAGATACATCAAACACCCGATGACCTTAGCATAGTCTTCTTGTCCAACGGGTTCACCTCGTTTACTCAGTGAACATTGAGCTCCAATGGGTCTTAGCAGTAAATCGTCAAACGCGTTGAATTTCTTAAGCACTTTCGACGTGGTGAGATTGTGTCAAGATAATTCCGTCGATCTTCTTAGAATCTTGATTCCAAGAATCACATCGGCTAATCCCATGTCTTTCATGTCAAAATTTCTTTTAACATGCGCTTTGTGTCATTAATGACTTGAGTATTGCTACCCATGATCAACATGTCATCTACATACAGACACACTATAACATAACCATTATCAGTGTTCTTAACGTAGACACATTTGTCACACTCGTTGATCTTGAAACCATTTGCCAACATTATATTGTCAAATTTCAAGTGCCATTGCAATGGCGCTTGTTTCAAACCATATAAATTTCACGAGTTTGCATACCTTGCCTCTTGACCGGTACTACAAACCGCGGGTTGCTCTATATATACCTCATCCTCGAGGTCACCATTCAAAACGCAGTCTTAACGTCCATTTGATGAATCTCAAGATTGCGCAGCGGCAATTGCGAAAGCACCGAATAGACGTAATCATCGTCACGGTGAATAGGTATCGAAGAAATCATACCTCTCTTTGTTTAAACCCTTTGACAACCAAACGGGCCTTATACTTTTCAATTGATCCATCCGCTTGTACTTTCTTTTAAGGATCCATTTGCATCCTAAGGGCTTACAACCTTCCGCAAATCAACCAAAGACCCAGTATGGTTTTGCGAATAGAATCAATCTCACTTTGAACAGCCTCTCGCCAGAGCATCCCGTCTGGCCGAGCATAGGCTACTTTGATCGACGTTGGTTCTTCGTCCAACATGAACGCAATATAGTCAGGACCAAAATCCTTTGGCGTTCTGACTCTACTGCCTCGTCTCGGTTCCGACCCCTCTGGATCAGACCTCGATCGCTTATGCGATATCGGTTCTTCCTCCAAAGGTTTAGAACTCGAAGCTTCACCATCAGCTCTATTGCTAGAGCTGGCTTCACTTTTATCCTTGTCTTTACAGGGATAAACACTTTCAAAGAATATAGCATTCCTTGATTCAATCGTCGTCCCCACAGTCATATCCGGTACCTCTGACCTGTGGATCAGAAAACGATAGGCGCTGCTCAAATGCATACCCAATAAAGATGCAATCGACTGTTTTAAGTCCAATTGTAACTTGTTTAGCAAGAGGCACCTCAACCTTCGCCAAACACCCCCACACTTTGAGATATTTGTACGATGGCTTTCTTCCTTTCCACAACTCGTAGGAGTGACATCCTTAGTCTTGGTGGAATTTTGTTCAAGTATGTAGTTGGTCACAAAACAGACTTTTCCCCACAAGTTCTGGGCAACCACAAACTAATCAACAAAGCATTCATCATCTCCTTAAGTGTTCGATTTTTACGTTCAGCAACGCCATTAGATTGAGGTGAATAAGGAGCTGTCGTTTGATGTATTATACCACTTTCGTTGCATAATGCCTCAAACGGAGCTACATATTCTCCCCTCATCACTTGAACAATCTTAATTCGACGACTTAGTTAATTCTCGGCCGTTCTTGAAGTTTTTAAAAGCTTCAATAGCCTCGTCTTTACTTCTTAGAAGGTAAAGATAACAATATCTTGTACAGTCATCAATAAACGTGATGAAGTACTTTTTACCACCTCTAGTTTGTACAAACTTTAAATCACACACATCAGTGTGAATAAGTTCTAGAGGTTTAGTGCTCCGTTCTACCGAATGAAACGGTAACTTAGCCATTTTGGCTTCCACACAAACCTCACATTTCGTTTGTGTATTCACTTCATTTAACTTTAGTAAATCTAAATTTACTAATCTTTTTATTGCATTTAGATTAACATGTCCTAATCTACAATGCCATAAATCAGAGCACTCAGTCAAGTAAGAGGAAGTAGATGCATTTTCATTCATCATAATTTTTGGTACACGGCGCACAGCCATTACATTTAGTTTGAAAAGACCCCCGGTGAGATAACCCCTACCAAGGAACTTTTCAAACTTAGTCAAGACAAACTTGTCTGCTCAAAACTAGTCTAAAACCCTAATAACTAGAATGAGCGACACTAAGTTCTTGCGAATATGCGGGACATGCAGACATCCTTCAACGTGATCTCAATGCGGACGATATCTTGAGCACCACATCACCAACTCCGCAACCTCGCATTTAAGCTTGGTTCCCCATGTTGAGCTTCCTCCCTCAACGGCCTTGTAGGTGGAGAAGCGCATCTTTTGGCGCATACGTGCTGTGATTGCACCGATGTCGATGAACCATCCACCTTGATTCTCGACGTGGTTGACTTCTTCGGTCACCACAGCAGCCAAGTCATCCTTGTCCCATTTGTCGAAGTCCTTCTCGACAACTTTGGCAACTTGTTTAGCCTTCTTCTTCTTTGGCTGACGGCAGTCCTTACTCGTGTGACCATGTTTGCCACAATTGTAACAGTCCCCGTCAAACTTACGAGCAACCACCTTCCCTTTGCCTTTGTCTTTGACATTGGGACGAACACGTTTGTTGGAGGGACCGCCTCTCTCCAACAGGTTGGCCTTCGCATCGATCAAACATTTCGCTTTCAAATCTTGCTTCTTCACATCAGACTCGATGCGCAGTTTGACAAACAAGTCTTCAAGCGTCATATCCTTTCGCTTGTGCTTAAGGTAGACCTTGAAGTCTCTCCACCCCGGGGGTAGTTTCTCAATCACTGTAGCGACGACAAAGCCGTCTGAAACAGTATGCCATTCGGCTTGAACCTCGTGTACAATGAGTTGAAACTCTTGCACTTGGTCCATGATCGGTCGGGAATCGACCATCTTGTAGTCCAAATATTTGGCTACAATGAACTTCTTAGTACCTGCATCATCACTACGATACTTCTTTTCTAGCGCATCCCACATACATTTGGATGTCGTTACAACAGCATAAACACTATAAAAGCTATCTTCTAAACTACCAGTATAAAGTTTTACAAAGATAGTCGCCAGATGTGCCGATTGTCATATCTTTGCTCGGACGTGAAAGTCCGTCACTTGACCCGAACGACGGGCTCATCTTCCACCAAGAAGTTGGCGAAGCCCAACGTCGTGAGGTAGAACAACATCTTTGTCGCCATCTCTTGAAGTCGGATCCTCCAAACTTGGCGGCTTCGTGGCGGCATCATCCTTGCGGTATGAGCAGCGCCGAGATTGATCCAAAATCGGATCCACCAAACACCACTTGAAGTGTGTTGAAACATGGAACTCGAATGAGAACCACGGTGTTAGATCCCATGGATCCAGCGGTGATCCATCGAAAAGTGCGATCGTCGAACCAATTGAACCACTAAAAGTGGAACCAACGATCGACCCAAAGGGCCGGTGGTTGATCACGAGTCATCGAACCAAACATGACCCGAAGCCATAGTGCGGTGGCGGCGCAGCAGAGGGCGGCGGCGGCGGCGAGCGGTCGGTGGCGGTGCGATCGACATCTCCAAGCAAAGGTATTAAGTTTTGAAAGTTTTTAAGTTAATTAAAAGTCTGAACTCCTTGGCAAGTGATATCTCGTCTTGCGATTGTTGGAAAAATGTGTACAAAGCGATGCAGAACTTGCTTGGGGCGTGTTACAACTCGAAATGTAAATGTAAAGTAGGAGATCAAAACTAACAATGAACTTAAATGAAATTGAAACTAAAATGAAACAAAACCGTAGCTAATGCCGAGTCGAGGAGGCCTCTTTCCGCAAGACGAGATATGCCCGGTAGTGCTCTCGGTTACGGCGTATCGTCTCCAAAGATAAACGGCGGCTCTCGTGGGTGATAGCACCGCAAACCAACGAGCTCCGACGAACCGGACGGAGGCGAGACAGAGCTATGTATGCGAGAGTGCTTTGAGAGAATCTTTGGAATGCTTTTGCGATGGGTGACTTATTCGGGAGACATGTCCTATTTATAGGCGTCGTCCCTCATGGGAAGCATCTTTGAGTCAACACCGCATTGATGTCGGGTGTTACGGGTTATGTCCCCATTGAGTGCGAGGGTTACGTGGCGGTTTCGGAGACAACGTGGGCACGTTTCCGGCGAGCCATCATGTCGAACGTTACAAGCGATTCGATGAATGCGGACAACGCGTGCGTCCGTGTTCGTTGGACGATCCGGACGTCTCTTCAAGTACAGCAGCCCAACGGATTGGGCTACACGAGTTGGGCCTCGGACCAACTCCATCTTTGGGCTCGATCAAACATTGATCCAAAATATACGGGCGATGGGCCACGGAACCGAGCCCACGAACGAGCCCAAAGAATGACCCAAAGACCACCCAGGACCAGGACCAAGGACCAGGACCACGGAACCGAACCGGCCGGGCCGGGCGAACACGAAGGCCGGGCGTCGGGCACAGGGGCACCGGCTTGGGCGGCGCGGCGGCAGCGTGTGTCTTGGCGTGGGCTTTCCAAACCATCACTTGTGCACATAATTATACTAAGTGTTCAATGAACCACTTATATAGAAAATTAATGAAGATACATTAATCAATGTGGGATAAGGATTAATTAATCCATACTTATCCCCTTAAGCACATAACTCCATGTTTAAGTGACCAACTTTGATCCACAATTTCTCACTCACCGGAAATCGGATTTGAGAATGTGAATACACCACGATCATCTACTCGAAACGTAGATCAATCCTATGCCGTTTAATTTCACAAAATTAAACATTACGTCACTCAAAATCTTGGTCAAAGTAGCTTCCTGGAAACTTAACCATATATAATATATATAACTATATATACACGATTTCCAACAGAGAATATATAATTTTATTTTGGAGTCAAATTTGGTTAATTTTCCAGTCTACATGGCATTGTCGCATCAAAGATGGACATGCTAATTCGTACGTGATCTTAGTGATGGGTAGGAAAGCAGCTCTTAAAGTTGTATGATTCTTATATTATTCTAACATAAATTATTAAAAGTTCATGTAGTACGTTATCCTTTAGTTTTGTTTGTTTCTTGAAAACTAAATTCATATCACTTTCCAGTGGCAAAAAAAGTTAATTTAGACAGTAATTCATTTCCAGAAAGGGTAGTTAAATTCACAAAGTTCGTTAAATGTTAATTAAATAATTAAAATTCTGATATAAATTAAAGCAGTATCTTAATTGACTTTGGCAGAAATATTATTCTTTTAGTTCTCTTAGTTTTTTTGTTAAAATTAAATTCACGTGCATTCCAGTAATATAGGTCGTGGGCCATAATTAATTCCCGTTAAAAGAAGTTTAGTTCATAACTCTTAATTTGGTGGACAAATTAGAAACCAACAAAAATGACTTTTTAATTATCATTGTTCTCTTACAATATTAGGCCTCTTATGATCTATCTAATTACTTATTAAGAATGTGTTTGACTAAGCTTATTTTAGAAAGCTTATAAGCTCTAACAACTTATAAGTTTTTTTAAGAACTTATAAAATATGGTGTATTAAGAGCTTATAAGATGTTAAAGTGTTTGGATAACAAGGATAAACATGGAAATAAGAAAATATATATGAGAGTTATTTTTGTAGTTTTGTTGTAACTTATAAGATCATTAAAAAATAAGTTGGGTTTTAGAGCTTTTTTTTAATAGAGCTTATAAGCTCTTAGAGCTTATTTTGAAAACTTATAAACTCTCTAACAACTTAATTTGCCAAAAACATTGATTGAGCTTATAAGCTCTTAAACAATTTATAAACTGTTTTAAAGAGCTTATAAGCTCAGCCAAACACCCCCTAAGTTGTGTTGTCAACTTAGAGAGTGTGACGATTCAGTTTATAAATTCCCAAAACCAATTTATAAATTTGTTTTAGAAAATTTATAACTATTTTTGGAAATTTTATTAAACTCAGCCAAATACCCTCTTAATGAGGCCACAAAGTTCACCTTCTTTAGGTCTTGAGAGTTTCCCCCTCCCTTGCTCACCTGAGCTGTATTACCTAAAACATGTCCTAGATTTTGTATATTTTCTTTGATGTTATATATTTATCTATCCAAAATAAATGTGCTGGCAACATACTTTAGAACTTGTGTGATAAATGAACTCAGCAATATTTGATCAATGACAAGTTTGTGAAACTATATATATAATTATGTGGTATTCTTTGTTTTTAGTTTTTTTTCTTTATATCTCAATTGTAAAAATTGAGGCCTATTTATTGCTATTTATTTGGGGCTTGATTTTATTTTGCTAGATTTTTAATTGCTTGGGGGTTTATAAAGAGAAAGATGTGACATTAACTCTATAATTTAACCGTTAGCAATTCCTTCCACAGATATCTGGAATTAGACTTGATGGGTCTATTGTAATGTAGCGGTCTGAATAGGTCCAGCCCACTTCGTCTATTATCATCTTGTCAGTTTTATTTTTCAAATAACATTCTACCGAAAAAGGTTTGAGACTGTCTTATCGTTAATACTATTTAAAATCAGATTCAAATTCTTGTTTCATTAACATAGATATATTTGTAAATTTTTATTTATATTAATTTATAGGTATAAAATTATTATTAGATGTAGATTTAATGATTTGACTCCGAATCTCGATTTCCACCATCGTATATATTTATATTACTAACTAGCACCTGCCCTGCTCCTTTACATTCGTGCATGGGGATTATGGATATTATCGAGCTACTTCCTTGTTTATAATACAAGTATTTGTGTGCGTTACTGATATAGCACATGTGCCAGAAAACATAACAGTATCCATCTTTTAAGACAAAATTAAGTTGTAAATTTAATAATATATGTCAAAAAATAAGGAAGAACACAGCTGGATTATTTGCCTAAATTTCCTACCACGAATCAAGGCTTAATCACGATTCCGACCAATCATCGTTTTCGACTTGCTTACAAGCCCAATTAATCGTTGCTTGTCTATCCATGCAAGAAACTACAACTCTTCAACTCCAAAACTTTTTACATTAATAGAAGTTATAGATACGATTTTGTGTTCCAATTATGTTAGTTGTTAACCAATTAAACTAAGCTCGTTAGATACGATTTATTTTCCATACTAATAGTAGAGTTATCAGTTATGTTGCCATGCCGGTCTCTCATTAAGAATGTCAATCTATCTCAAAACTCTATTACAACAAAAAGAAAAGAAAAAGTTATGATAGAAAATTACGATCCCATGGATCCAACAATGACCCAATCAAGAGTGCGATCGTCGAGCTAATGGAACCACTAAAAGTGGAACCAAGCGTTGAACCACTAAAAGTGGAACCAACAATCGACCCAAAGGGTCCAATGGTTGACCCAAGGCATCGAACCAAACATGACCAAGTCATAGTGCGGTGGCGGCAGCAGCAGCAGCGGAGGCGGAGGCGGAGGCGGCGCGGCTGCGAAGCAGTCGATGGGTGGAACAATCGACATCTCAAGCAAGGTTTAGGTTTGAACGTTTTAAGTTAATTAAAAGTCGAACTCCTTGGCAAGTGTTATCTCGTCTTGCGATTGTTGGAAAAAGGGTGTACTGAGCGAAGACAAGATGCTTGTCGGGCGACATAACGTGAAATGAAGGTAGGTAGATCAAAACTAACAATGAATTTGAAACAGAAGAAAAACAGAATAAGAATTACAAATAACCGTAATCTAATGCCGAGTCGAGGAGTCCTCTTTCCGCAAGACGAGATACGCCCCGGTAGTGCTCTCGGTTCTGGCGTATCGTCTCCAAAGATAAAACGACAACGTCTCGAAGGTGGCAGCACCGCAGACCAACGAGCTCCGGCGAACTGGAACGAGGCGAGGACAGAGCTTGGACACTAGCTATGTATGCAGAGAGTGCTTTGAAATGCTGGAATGCAGATTGGCAGTAGGTGGCTTATGCTGGGGAGACATGTCCTATTTATAGGCGTCGTCCCCCTCATGGGGAGTATGCTGGAGTCAACACCCGCATTGATGTCGTGTGTGACGGAGTTATGTCCCCTATTGAGTGCGCGGCGGTTTCTGGAGACAACGTGGGCACGTTTCCCGCAGAGCCTTCATGTCGGAACGTTACCGACGGTTACGACGAATCGGACAACGCGCGTCCGGGTTCGTTGGACGTCCGGACGTCTCTTCAGTGCAGCAGCGAGCCCAACGGATTGGGCTTACACGAGTTGGACCTCGGACCAACTCCATCGTCAGCAGCCCAACGGTTGGGCTACACGAGTTGGGCCTCGGACCAACTCCATCTCCGGCTCGATCAAATATTGATCCAAAATATAGAAGCGATGGGTCACGGAACCGGCCCACGAACGAGCCCAAAGAACACCCAGACCAATGCAAGATCCACGATCCACGATCCACGGACCACGGACCACGGAATGGAATCGGAACGGAACCGGAGCCGAGCCGGGCCGGAGCAGGGGCGGCGCCGCACCGCCACCGGCCCGCATCAGCGGGCGAGGCGCGGCGGCGTGTGTGTGGCGTGGGCTTTCCACCCATCACTTGTGCACATAATTATACTAAGTGTTCAATGAACCACTTATATAGACAATTAATGAAGGTACATTAATCAATGTGGGATAAGGATTAATTAATCCATGCTTATCCCTTAATCACATAACTCCATGTTTAAATGACCAACTTTGATCCATTATTTCTCACTCACCGGAAATCGGATTTGAGAATGTGAATACACCACGATCATCTACTCAAAACGTAGATCGATCATATGCCATTTAATTTCACAAAATTAAACGTTACGTCACTCAAAATTTTGGTCAAAGTAACTTCCTGGCAACTTGACCACATATATAATATTATATATATATGTTCGCGATTTCCAACAGAAACTACAACTCTTCAACTCCAAAAACTTTTTACATTAATAGAAGTTATAGATACGATTTTGTGTTCCAATTCTATTAGTTATTAACCAATTAAACTAAGCTCGTTAGATACGATTTCTTTTCCATACTAATAGTAGAGTTATCAGTTATGTTGCCATGCCGGTCTCTCATTAAGAATGTCAATCTATCTCAAAACTCTATTACAACAAAAAGAAAAGAAAAAGTTATGATAGAAAAATTCTGACCCGAAAAAAAAATCAATTTAATTGGTTTGAATAATAAATAACACGAGTCTTATTGTTTCTTAGTTATCAAATTTCATTATTTTGCTTTTGAATTTGAACCATCGAATTAAACCACCATCATTCCATAAAAGTTTTTCCTCCCTCTATTTGCATTACTTGTATAAAATAATAAGGTATTGTTTCATATGCTTGTTGAACATATTTTTATTTTCTGTTGAAAGTTGTACTCATTATCGTCATTTTCACTTTTGTTATCTACTCCGACGTTTTAATGAAAATTTATGACGAGTAGATTAACAAAGATTATTGCTTAGGAAAAATGTGTCTTCATCCTTACTTCTCACGCAGTCACTTATTACATTCCATGTAAAGTTAAAGTTGAAATGACACTCATTTTTCATCAATACAATGTAAATTATCTTATTGAGAATCACATGACCTTATTTTTTGTTATAAGCATATAAATATCAAGAAAATTTCACTGCAAAAAAAATGTCTAGTAGTTACATATTTTTAGTGTCACCAAGAGAAGTGTTACAAAATTTATGTCATCTTTAGATGTGACAAAATTTAATTACATCAATAGATGCATCAATATATTTTTGTTACACATAAAAATGTATGTAAATTTTGTTACACTTGAAAATATAGTAAAATTTATCACATATATCTATATAATTAAACCTTACTACATTTAAACATGTCACAATAATTTTTTTGTTACATATAGGAATATAACTAAATTTTACTATAACTCAAGAGTTTCAAATTTTACTATATATATATATATATATATATATATATATATAGGAGATAGTTCGTAGGAAATGATAATTTGGTAGGAAATGAGAATGAATCGAACCTTTGATTTCTTTGGATTGATGGTTGAGATTTAATTTCAGATTGTCTACTGCTTTTGTGTTTTGTATGCTACTGCGGATTCGCATCACTAAAATCCTTCTTGTGCTACGCTGCAATGAAAGATGTGTTAAACTAATATCTTTAGCATATGTGCTACAAAGTGATGAAATATATGCTAAACTAACATATGCAACATAATAATTCTGATTATGCTACACAAATATGAAAGATGTGCTAGACTTATATATCTATTCTTATTTCCTACATTAATGAGCTTTCTCACCATAACTAACCCCTATATATATATATATATATATATTCAATTAGTTGTCCGATTTTGGTGTTTCAAATTAAGACATTTTTTAGACTTAATATTTCCAAAATAACAGAGAGAATTTATTCTAATATAATAGACAATTAATTTGTTAAATATAACGACATCAAGGCCAAACAAAAAATGTTGAAAGGTAAAGAAAAAAGAGAGAGAAAAAGTTCAAATATGAGAAACTAAGAACTACAAAAAATAGTTACACTTTCACATGTCACAAAAAATAGTTACACGTTCATATGTAATAAAAATAGCTACACTTATAAATTTCACTAAATTTTGTGACATACTTTTTTTTTGTGATATGCATAATAGTTACTCATTCACAAGATGTCACAAATTTATTTAGTGATATCCATAGGTATCATAATTCTTTAAAAATCATGTTACTATTGGAACATTTTGTTGTAGAAACACTACATGCTAAATTTTTTATTTATTTTTAGTAAACATATTTTGACCCGTCGGGCTAGCCTTAATATTGAAGGTTAGGCCGGGAAATTTTGTGCCTGCAAATTTTTATTCCGACCGAACTGAAACGAATATAGCCTGAGCCTGAATAAAACTGATCCCGAAATCGAGTGGATTGACCCGATTGGCATCCATACATTCCACACATTGGGATGCTTATTTATCGAGTAAAGTTTTCAGTCTCCTTTTAGTTTCAGGCCAAAGTTATTCATCATTAACTCGTTGATTACCCCTCAAGTCGATGAATTACAATCATATACATACAGAACATGAGCTGGTTATATAATGTTCGAGGAGATCTTGTTGGGTCCTCTTTTTTTCAATTCCTTATTATCAACACATTAATGGAGGAAAACTGCAGTTGGTTGTACGTAACCAGTAAGTTAAGCTGTATATCGAATAAATTGATTTTAAGATAATACTTATCACGCCCCCATGTAATGCATGATATATAAAATATAGTAGTGCTCTGCATGCTTACATTTTTTCATATCAGGAATTATATAGGAAAACACACACAACACACATTGAGTACATGTCGGTGTGTTTTGATTAACATACAATCTTGATCAAATATATGATTTACCACATTTTCCAGAAGGCCCCCTCCTTTCACACCGCAACTCGAATAAAAGTTAGTTGAAAACTACATTGCTCAAAGCTGTTCTTGTGAGGAATTTTTTGATATGTTAAACAAATAATAGTGGTCTTATGTTAATTGCAACATGCAATATCCTGTAAGTCAATCATGCAAGATTAATAACTCATATATGCTTCGAGTTTATTGTATATAAGGCTGGAAATGAGCCAAGCTATTGGTGAGGATTCGAAGCTCGATTCGATAAAAGTTCGTTCGGGTTTGTTTAGTGAAGCTCGTTAGCTAAACAAACCAAGCTTGAGCATGATAGTATTCGGCTCGTTAGCTCGTGAACAAGTTCGTTAACCGATTTACTTTGAAAATATAAAATTATTAACTAGATACAATTATTTTATTTCTATAATTAGTAATATTGTGTTAAATCTCTAACTATTTTTATTTGTTATAAGCAATCAATAAATATATTGTGTTATAATTTAATTTAAAATAAAATAATCAATATTATAAATATATATATATAAATTTAGAAAGTTTGTTTGGGTTCGATTAAAGCTCAAATAAGCCCTTGAGCTCGAAATATTTGATAAGTAAAACTCGAGACTCGGCTCGATACTAAACAAACCAAGCTTGAGCACGATGTATTCGGCTCGGCTAGATTCAATTACACCCTAGTCTTAGGCAATTTGTATAAAGTACACTAAATTTTCTGCTGGATTAAACTACATCCATTTGCGAGTCCAATTAGAGCTGTCATGAGTTTGAACACAGAAAAATACAACACAATTTATTTACTTTTTTGTCTGTAGCAAAGAAAGTCTATATGCGATCTTTTTTCCTATTATTATGGAGATGTAATCCATGATTAAAATTCCCATATGTTTATTTTTGTGTGTGTTCGTAAACAACGTTATTTGCAGCAAAACGTGATCTTTGAATTTGAGAGAATATTAAGGTTAGATCTTACTGTAGTGCGACTCCGGAGCATCCAAACCTCTCCAAAATCTTCATATTGAAAAGGGCAATTAGTTTAATGATTAATGAGTGGTTGGTGATTAATATTTTTCGAATTAAAGGTTCTAGTAAGCATATCATGTTGTTCAAATGGAATCAAAAGGAACTAGTTTAAGGGACATTATAATCACAAATAGTATTGTGCCCTAAGATCTTGAAACCCAATTTGTTTTTATGTTCCTAAATTTATTTTGTTTTTGTTAATTATGAATGTGGCCATCAACTAATTGCTAGAGGGCCACCGGCAACTAAACCTCCAAATGGATTTGTGGTCTTCAGTCAACATGATACTCATATTGCACCAGCTTGTTGGCTTGTCCGTCGCTTTCATTAATACAATGTTAATTTTAAGGCTTTTTTGTTTGATTACTAATTTGTATCAATTCACATGTTAATCATCTTTTTTCCATCTCAAATCAACACAATAAATCATGTTAGATTGATACTTAATCAACTACGCAAGTTAACAATTAATCCAATAACATAGAAAGAAAAAAGATTGTACTTAATAAATCATCACAAATTCAAATCCAAAAATTTGTCTACTTCCTAAAATAAAAGAAAAATAGTCAATCATATTCATAATCACCACTAATAAACTAAGTTGAAAAACATAATTAAAATTAATAAAATGCTAGAAAAAAATCCTTCTTGAATCTCTTATCTTACTTCTTCTTTCCTTCTCAAAAATCACATTTTTAAATAATGGATCTGGCTTGATGGTTGATATATAATTTAGCTGGTGAAGGTAAGAAATTGAAACATATATAATAGGTTATTTTCCCTATTGTTCACGTTAGAAGTTGACAAGCTTCTGTTTCTGCACGACTTTTGATGAGGGTGTGTTTTGATGAAATTCATGCTATATTTCTATAATATTTGCCTCGTTTTCTCACTCTGAATTCTGAAATGACTTGTGAGTCGACATGAATCTATTTACAAATACATATGTCTGTCTTAATAAAGTTTTATATAATTATATATGTTGTAACGTAGTAGGATTATTGAACAATTAGTAAACAAAAAGCGTAACGCAAACACAGATTTACGTGGTTCACCAACAATGAATTGGTTACGTCCACGGGCAGAAAAATGAGAACAAATATTATTAGGCGGCTAGGGTTTTTTTTTAATACAATTACAGCTCTCAAAGACCATATATATAATACTAAGAGAATAAACCAGTTGAGCTCAGCTCAATACGAGAAGTAAGGCCCAATACAAGTGTTAAGGCCCAATACTGTATACCGTCGGGACCCTGTCTAACTATTCGAAACGGGAGATAGTTTCAAGGCATATCAACAATAAACGTGTGGGCTCTTTTTACAATCAAATTGGTTCTCAAATGATTTTAACTATTTACATACGCGCGTCCATATATTAAGACAACACACATACCAACAATACAGAAGATTTCAGAAGAAAGGCACAGAAATTTCGAATAATTGCCTTCTTTTCTCTAATCTCTTTATCTCTAGATCGTGTTATTATTGCCTTATGCATCGGATAAACCACTATTTCAGTATAATAATTCACAGGCCACAAAAGAGAAGTATACCACACTTTGAAAATTCAAATACTAATGTCTTCTGCTCCAAAATTTAGTAAAACTATTTGAAATTTAAATTGCATTGGTGGACAAATTTAAAAGATATTTATTTTGTGATGTCGATCGTGAATCATTTCTTTTTTACACGATTATTTAGGAGAATGATATAAAGTAGTTAAAATGATAAAAAGTATGTAGGATCTACATTTTTTAAAGAGATAATCATTTTTTAAAAAGAAAATGGACCAAATTGGATGTGATAACCTAAAAAGAATTGCGGGTCAAGTTTAACGGGATGGAGGGAGTATTACTCTTCAACTCCCGCGACATTAATAGATTTTACACGTGATACATTTAGATTGTACAGAACAAAAAGAGTAAAATTAAAATAGAGAATTTAAAAAATAAAAATATATTTTTTCTTTAAATTCAAAACTATTACAGAAATATAAATAACATCGAGAAAAGAAAAGAGATCAAAATGGAGGAAAATGATTTCTTGAAGAGTATTGTACTTGAACTTACATATTGTTGACATTTAAAAACGAGAACTAGCAAACAAAGCAGTAGGAGAGAGAGAGAGAGAGCGGTTTGGAGGGAATTCTGTGGGCTTAATCGGCTGATCATATATTATTTGAAGTTGCACACAGACACAAATCGCCGTTGTTTTTCAATTTTCACCACTATAAATAAGCCTGCTTCAAATTTCTCCGTGCATTCTCTATTATATGGTTTTGTGCAAAGTTTAGAGATTTCATGGAGTATCATATTCTCCTTTTATAATAAAAATAAATAAAATATTGTTTGTCTGGTTTATATCTCAAACAAGTATTCAAAATATATATATATATATATATATATATATATATATATTAGCGGACCCAGAGGGGGCAGTAGAGGCACCTGGGCCCCCGGTCTTAAAAAATTACTAGGTATATATATGTATTTTTCATATAATTGTTAAAATAGATTAATATTTTTTGTTGTGGTAGAGTTGTGTATTTTGTGTGATAGAGATATTGAATTGATTTTCCTTTTGTCATTATTGGTGTTAAGTTTTTTAGTATCTTAGTGAAAATATATTTACATCTAATTTTTGATGATGCGCAAGTTATGAATAATACGACTTTTACTTGTATACAATTATTGTATATATTTTTTTTTAATTAAAAAGTTGATATCCTATACCATTAAACATTTTCTACTATTATATTATTCTATCATTTGATGTTTGTTTATAATGACGCATGTATCAATAATTAGAAATATATTTTGCTTTTATACTATACTATACTATCAAGAACTGAAGTTTAAATTTTTCATAATTTAGAAGATTATAAATTAGAGTTCATTTCAAATATTGAAGAATTTAGAAGATTGTAAATTAGAGTTCATTTCAAATATTATTATTATTTAGGTAGATGAAAGCATATATGTTTCACTTTCATCAGTTAATTGACTTATCCATCCAAACTAAAAAATAAAAGAGAAATATTGTGAGATGGTCATACTTAACCTTTTTTGATATAGTGATATAATTTAAATAGAGTTATAGTGGTATTAAAATTAGTATTTATTTCAAAGTTTAATTTTAAAATTCTTCTTATAGATTTATAAACTATATACTCCATCCATCCACAAAATTCATTTACTTATTTCCTCTTTGGGTCATCAACGAGAAACGTTTACTTTCCTCTTACGGATATGATCCCACATAACCCCATCATATGTTATGGGTCCCCTTCTCCACTAACTTTACATTCAATACAATTTATTAAAACTTGTGCTACTAAAATTTGTAAACGAATTTGGTGGACGAAATGAGTAATTATTTGGACCCCACTAAATAAAAAGTCTGGGTCCGCCACTGTATATATATATAAGGCAAAGATGAAATTATTTGTAAGAAATAAGAATAAATCTAAGTTATTGATTTGAGTAATCAACACACAATATTTATTTACGTTATGCTACAGTACATAACTATATATGTTATACTTGAATTTCGCTGGATTTATGTAAATGGTATAATAGTAATTTCGTTTTGTGTTAAAATCGGTTATTTTCTTGATTTTAGGATAAATACAGTTATTTCCTTTAATTTATTTTAGGGATTTCTTGTAATCTATCTTGTAACTTACTATTTTAGATAGATTATATCATGTTCAATACTTAATCTCTACGAATTAATTTGTTATTCAAGCTACATAATCTATGGAAAACGCATGTATAAAAATTCATGTTCTAAAATTCATACTTGTTGCATTGGTGGGACATTTTTGCAGTATATTTAGTTTATTCATTTTGCACACATATTTTAATTTTGTTTTTTTATTGTCAGTTAATTTGATTTTTTGTCATTCCTCCGGGTTTGCTTTTTTCATGCACTAATATGTACAACAAACTTACAATTGAAGTTCAATACAAAAATAAAAAATAATGTTGCAACCATTAGTTTCGTGCTACATGAATTTTCTTTAGTGCAACACAAAAATATACTAAATGATGTTGCTTGCGTGCAACATATTTATTATAAATGTCCCGTAAAAAGCATAGATTGTGCAATATCAAACTAAGCAGTGTATATGTAATAAATATGCTACATAATATTTGATTTGTGTAGCAAGTTAAAGAACTAAAATCACTACAAAAGGTAATTCATAAAATATTTTGTTGCACAAAAATGCATCGTTTTTGGTTGAAAAAGTGTGCTATAGGAAATTAAGCTAATGCAATAATTAATTATCATGCTAATGCAACAATTGTTGGATATATATGTGTGACACGTGTTATAAATTGCTCTGAAATATTCAATACGTATTTTACAGATCAGTGCATATTAAACATGAATTATGTGCAAGTAAAAGAATAAAGTGTACAATGAGAATAAAGTGTGCAACGTACATGATAGAAACATCCAAAAATATATTATGGAAAATGCAGTAGAATCCATATAATTAAGGGATGCACAAAATTTGTGAAGATATTTTTTCTATCATTTTTACCCCTACTCAAGTTGAAGCATTAGTTAAATGCTGATATCATCAAGTGAATCCTGATTGTCCATGTGGACTTGATTTATGATTATGATCGATTTTAGTTCTTACATTTATAAACATTATCACCAGAATAATCCCCATATATATTAATTGAGTTCATATGAGCATAATATATTGGATGTGGCAACCGCGCGCAAGAACGTCAATCATTGCCTCTTTAATTATGATCATTATGAACATGAAATATATATATATATATATATATATATGAGATGGATAAGGTATGAATGAATAATTTGGTAGGAAATATGAATGAATTTGGGCCTTTGATTCGGTGGATCAATGGTTGAGATTTAATTTCGGTTGTGCTACAATTTTGTATTGTGTGCTACGCGGATTACTGTGCAGCACTAGAACACTTCTTGTGCTAATAAAAGATGTGTATACACTGCAATGAAAGATGTGTTAAACTAATATATTTAGCATATGAGCTACGAAGAGATGAATATGTGCTAAACTAATATGTGCAATATAGTAATTCTGATTGTGCTACACAAATATGAAAGATATGCTAGACTTACATATCTATTCCTATTTCCTACACTTATTTCCATTCTCACATGAACCATCACATATATATATTAGGATAGAGTTAACATGAGAACCAAAAAATAATGAATCGGCTGTGAAAATTGATGAATCCGTTGAAAAAATTACTGAATACAAAATAATAAAATTTTCGTTCTTCATGAGATTCGAACCTGAGTGAATTTTGATTTTTTAGATTTAGTAACTTTCTCAACGAATATATTAATTTTCATGGCAAGTTCATTTTATTTATAACGAATTTTTGTGATTCTTAATTCTCACGTTATAAATGATTTTTATTTAAACCTAACTGTATAACAATTATACTTTTGTGAATTTTGGTTTTGAAGTGCCACAAGTAATAACAAAATATATATATATTTTTTGATATCATGGGAACCCGCAGCCCGCTACCTTAGGTGTACCTGGTAAACCCCACTGCCCCTGCAATAATCAGAACCACACGGATGCGTGAAACCACACTGAAAAACCAAGGGTGTGACAGCTCAAAATATTATTAACTAGTAACCATGTCAAAAATAATAATTTATGTGAGACGGGCTAGGGAATGATCATTTACGATACATTTATGATGTTTCCCGAACAATCACGAAATTAAGAGATATAGTGTACGGATAATGGGATTGGTATTCGCGTAATTTAGTGCATTTATATTGGTGATAGCATCTTTGGCTGTGACAGAAATGTGGGTCAAACTACTCAAACCCTTCCATTTTTAATATTAACCCCTGTTTAATTTACCAATTTACCGGTGAAAATGACATCAAAATTACCCTCACCCCCTCTCCTGTCAAATAGATGTAACAACTCACTCTCCGGCTTCATCTTTATATACACTACCAATTTCTAAACTACCATCTTTTTACTATTTGAATTAGTTCACAATGAGTAACTTTTTTTTTTGGACATCATACATACAGGGCACATAGCATTAAATGTAATAAATATCATTTGGGATCCTATAATTTTAGATGTCTAACTATATATTCCATCACCAATTTTTCTTTAATTTCTAATTATTTTATTTCTCCTATTTCAATCATTTCTAAAATTATTAATTAGAATTCACTAATTAGAATTTATATTTATTTTCTTACATTTAATTTGTACTTTATTAATTAATCAATTATCTATTGTTAGGATTCATTAATTCATAATTAGGATACAATTTTTAAAAATTTAATAACAAAGGTTAATCAAAGTTATACAAAAATATTTTTTTTATAATAAATCTTTTTAAAATAGTAAAATTAGCACAAAAAAATAATTATTGACAGATGTTCCGAACTCAATATATACATAAGAAGTTGAGAATCAACTTTTTTTATCATTGGAATGAAGATAATGTGGTAAAAAGTTGATAACAAACTTCTCCAATAATAGTTTTTTTCTTTCAAAAGTTAGAGAAACCAATTTTTTATTATTGTAGATATGCTTGCTAGATATTTTTTTTATCAAACCAACTTCTGAAGATAAAAGCTAGCTTTTTGCTTTTTTTTTGTCTCATCGATAGTCTTAAATTCTTCTTTATTCTTCTTTATTTGAATCTCGTAACAACTTTATAGATATAGTTATATGTATATATTATAGTGAGATCCATATAAAAATTGGTATTGTAGATATATAATTGAAGAAAAATATAAAAAGAAATAGATAATTTTTTTAAAAATTAATATGACATCAAAAAAATTGAAAACCAATTTTACCATTGGAGAGACCATAACACACATTAACACACCCAAATTAATAAGAGACAAGACAAAATTGTTTTTCTCTTTTTTGTTTAAATTATGTAATAACCAACACAAAGCTTGCGATAATTATTTTTCAGTCCACACACTTCATTTCCACCCCTATAAATTACACGACAAGCTGCACTTTATATATCAAGCATTGTTTGTTTCTGTTCGTGAGAGAGACCATTTGTGCCCTTGACTCTGCTGCATCTCTGTGTGTGTGTGTGTGTGTGTGAGGGAGAGAGATGGAGTTCTACGCAAATGATCAGCATGGTTTATTGGAAGAGTTACTAGGTCTGAGAGAAATGGAGTACCACAACACAAATCAAGAATCTTTTGGCAACATCACTTCAACAAATGCTTGCTTCTCATCCTACGCCATGTTTGGCGACGACCTATCACCGCCCGACTTCACCGTCGATTCCTCCAGCTTCAACCTCCACCCTCAAACGCTACCTTACTACTCCATGTCATCAATTCTCGATGACGATTTCGTAAACGGGCAGGATACCGGTGGCCCATGTAAACCCGAACCCGTATACGAAACCCCCAGTTTCAACTCGGGACAATTTTGCCCCAAGATTGAGATCAAAAGGAGCAAAGCGAAGAAGCTCAACGGCCAGCCGTCGAAGAACCTCATGGCGGAGAGACGGCGGCGGAAGCGCCTCAACGACCGCCTCTCCATGCTGAGATCAGTCGTTCCCAACATTAGCAAGGTACGTAATTACGTAATCATATTAACAACTTTTGTTTGTCATTTCAGTTTCTTTTTATAATATTACGCTTTAAAATTAAACAAAAACTGTAGATGGACAGAACATCTACGTTGGGAGACACCATAGACTACATGAAGGAACTTCTGGATAGAATCAACAGCTTGCAGGAAGAAACGCATTTGGGGCCAAATCAATTGAGCATATTCAAGAATGTCAAACCTAACGAAATTTTACTCAGAAATTCGCCCAAGGTAAAATCTCTTCTTCTTCGAAAATTGCTGAACAAAAAAAAAAAGTAGAAACTCTTCTGATTTGCAATAATTTTTTTGACAATGCAGTTCGAAGTGGAAAGAGGAAATCCGGATACAAGAATAGAGATTTGCTGCGGCGCGAAGCCGGGGTTGTTGCTGTCGACGGCGACGACGTTAGAAGCATTAGGGGTTGAGATTCACCAGTGTGTTATCAGCTGTTTTAATGACTTTGCACTGCAAGCTTCTTGCTCAGAGGTCTCAGATTTCTTCATTTTTTGTAATCTTTTGTGTAGGAGACTTTGTCATTTAGATTTTATTTTTTCGTTTTCATATTTTTATCTGTTTAATTATGAAATTAATTATTGCAGGATTTGAAGAAGATAGCAATCTTGGATCCAGAAGATATAAAGCAGGCTCTTCTAAGAAATGCAGGCTATGGAGGCAACTGCCTGTAACAGATTAACTTATGGAGAAATTTGAATGACATGGATTCTCTCCCTCTCTCTTTTGTTGATTCTTTTGGTGGTTGTGAGTGTGTATTTGTGAAGGAGATATTGATGTGAGGGGTTGTAGTGCTTTTTTTGATGATTTCATCATCATTATTATCCAAAATAATATTGTGGCTTCTCTCTATATATCTGCAAAAGGTAGGCTTTCCTCGACACTTTCTATGATTCGAGAGACCTACAAATATTTTCATTACTAGAGACTTTTTGATGTGGATTTATGACCGTGGAAGGTCCGAGGAGTTCTGACAATTTGGAGTGTAGCAGTATAGATCATGGCACATGTGGTTACTGTTGTAGCAGGAAATCCACAGATTAGGAAATCCACAGCTTTCAAGTATTAATTTTTTAATACTGAAATTACAAACACAAATTCTATCACAATAACTGCATTGAAATTTATCTTATAACACCTGGACATTTAATGATTATATCTCGAGGACAATATTAACATGTCTGAAAGTTAAGTTGTGAATCATCTCTCCCCCCTCCCCCAAATAACAAATTAAACTTTGAATCCCGAATTCATAAATTTTATGGATAGAAAAATTAAGTAAATTACCAATGATGTAGTCACAAACTAAGTAATGGTTTTGAATATCTAAAACTAGGTGAATTACGAAAGAAAAAAAAAACTATTAATATATAAAGGTTTTTTTTTACAAAAAAAATATATCTATAATATTCTGGTTATTTTATATTCAAGTAATAGTTTGGTAAATTAGTATATATTATTTATTTTAATATTGTGACTAACTTTTTTTTCAAACTTATAACAAAACGTAGGTATATTTTAAAGAGATGAAGTATTATTTAATTTCAGAATATTTACATGTATTTTACCATTAATTTATTTTAATATTGTGACTAACTTTTATTCAAAATTATAACAAAACAGTAGGTATATTTTAAAGAGATGAAGTATTATTTAATTTCAGAATTTTTACATGTATTTCACCATTTATTTAAGTATTATCAATACATGTCGAAGCTCATACTTAAATTATTTCGAAGAAAGGCCATACTTGATAAAAAAAATATTTTTAATTTTCTATCTAACTTTTTAGGTTTTGAACAATTCTACTGGTATTGGCAGTTCTCGGGATTATATAGATTGTATGTGCAGATCAGAAGAAGAATACCATGTCCAATCAATAAGAAATTTTACTTTCTAAAATATCGGATAAAAAGAATATTTCCTTTGATATGTGCACAATGAAAGTTGATAAAAAGAATATTTCCTTTGATATGTGCACAATGAAAGTTGATGAATCCGTTGAGAAAGTTACTGAATTCAAATTTTTTCACCCGGTCCGAATCCCATGAGAGGCGAAAATTCTATTTTTTTGGATTTAGTAACTTTCTCATCGGATTCATTAATTTTCACAATGAATTCATCATTTTTTGGTTCTCAGTTAACTCTCTATCTCTCTCTCTCTCTCTCTCTCTATATATATATATATATATATATATATATATATATAGATAGATGGATCAGGTAGGAAAGAATAATTTGGTAGGAAATATGAATGAATCTAGGCTTTTGATTTGTTGGATCAATGGTTGAGATTTAATTTCGATTGTGCTACAGTTTTATGTTTTGTGTGCTATGGGATTCTTGTGCGAAAGACTAGAACCTTTATTGTGCTATGCTGCAATGAAAGATGTGCTAAACTAATATATTTAGCATATGTGCTATGAAGGGATGCTAAACTAATATATGAAATATAGTAATTCTGATTATGCTACACAAATATGAAAGATATGCTATTATTGATATTTCCTACATTAATGAGCTTTTTACTATAACTAACCTATATATATATATATATATATAGGGGTTGGTTATGGTGAGAAAGTTCTTAATGTACGAAAGACGAATAGTAGCATATCTTCATATTGTGAAGACAATCGAATTAATGTATTGCACATGAAAGTTTAGCACATATTTCATCCATTCGTATCACATATCTAAATATATTAGTTTAGCACATCTTTCATCGCAGTAAGACAAGAAGAGTTATAGTGTTGCACAATAATCCGTGAAGCACAAAACACAAAACCTAGACACACTAAAATTAAATCTCAACCATTGATATAGCAAATCAGGCCCGATTCATTCCTATTTCTACCAAATTATCTATTCCTACCGATCCATCTCCTATATATATATATATATATGTGTGTGTGTGTGTGTGTGTCTAGTAAAGTTGAAATGTATACAATATAAAATTTTGTTGGTTAGAACCAAGCATGTCACTTTCTTCGAAATGTACACGAAGAAGCATCGTAGCTTACAATTACATGGAAACTATGACTTCAAGAAATAATAAAATTTGCTATGGTCTTTGGTTAGATCATGATTTTCCGCTGCTAATAATGTGGGTGTTTGGCTAAGTTTATTTTAGAGTTTATAAATTTAAATAATTTATAATATGTTTCAAGAATTTATAAGATGCAATATCTTAAGAGCTTATAAGTTGTTAAAATATTTAGATAATTATAAACTATAGAAATAATCATGAATTAGAGATAAAAAAAAATTATAATTCGAAAAATTGAAGAAATATGAAATTGAAATGATAGATGTTGAAAATAATAAATCATAGTAGGGTTATTTTTATAAATTAATTATTATATATAAACTTATGAAAAAATAAGTTGAAGTTGAGGAACTTATTTTCATAATTTATAAATTATTTAGAAATTTATTTTACCAAATAATTCACTACAACAAAAATCACCTTATAAGACATTCACAAATGCCTTGATTTAATACGTATGCAACAGCTAAGCTATCCCAACGTTTATTTACAGTGTGGCTTATGCAAGTGTTGTGAAAGGTTAAGCCATATCCAGACACAATACTATGTCTTGATAATTATCCTATTACTGTTCACCTAGATAAATACAACTTGCCAACATTTTATTGCGCCGCGATAGGCGTGTTTGAATTGTGGAATATATGCTCGTAACGTATTTAATGCTAATAATTATTATTTTATCATAAAATATAAATAAAATAACAAAAGACATATTTAACCATAACATCAAATAATAAAATTATTTACAATGAATTCACATTTCTTTACAATGAAAAATGATGAATAAACAAGAAGATATAAATTAATCCGTGTGCATCTTATTTACTAACAAAATAGTTCTAAACATCAAACGTTTCCAAAAGAAAAGAAAACTAGATTAAGGTTGTGAGCAAGCGGTTGGATTCTCCAATTTCTTCTTGTGAAAAAGTTGGGCTAAGATCCTTGACTTCAAGAATCTAACATTTTGATTACTTTTGTAACAGGAATAAAAAAATTTGACATCTTCAATTCCAAACAACTGTTTCCAATAAATAAATTAGATAAATATTAATGAAGCAAAACTACATGACGTACTAAATGACAATATCAAGCAACCATTTCCTCAAGGCATCTATTGCATCTTAAAAAAATATTGCTACCGATCAAAAGCAAAATCAATCATAAAGCTGTTATTCAAAAGCCAATCAAAAATAAATCTCCAAAAACCATAATGTGTCACAATATTAAACACTATATATCATGCATACCAACCTGTAAATTCATTGACTTAAGGCAAAGATCAAAACCTTGTTAGCATGTTGTTTGAGAGCTAGCTAGTCCAAAAGCTCCTTGTATAGTCCTTTTCGAGAGGTGGCACATGCACTTTGGATATACCTGCAACACATGCCAAGAAGATCCTCAGTATTTGAGGTAGGTAACTAAGTAGAACCAAATGTTTGCCAAGCATATAATAACAAATATTCTCCTAATTTATAAATCTTAGCTTCAGACATTCACATAACTTTGGTTCTCATAATTCTTCAACAATTTTCAAAGAAAGAAGAGCAAAAAATCACTCACATAACCCTCCACCATCTATAAAGAAGTTTTCTCAATCTGGAATCCAAGACATCCAAAGCTACAAGCCTAATTCAATCCAACAAAGTATTTAGAAACTTAATTTGCAACTACATTATCCAAATTCTAAACTTCGAACTGCAACATAATTTCAATTCATAAAGAGAATTTCAAAATAAATGCAACAAGAGCTAGAGTATTTCGATAAGGGTGACTCACCAAAGCATAAATACAAGGAGAAGGATAATCTTTAGGATCTCTTTCACCGTATGAGCAGTACAAAGTCCACATACAATCAATTGCTAAGTTCAAATAAAACAATTATTACACCACAAAATATGGAGAAATACAATAATTCATGTAGATAGTTCAAGGGGGTTCAGGTGGATAGGGTTGGGTGCAAGGACAATAAGATGTCGGACTACAACAACGAAGACTCCCTGTGCTGCCGGTGTCAATTCGAGGTTTTCTTTGAATTTCTTTTCATTACAACTCAATCGAAATCAAAAAGTGGGAGGAAATGGGGCTTCCAACGGAGAGACTTCTTGTGTTATTTAAGGATAAGGTGGTTTGCGGGTGGGGAAGGGCTCCATGAAGATGAACTGTTCTATTTCTTTTTTGATTTCCTTCTTTGGATTTCTTTTAATTTTGGAATATAATATATCCAATTACTTTTGGTGGGAGGTTCTAAACAAAAAATAACTTTGGTGGGAAAGTTGTCGCCAAGATTTGTAGAAGTATTTTTCGTTTTACTTCCCACAAACAAAGACATACTATCATTTAATGTGTTGAGGGCCGTAAGGCATTTTCTTGTGTCATTGACACAATATTATGGCACGAGCTATTTTATGTTGTTATAGTGATCAAACGATTTTACATAATTAATATTAAAATCTACAGTGTCGTCATAGACTCCTTATCTCGACAGATATGTTATAGTGCCGTAAGAAGGGTGTAGTAATAGGTCTTTTTGTCGTAGTGATTCTATATATTAAGATTAATTTATATTTGATCTAATTTTTATATATATAGATGATGGTTAGAATGAGAACTCGTATAAAGTAAGAATACATCTTACTCATTTGTCTACCTTTAATAAACAATCCAAATCTCCTATAAATATTACAAATTGATTGTTTATGTCATCACCATTCACTGCATTGTTTCACCTTATGGGCAAACTTACTAAAAAAATTGTTTGAACCATTCATTGCAATCACGGCTAATCAGCTGCCTCCCTCTCATCACACCACCATTAGGTAGCAGCAATGCCGCCACAACATGACTCTCACAAAATCATAAAACAAAAAAGATAGAAAATTTCCCACCATGTGGCAACGGAGGTGGCGGAGGAGGAGGTGACTGAAAAATACGTGAGGAGCGAGAAAGAAGAACGTCTAGATCATTCAATCTTTAATGCATATTTGTGTTCAATATCATGCATGTTTGTGTTCAAAATATGTATAAATATGTTTTAACAATATGCATGCATTATTTTGTGTTTAACATCAAGCATGAAAAAATATTCTTACTATTAAAAATCTGTTTAAAGTTTAATAAAACTCAAAATATATCAAACCATTGGATAAATAAGATTAATCGATATTTTTGTCGTGAGAACGTGAAAACTAAAAAATGATGAATCCGTTGCGTAAGTTGATGAATCCGTTGGAAAAGTTACTGAATCCAAAAATAGAATTTTCACCACTCATGAGATTCGAACACTGGGTGAAAATTTTGAATTTTTGGATTCAATAACTTTCTCAGTGCATGCATTAACTTTCATAGAAAATTTATTTTGGTCTTAACAAATTTTCGTGATTCTTAGTTCTCACGTTAAAAATAGTTCTTATTTGAACGTTACTCTCTCTCTCTCTCTCTCTCTCTCTATATATATATATATATATATATATATATATATGTGTGTGTGTGTGTGTGTGTGTGTGTGTGTGTATAGAGAGAGTGGATCAAATGAGAATTGCATCTTTTTTGAGAATTCTGCGAATTATGCATAAGATGTGTAAAGATGATGCATAGAAAAGTATAAGGTATGCATAACGAAAACTTTCTAAAATTGTTTTGTTGTGCAACAATTTTAGAATGTTTTTCGTTGTGCACAACTTTATAGATTTTATATATCAACTTTATACATTTTATGCATAATTCTCAAGTTCTCAAAAAAGATAAATTCTCACTGGATCCAACCCTATAAATAGGTTCAAATAAGAACTATTTTTAACGTGAGAACTAAGAACCATGAAATTTTGTTATGAACAAAATGATTTCGATATGAAAGTTGATGCATCCGTTAGGAAAGTTACTGAATCCAAAAATTCGATATTTTTCACCTGAGTTTGAATCCCATGAGGAACGAAAATTCCATTTTTTGGGGATTTTTTTGGATTCAATAACTTTCCCGATTGATTAATCAACTTTTACAGTGAATTCATCATTTTATGATTCTCATGATAAAAATGACTCACATTAACCCTCCTATATATATATAGAAAATGGCTCAAGTAAATACATTGAACGTATAAAGTAAATACACTACGGTAATGCATTGAACGTAGAATGTTATTCTAGTATAATTGCTTTATATGGTCAGCCACGTTCCTGATATTTTATGGGCCCTAGGCAAAATAAAAAATATAGGGCCCCCTTATATTATTATAAAATAAAAAATACAGGGCCCCCCATTTTTTTTAATTCTCACACATTTTCTTCTCCTTAAAAAGCATATATATATATATACATGAATAGGATGTAAATTAAACTTGAGTTTATTTTAGACCCAACTTAAAAATGTTTTAAGCCCAAATGAACTTAAATCTATAAACAAAATTAATTTTTTGAAGCCCAATGAATATATAGGTATATATAGGTATAAAAAAAATTGGGCCCCCTGAGATGATGGGCCCTGGGCGATCGCCCAGGGTTGCCTACCCTCAGGGGCGGCTCTGATATGGTGAATACAAGTGTTCTCACCATTCTCATGATAAAATATTTTTATTTTAAACCAACTATATATATATATATATATAGGGCAAAACACTCGTAGAAATGGCATAGCCACATCATGGTAATGTGTGTGTGTTAGCCTGGAAATTAATAATGCAGTTAGGAATATTTGATCACATACTCCATCATCACCGTTGTTATGTTCAGCATCATATCTATAAAGTACATGAAAGATGAAAAATCATTTACAATGATGGACACATACGCGGTATTAATTAAGACCACTTCCAGCTGAAACTCAGTAATTTAAGCCATGTCAGATTCCTTACTTTTATAATCAAGAAGACAATGTAAGCTGGAATTTATGTGGATGTTGAAATATAACTGTTACCGTTTTGTTAATACCATATTCTTAGTTGTTATCTGTATATCAACTAAATAAAAATAAATAAATAAATGGTTTAGACTCGAATATATGGAGATGAAATTATTTTCGTGTAACGTTCGCCATTATTCAAAGTCGTAAGAATCCGAATTGCATCATTGGACTTTGTGTAGTAAGTAGTATGATTTAATTTGAATATATATATATATATATATATATATATATATTTATTTACCGTTACCGTATTTGATTTGACATATATATATGACTACGCAGACCATCGAGTCTTCGGCCCCCAAAAAGAGAATCAAGAAATGAAATGTTATGCATAAAATGGTTCACACTGCAAACCAACGCAAATAAACTTGTGCATCAACCAAATGTGATGCTCTGAGCAGTACAAGCAAATTACACGCGATGGATACCAACTATATATCGAGGAACACTGCATTTTCGTCACACCCCAAATGCTAATTACTCAGACAACAAAGAGCCAAAAATTTCACATGGGGCGGGAAGCTATTACATTACCCAACACCAACACCATACACAAGACAAGGGCATCACATGTGACCTAAGTAATCGCTGTTGCCTTGCAAGGAAGCAGATTCAGTTAACGCTGTGCTAACCGATGTCGTCGCTGAGTCTCCATTACTGAACATCAAGTGTTTATACCTCCACAACTATATTGCACAGGAATGGGACCCACCCGGGAATAGCTGAGATTATCTTCTCCTACTCTTCGTCTTGGTGATCCTTGATTTGCCCATTTCATCGGGCGGCCTCCAGATAATATCATCGAGATTGTTACAGAAGTTCTTGTAGAACTGCAAGAAAGAACCGAGTCTGAATACACACGAGAATAAAAGAACTCTGGACTGCAAGAACTAACTATGCTCAATCTTGCGTGTTACACTATTAACCATAAATAGCATGCATAAGGATGGATGTCGAAAAATTTAAAAAGAAAAAAAAATAGAGAAAAAAAAACCTTCATATACTCATCAGCGTCTCCGGCTGCTTTCTGAATGTCAACCATGATAAACGGTGGTGCAACTTGAAAAATCTGTTCACAAAAAGTCGAATTGTTGTGATGCTCAAGAACCGACATTAGGATGAGAAAGAAGGGGAGCAGCTCTACGGCTCTACCTCCATGATCACAGAGAAATGCGAAGTCCTATTAGCAGAAAGACCTTCGACTCTCATCTAGAGAATAGAGTGATGATGCAGGAATGAAAAATCAAGTCAGTCTATGAAATCAGTCGGGACGTGCGGCAGGTATAAAAGCAACAAAAAACAAATGCTCAATTTTGAAATATAAAGAAACTAATCGAGCTTTTGCTGCTATTGGGGTTTACCTTGTAATTACGAATGTGTGTCTTGAAACCCATCGACTGTGCAACAACTTCCATACTTGACAGGGCAACCTTTGCTGGTTTTTGAGAAACAAACCGTGTTTGATGTTTCAGGGAATCCTGTTAACGCAGGTCAGACATTAGATCCGAATTGGTTCTGATATTACTGAATTGACAAACTAGTAGCACTAATGTGGTATAAAGTGCTACATAAAGAAAGATGAATACTGCATGTTAAAGAACAAGCACAAGATGATAGTCACATTACCTCCCTGCGATCAAACAAGGCCGAAAGGTTTAACCCCTGAGAAAGAATAATCAAGTCGAATGCATTGAGAACTAGAGGCCCCATATCATCATGATTCCTACATTGCTCATTAGGCAATTCTTCCTACATCAGAAAACATATTTAGAAGGAACATTAGCTTGGGTACCCACAAAAAGCGACAAAATTCAGGCAAGTTTTAAGTGAAGAGAGAATAAAGACAAGTTTCGTGCAAAACTAATTATGCTAGAGGTGTATATTAACAACTTCTAAACATCAATCATAATTTCAGATGGGAAAAATGAACTTATTTGTTTCCAGAGTGCCTGTCTTCGACCCTTTTAGCTAAACCAATAGACAGAAATAGCTCCACAAATAGTGTGGGGAAGAAAATAAGAAAGTGAAATTAACCCCACTGCATTGAGACTAAGAGGTACAAAGTCCGCCAAAGGCACCTGTTCATCAGCTTCATCAACCATGAAGAGGTCTTATAGGCAAGAAGACAGAGTTAAAGATCAAAGTTTTAAATTTAGCTTATGTTAGTAGAGTTATCCCATAACACAGTCCAAGTTTTAACTGGTTTCTGATGCACAACACCAGTTAAAAATACTACCCCAATGGTTTTACTTCTACAATTTGTGGGAAATCACAAGAGAAGAATGCAATAAATAGAAAGGAAGGAGTGCTCAGGCTGGTCTGCTAAATCCAATCCCATGCCTGAACTCAAACATTAGCATTGAGATTATATCAGCCATGACATCGGCACGAGGGCTACCACATGATTTGCATACTAGATTTTGTGATACAGTGAAAGAAAACTGACTATCCATCATGTGAATTTATCAAGTGCTGAAAAAATAATCTTGATATATGAAAAGTGATGCATCTATGTAAGGGAGAGGGAAGAGCTACACAACTTGTTAGGAGCAAGCAATCTAGCACGTCTGAACTCCCTAAATTAACCTTGAATAGATTATAGCATTTGCACAACATCCAAGAAATGATGTTCAACTTCAGCAGCAGATATTCAGCTTGGGGACTTATGCTGAAAGGGTAAAAAGAAGGAATTGATTCTTTATAACCAAATACATCATTTTCCTCTTTGGAACGAACAGGTATAAGGTTTTCACATCTCCGAGAATAGGGACTATATTGAAATACCATTTATCAAAAGTTTCTTCATGTATTTCTTTAAAGTAAAAGGAAAGACAATGTTTGCTTTATCCCATTTCTGTCTAAATCCAAATTCCAAGAAGAGACTCACTGACCTCTGGATCATCAAAAGCAGCATTAATATCATCCAAATCAATGTCTTCAGTTTCCGAAAGTCCGACAGGATTATAATTCTTTTTAAACCACTCATCATTTCGGATCTCGTCAATTCGAATGCGCTGCAGGAAATCATCCATGTAATATAAGAGTTAGTACCATTAATAGTTTATTTCACGAAAACAATCAGTTCTGGTAAGGACGTAAACTATTCTCATTGCAGAAAAAACTTAACAGTTTCAGGGTTCGGGTCCAAAATCCGATGAATCAAGGATTTTGCTCCAAGTGGGAACCAAGATGGACAAGAAAATTCTGCATTGTCGATCTGAAAAGGAATTTGAAAAAGTTAAGAAAATTATGTATGTATACTTTCCCTAACAGTTCTCCTATACAAACGACAATACAATTGTTGTTATTGTGCATCCATGCGTACATAATCTTGCACATCACAAAGTGATAGCTAAACCGTAGGTAAAGGCATTGTCAGAAGATCATGGTCGAATTACCTTCCCATATAATGTTGTCAAATCAAGCTCATCAAACGGCAAATACCCAGCCATCAGAACATAGAGGATGACCCCACACGACCAAATATCAGCTAAAGCACCATGGTAGCCTTTATGACTAAGAACCTACAACTCACACCGCACAAATATAAGTCATGTCTTTCTTCTTAATGGACATTAGATTTCAAAGATAAAGCTCTATACAAGTTACCTCTGGTGCGACATAATTAGGAGTACCACAGGTTGTGCGGAGAAGGGTGACTCCCTACAGACAAAAAAATAATATTAGAATGGTAGCAACCTATGCGCCATGGTATAAAATGCAGAAACTTAATCACAATCTTACTTCTGCAGGCAACGCACTAAGCCCAAAATCAGAGATCTTTAGATTCCCGTCGGAATCAAGCAACAGATTTTCAGGCTGCAAACAAGTTTAAGGAAGTCAATAATTCAGCATTAGGAAATGATTGTAAGATTTATTTTCTACTGTGTCTAAGTAATACCTTTAAGTCTCTGTGATAAACTCCCTTACTGTGGCAAAAATCCACACCGTCAATTAGCTGCTGGAAGTATCTTCGAGCTTCAGATTCACTAAGTCTTCCATGGTGAACCTGCAAGAGACATTTCCACGTCAATGCCAATAAAGCGGCCAAATGGCTATACCAAAAACAACTTTCTTCAAGTGCAATACATCTAGGTACAGGGACTCACTATTTTATCGAACAATTCACCACCAGTGATAAACTCCAATATGATATATATCTTCGTACGGCTTGCTATAACCTGATAGGGAGATTCCAGCAATTGATATTTGCGCCAAAACAATAGACAATGAAACTTCTCTATCGACAAAGCTAACGATGTTGGTTTCAAGCCTCACCTCATGTAAACGAACAACATATGGATGTCTGACACGCTTCATAATAGATATCTCCCGCTTTATCTGCAAATTAAAAGTCACAAGAAGAAATGTGGTTTAGATCGCCTTAACTGCAAGATAAATTGTCTTGAACCTGTGAACAAACAGACAATTTTAATAAGATCTCCGAAATGTCTCTGAGTTCCTAGAGCATGAGCTCTTCCACTGGTCAGTTTTGACCAATATTTGCACGAACATGTTCGAATCCTTAGAGCAAACACATTTATGTTTTAACCCATACTTCACGATTGACTATTCAAGGAAGTTCAAATCTTATCGATGCACAACAGTAAAAACAAAGCACAGAAACAGAGAGCAAACCTGATCAATCATCTTGTGCTTGATTATGGTGGAGCGATCGAGGACTTTCATGGCGACGCTCTCCCCCGTCTCCGTGTTCTGCGCGAACTTCACCTTCGCAAATGTCCCTTCCCCAATCGTCCGCCCCACCTCGTACTTCCCCACCTTCCGCACCACCATTTGGGCTCCTTTTCCCCGATCGCTCACTATTTCCCCATCATTAATCCACACAGCTCAAGACGAATCGTACATGCTCTTGCTCAAGAACACCAGCTGCTTTGTTGTATATGCGTTTTGAATTTTCCAAAAGTTAACAATAACAATCAATTATTTTGGGCGTGAGGAGACAGCAACTCAACTATTTCGAGAATGGTTCGAGGAAACAATTAGTTAAAAATGATAAAATATGTGTGTAGAAGAGGATTAGGTTTGGTAAAGTGGAAAGAGAAATAACAGAGCAATGGGATCCGGACAGTTGAAAAAAATGGAGTTGATTGGAAAATGATTTTATTCTATTTTATTACCACCTTTTTTCTCTCTAAAATTATTAGCTGCGGCTCTTTTGCATAAATTGTAGTCGGGATATAAGGTCGGGACACGGCGGCGCCGGCTGCTTTTAAAAGAAAAATGTGCGACGGTGATTATGCGGAGTAAGTGGAATGAATGAATGAATGATGGTGAAATTCAGAGAGCCAAGACTGATTGTCAACAGCTGTCTTAAGGCGTGGCAAAGTGCCATTAACGAAGAATCTGTGTTGATTTTATTTCTAAATTGAGTTTGTCTTAGTTGGCCTTGCATAGTAATTATGCTTGCTTGTGGTATTTTAACTGGCGCCAGTTAATTAGTGGAAATTATCGCAGATAATTGTGCGCAACTTCAATTATATTTATGAATCTAAACTCATATACATTTGTTTTTACCACACGAACAGATGAAAATATTATTTATTATAAAGAAAAAAGTATCGTTAACATTAAAGAAAAATTATCATTTACTTAAATATCATTTATATGAAGAAAAATATCAAATATCATTTACACTGAAAAAAAAGTATCAAAGTCCGCATGTGCAGACGGATGTACGGGAGACAACCTTTTTTTTGAATTATTGTTTAGCAATATGCACTTGTGTACAGATATTGATATTTTTCTACAATGCAAATATCAATTTTGTTTAGTTAAATGATACTTTCTAGTTATAGTGTAAAAATAAATTATACTTTTATCCGATATAAATGACATATTTCTGTAGAATAACTGATAAAGGTCGGATTTGAGTTATTTGTGTAATTTTTTATATAAATATAATGTGTAATTTCATGGATGTTATCCCTGAAACTCTCGGTACATGATAAGAATAGGTGATTGAAATTTTGTTGCTGCGGAATGTTATACTCTATTCGTCCTATTATTGTTGGCTTCTTTTTCTTTTTTCGGCTATCTAGCTATTGTTGGTCCGTTCTAGAAATGAAATAATTTTATACTAAAAAGTAATTCGAATTTCGTGTCACATATTACTTTGCACACAAAACATAACTCTCATTAATCTACGTGTAAAAAAAGGAGCTAACAATACTGAAACGGAAGGAGTATCTAAATTTTAAGAAAACAACTATTTTTTACGTTCCACATAATAAATTGTGTGTTTTTAGGTAAACCTTTTAATATCCATGTGTTTAATTTTCATCTATTATTCTATCAACCTTTTATAGTTGTTTATGTGAATATATAAAATTGAAAATAATATTTAAGTAAAAATAGATAGGATATGAGTTATTAATTACTATATTGAGTACATAACAAAAATAGAACTTTACATTGAAATTTTATGTTAGTTTTTAATTGTAATTTTTTATTTTTTTCTATATAATTTAGTTATACTATATGATACATCAATATGCCACAAAATTATTAATTATATAAGATATGATAGGATAAAGATTATATTGTATATAATAGCATGATTTTATATTGTTGCAATTACAGATAATTTTATTCACTTATCATTTATGTATTTAAAATATCTATTAATTTTGATGATTCGGCGCATCGCGCGGGTGGGCTTACTATTCATTATAATTAGAAGAAGAAGAAGAAAAAAAAAAAAAGGAAAAAGGTAAAAAGGGTTCAAATTATTTATTTATATACATATATATCCGTGAATATATACGAATTATATATCAAATTAAAGCTTGTACTGCAATTTCAAATTCAAAATGCATAGTCAACATACTTTCATGACCAAAAATATCCAGAATGACACAATTTTGAGAAAGAATGAAATTTAATTGGGAAAATCGCTAAGTAGAGTTGCCAAAATCGCTAACCGGTTTGGATTTATGTTTCGTAAACTTTTAACTCAAGTATATACAATTGCGAACGCTGTAATAAAAATTTACAAATAAAAAAATATAGTGAAAAATTAAGATATTAATATTTTGAACATAGAAAAATATCTACTTTCATATAAACATACTAAATACTCAATTTTGTTTTGCTACCTACCATAGCTAGTGATTTTTTTGATTTTTTTGTCAAGTAACAAATAAACTTAAAAATTGGATCATAGTAAATTCAATACCTGAAACAATAATTATTTTATTATTAAGCCAACACATATACACCTATAGTAGTTAGTGTTTTACTCTCATACAAAGGAAAGTTGACAAGAATAGTTACTATAACTTATAAGTAACTTTTAACGCTTGTTTGATTTATTAAATCAACTAATAATTTGACTTTTGCAAATTGTTTAACTATGGCCAGTGTAGAAAAATCCATTCTAAAAACTTTACTAGGAATAATCCTAGTCAGATTTTCGAAATTGAATTTTTTTACGCTGCCACAATTTAATTCAAAGGAGTCGGCACAGCTCGAAGGCGCAATTGTTTTGTGTTTTCATTATTAGTATCACATTTCATTTGTAGTTGTTATGAAGAGTGGAAGCACCTAACAAACCTAACGGCTGCATGGGAGGAGTAACTGCTTTCTAAACAAACTATCAACACGTGGCATCAGTAGTTAGCTCATGTAACAAACTGTAACAACTCCCACCCGCGCAACACCAAGGCGTGTATATAGCAAGAGAGACAGACTTATACTGAACATGAATTAGCTCATTTGTAATTTTGCTCAATACAAATCCTTTTTCCTCTTTTCGTGCGTCTCTTTCCTTGAGATATCAAGGAGTAGATTTGATGTGTTGAGAGAGAATTCCCCTAGATGTATCAATCTGGTATCAGAGCCTATCTCACGCTACCGTATGCCAAGGACACCTAGAATGGATAATCGAGTGGGAAGCATGGAAGCACAACTCTTCCAACTACAGCAACAACAAACCGAATTTCACATAGCTTTAGCAGCAGCGCAACATCAACAATTGGAGAACAGCAAGTCATTAATGGCAGCAATGCAGCTGCAATTTGAGGAAATGAGAAAGGAGCTCAAGATCAAAGATAAAACGGATGAAGAAACAGAGGTCAATGAGGAAGAGAGAAGATCGGAGGAAGAAGATGATTTCAACCACACTAAGAATCGAAATTCATCGCGGAGTCAAGGTAAATCGCAAAACTCTCGCAATTTCAATCCTTCGCGAATGCCTAAGCTTGAATTTCTAAAATTCCATGGGGAGAACCCAATGCAATGGATTAGGAAGTGTGGAAAATACTTCACTGTGAATCCGATGGGGGATGAAGAAAAAATCTTTACCGCAGCCATGTATATGGAAGGAGGGGCAGATTTGTGGTACTTGGAGTATGTAGAAGGTAGAGAGGGATTAACGTGGGGAAAATTGGAGACATGGTGATCGAGCGATTCGGAAGCTCAGATGGGAAGAGTGTGGTGACGCAATTTAACCAACTCAAACAGACTATTGATGTGGCGAATTATACAGCTAAGTTCGAAGAATTGAAGGCATTTGTAGCTACTGAAAACCGAAGTTTAAGAGAAGAGTACTTCGTTAAGTGCTATGTGGGCGGACTGAAAGATGAAATTGGAAGTGTGGTCGAGATGTTCGATCCAAGGAAACTCAGCCATGCCATATCATTGGCTAAGAAGCAAGAACTGCAGCTCAATGCATTGCAGATGGGAGCCAGAAGCAACAGTAGAGTCGCTGAAGCTAAGAAAGTGTTGGAGGATACTGGAGCTACATCGTCTTCTAGCAACAACCCCAAGGCAACCGTCTTCAAGAAGTTAACACCAACTGAAATCGAGGAACGGAGGAGGAAGAAATTATGCTTCAATTGTGACGAACCATATCAGATCGGGCATCGATGTAAGAAAGTTTTTACGATAATATGCGAAGGAGAAGTGGAAGAAACTGAGTTGATACTGCATGAATTAAGCAATGACGAAGGGGAAGTGTTGGTGTCGCTCAATGCTTTAGTTGGTCAGGTTGCAGCCGATACGATAAGACTCAAAGGCAAGGTAGGGAGACATCATATCACTGTACTCATCGACACCGGTAGTACACACAACTTCCTAGATGCAATGACGGCGCGACGGTTGGGTTGTGAGATAGAGTGTACAAATGCGTTAACTGTAACCATTGCAGATGGAGGCAAAATGGAATGCAATACACGTTGCTCGAATTTGGAATGGGAGATGGGAGGCTGCAGATTTACAACTGCCATGCGAATCCTACAACTAGGTGGGTGTGATATGGTTGTGGGGGTGGATATATTGAAGCAGCTGGGTCCGGTGACATTCAACTTCAGAGAGCAGACCATTAGTTTTCTGTAAAGAGGGTAAGAAAATAACACTACAAGGGATGAGGCAGGAAGAGATATCCTTGAAGATGATCACTGGAAAGTCTTTTAAGAGGACATTGAGGAAGGGAAAAGGAGCTGTGTTTGGATGTCTGTGCATGATCACAACCGAGAAAGTGATGGAAGATAGCAAACCTCATCAAGATATTAAACCACTGCTTCACAAATACTTACATATATTTCAGACCCCTACGCAATTACCTCCGAACAGATCTCACAATCACAGAATTCCTCTCAAACCCGAAGCCACCGAATTCAAACTCAACCCCTACAAATATCCCTACTTGCAGCGAATGGAGATAGAGAAGTTAGTACAGGAGATGCTTAATACGGGGGTGATACAGCCTAGCACGAGTTCATTCTCGTCTCCGGTTTTATTGGTGAAGAAGAAGGACGGAACGTGGAGGTTTTGCATTGACTACCTGAAGCTAAACTCCATCACCGTGAAGGATAACTTTCCGATTCCACTTATAGATGATTTGCTTGATGAGTTAGGAGGCTCTACGGTATTCTCCAAAGTCGATCTAAGGGCGGGATATCATCAAATACGGATGCAAGAAAGCGATGTGTACAAAACGGCCTTCGTCACGTCGAGTGGGCTCTATGAATTCAAGGTGATGCCCTTTGGCTTAACCAATGCTCCAGCTACGTTCCAAGCCCTGATGAACGCAATCTTCCGACCATATCTGAGTAAATTCGTTCTTGTCTTCTTTGACGATATACTGATATACAGCAAGACATTGCACGAGCATTTAAGCCATCTCGAAGTGGTATTCCAAACACTGACTGAGCACTGTCTGTACGCAAAATCTTCTAAGTGTGTTTTTGGGCAACCTCAAGTGGAGTATTTGGGGCATTTGATCAGTGCGAGAGGAGTGGAGGCTGATCCTAGCAAGATTAATGCAATGGTGAGCTGGCCGAGACCCAAAACTCTGAAAGCATTGTGGGGGTTCCTTGGATTGACCGGGTATTATTTAAGTTTGTCCAAAACTATGGAGCAATAGCGAGACCTTTAAATGACTTAACCAAGAAAGGGAGTTTCTTGTGGTCACCTACAGCTGAGGATGCATTTGAGAAGTTAAAGAGAGCCATGACCTCAGCTCCAGTATTAAAGCTTCCCAACTTTTCACTGTCGTTCACGTTGGAGACTGATGCCAGTTATCATGGGATTGGGGCCGTCCTTATGCAGCAAGGCCACCCTATTGCCTTCATCAGTAAAGCATTAGCTCCGAAACATAAAGGTCTCTCAACTTATGAGAAGGAATTCTTAGCTATCATTCTAGCAACCGAGAAGTGGCGGGCGTACCTGTTGCATAATCAGTTTATCATTAAAACTGACCAACAAAGTTTGAAGTTCTTATTGGAGCAGAAGATTTCCACACCGGTACAGCATAAATATCTCACTAAGCTCCTCGGTTTTGACTACAAAATTGAGTACAAGAAGGGGGTGGAGAACAAGGTAGCTGATGCGCTTTCACGGAAAACGCACGAGGAAGGTAGCTTCTTTATTATCACTGAATGTACACCAACATGGATCTCCGAGTTGATCACGAGCTATACAGGAGATGATGTTCCACAGGAAGCAATTATAGAGTGTTGTACCACTCCTTACAATCTTTCATATTTTTCTTATACTAATGGGCTATTAAGATTCAAAGGCAGGTTATATGTGGGAACAGCTGGGATTTGAGAAGGAAAATTCTGTGATTTATGAATGAATCCAGCTATGGTGGCCACTCCGGGACAAATGCTACATCCCAAAGAGCTCGAGCTACGTTTCTATGGCCTAGGCTGCGAACTGACGCCCAACAGTTAATCAAGGAGTGCAATCAATGTCAGTTAAGCAAGCATGAGAATACCAGGCAAGCTGGTCTATTGCAACCACTTCCTCTACCCTCTCAAGCTTGGCAAATGATTACTATGGACTTCGTTGAAGGTCTCCCGTTATCACACAACTAAGATTCCATTTGGGTTATAGTTGATCGCTTCACCAAATTTGCTCATTTCATTCCATTGAAACATCCATATAATGCTTCCTTATGTGCAAAGGTATTCATTGAGCAGATATACCGACTTCATGGGCTGCCTAAGAGTATTGTGTCGGACAGAGATCGTATATTCACAAGCCAATTCTGGAAAGAGCTACTGCACACTTTGGGTGTTCAACAGCATTTAAGCACTGCCTACCACCCCCAAACTGACGGCCAAAGTGAGCGGGTCAACCAATGTTTGGAAATGTATCTACGTTGTATGTGCGGCCAATCACCGAAGAAGTGGAGTGCGTGGCTGGCCTTGGCTGAATTTTGGTACAATACCTCATACCACTCGGCCATTGAGACAACACCATTTCAAGCTTTATATGGGTATAAACCGTCCCCACTTGCTCTTGCCTCATATTCTGATCCTCAAGTGGTTGGGGTCGAAGCTACTGTACGAGAGAAGCTGGATATCCAAGAGCAGCTCAAACGTATCTTACAACGGACTCAGGCCATGATGAAGAAGACTGCAGACAAAAGACGGAAGCATAGGGAGTTCGAGCTGCATGATTGGGTCTACCTTAAGCTCAAACCTTACAAACATCACTCCCTGCGCCTCCATAAGAACTGGAAATTGAGTCCAAGGTATGCCGGACCATTTGAGATCATTAAAAAAATTGGTGCTGTGGCATACGAACTTGCGTTGCCACCAACTACGAAAATACACCCGGTTTTCCATGTGGGTCTGTTAAAGCGGAGCGTCCGTAATCACCAGGCTATTGCACCCACACTACCTGACTTCGATGATGATGGTAAAGTGATGCTACATCCTGTGAAGGTTCTGGCTCGTCGGATAGTGAAGAAGAATAATAGTGCTCGAACCGAAGTCCTGGTCCAGTGGGCTCACCTCCCTGAAGAAGAAGCGACATGGGAAGATTTTCTGGAGATGGAGGAAAGGTTTCCGAGACTCTTTTGACTTGTGGTCAAGTCATATTAAGGAGGAGGGTATTGTTATGAAGAGTGGGAGCACCTAACAAACCTAACGGCTGCATGGGAGGAGTAACTGCTTTCTAAACAAACTATCGACACGTGGCATCAGTAGTTAGCTCATGTAACAAACTGTAACAACCCCCACCTGCGCAACACCAAGGCATGTATATAGGAAGAGAGACAGACTTATACTGAACATGAATTAGCACATTTGTAATTTTGCTCAATACAAATCCTTTTTCCTCTTTTCGTGCGTCTCTTTCCTTGAGATATCAAGGAGTAGATTTGATGTGTTGAGAGAGAATTCCCCTAGATGTATCAGTAGTTACATCTTATAAAACATGGGAAAACTGAAATATAAGAGTTAGCTTAGATAAACTTAAATTTGGGTGTAAAGTTTTTTATTACAAATCTAGGTCACAAAATTTAAGAAATTACATAAAAATCTCAAATTACCTCTGACCCAAAAAGTCTAAAATTCTATTTATCCCTAGGGATCAAACACAGGGTCCCAAAAAATAATCAAGATTGATAAGAGGTCCTTTTCAAAAAAAGAAAAAGAAAAAAGATTGACAAGGGATCAAACATAGGGTACCAAAAAATAATCTTCCTAACGAAGGATGCATAAAGCATGCATGTATATATACATTTTCATAAGTATAAGATGCATCAATTAACTCCCTCAATTCGAGTATGTGTTGATCAATAATATGGGAGTTTGCATTTGCTTATAGCATGGTGCCTACCCAAACTCGTTGCAGGGCGACCCGAGGGAAGTTGAAGATGATCCTTGTTGTAGTTGACAGCATAAAGGCACAAACCGTGAGGAGGAACCGCCAAGGTATATTTGGCCAACTCTTTCCTATCACGAGATGCCAAAATCTTGGAAACTATTTCAGGTGGAACTGCTTCTCTCCCGACTTGAAGCAACAAAGCAACCTGCAATGGTATGAGGAGCAACAATCATCATTAAAGGCCAAATGGTGGCCTCATTTGTTACAGAATGTAACAAGAAGAAATAAAAGTGATATAGAAACTATACACATAGTGTACCATATTCCGAACTTGTCTATATAGAAAACCTGATCCTTCAACTTCAAGGTGCAACACGGGTCCCTGCAAAACAGAGGTTGGTTAAACCTCACCTAATTCCACTGAAGTTAGTCCAATGTACATATATTTCCATTAACCATAGCATAGTTTTAAAAAGCAACTAAAATCTTGTTGCACAGAGTTAAATAAACACATTAATATAAATTACAGCAAAAGGTCTTCAAAGAAAGTGAATCAACCTAAAGAAAACTAAAGCTAGTGAAGAACTGATGCTCTATATTTCGACATTTTGAAAGTTATAGCCATAATGAACTTTGTGTGTTTCAAGTAGTATCATCTAGTATTCGTTTACACAATTTTCGTGCTTGAAATTGAAAAGAACAAGATGCTGAGATGAGTGTTTCTCACTAGCTCGATGAACATAGGTTTGATCTGTTTGTGCCTGTTCCAGAAAAGAACATAAGGAGATAAATTGGGATTGAGCAGTACCGTCTCAACCACATCAAAGCGGAAGATATTCTTAACCGGATTTGGTGTCCGATCATTGCGTGAAGTATTAGCAAAAGAAGAGAAGTCGTGCTTCCCTACAAAATGCTTGGCAGCATCCCTCATGACTTCCGGATTGAGTTTATAAATACTGTGGTAAACATGGAGCCTCTGAAATGGATCCATTATGGTGTCATTGTAAATTTTGTAATTATAAATCTTGCTTATAACGGAAAAGCGAGCATGAAATTCAGGTGGGACTGATCTGATTTCTCTAATTCTGATATCAGGGGGAAGAAGACCATTTAATGCTTTATGAATGCCGGCCAAGCAATCATAATTGAAAGGCGTGGTGAAGTGTGCCACCTGTGAGAAATATTATTCGAAGTCAATTTTTCCTCAAACAATGATTTTGCATACAAGTGTTCTGTGTATAAGATAAGAGACCTGACCCCAGGCATGAACTCCTGCGTCTGTTCGGCCTGCACCAACGAGGCAGAGATGATCGCGTTCTAATTTTGTGATTCGGATTAGAGCTTCTTCCAGTAAGCATTGTACAGTTGGTGTTGACGTTTGATATTGCCATCCTACATTAAACAAGACAGCCAAAATTTCATATAAAACAACATTTGCGAAATAAAAAAAAAAATCACAGATGATGATACTTATATTTTCATTTATGTATTTTTTTCAGCTTGTTTCTTTCTGGTCATACTTTTTGGTCAGAGTGGAAGTTTGTGGAAGCATTAGAGTTTCATAAAGCAATGGCTTAGTAAGAAGTCATGAGCATCTAAGATGCAATAACCAATAGATCTCATGATTGTGAGTCTGTGACTAGTAAATTGTAGGTTTGTAACTAAACAAAGAGAGAGGAATTCGATACTGTTGAACCACCACAAAAACTTACCAACTATAAAATTAAGCCCTTGACCAGCTTCAAGGTTAAAACCAAAAATCAAAAGATTTACACAGTGGCATAAACCGAAAGGTAAGGGTAATAAACATACGGAGCAGGAGTAACCTGAAAAACGGGTGCCATCATAAGAGATTACCAAGCACCACTTATATCCTAGAGAAGGGAGCATTCCACCATCCTCCCTTTCATCACTCAATTCCTGTTTATCGTAAAAGCAGATACATAATTGTAATAATAGTTTACTGAGCTCAAACTTTACATATAAAGAAATACATTAGAATATTCCGCAATGGAAAAAGAAGAGAAGGTGCTACATTTTCCACAGTGGTGATTGGGGGGGAGTCCAAAGGCAGCCAATCATGGCTGCATAGCTCATGCGATTAGTATTTTAAAACTTCAGTCTGCTCTACTTATGATCGAGCATCAGTAGATCTAGGATTACTCTATTGATTGAAATCAACACCACTTACCATATTGCCACAAATGCAGCACCGAAAGCTGTTTTGCTGGACTCAGACCAAATTTCTCAAATGCTGTTATTAATTCAATCACAAACGCCACTTTTCTAGAGAGCCAAATTTTTATTTTTATTTTTATTTTTACTTTTATAGGATCTTCAAATTATCCAAATTGTTGAGCAAAAGTCCCCATCAATGAACCTAATCGCCTAAAAACTTACATTCTCGAAGCAAAATTTAGAAAATATAGTAAGCTTTGACAAGAACCTTTCAGCAATATACACTGTCATCAACTTTGCCAAACCCGATTTCGCTTTCCTTATGCATCAACCGTAATTTGAACATCTCATTCAAATTTTGCTTCTATCTCAGTAGAAATAATCGAAAACAATGTCTTCAAATAAAAAATTGAGGTAAAGAGTGAGGCGCATAAACCGTCAGTTCGACCACCGAGCAATGAACAACTCAGCAATTACCTTGAGAGGCGGCGAACCGACGGGAAGGCTGTGAAAGAGGCGTGACGGCGATTTGGATCTTGCTGCTGCTAGCGCTCCGCTTTTCTGGAAAGTTCCAGCGAAAGAAAGACGCGGCGGCGCGTGGAAGAGCGTGAACATGCCCGTCTACACGACACGGCAAGAAATGTTCTTCTGTTAAACCCAGCGGGATAAGAATGAGGTTTTGAGGGATGGAATTTTGACGGGAAAAGGTGATTATGTTATCTCATTTTCATCATTAATATACATTTTATTTTGGTCGAATGTGACTTTGTGTCCGAACGCAGTTTTTTAAATAATCTCTCGATCTTTGATTAATGATAAATTCATTCCTATTATATCAAAAAATTCATAATTTATCTCGTCTTTCATTTTTTATAACTATAGATATGACGTGGCTCCCGACAAATATACATGTGGAAATAAAGGATGATGTGGATATTGAAAATAAATAAAATATTTACTGCAATCTAAATTTGAAATTAGTAAGTTATAGAAATAAACTCATCGAATGTCGGCTTGTTGAATAGCCTTGACAACACATACAGGCAATATACGAACTCTATCGTATACTCTCTTCCTTAAATCAGATTTAAAGACGTACGTTAGTTAATTAGTTTTCCGATTGGCCATAAAATTTGAGAGTCTAAATAATTGTTAGAAATTAAAATGATTGATTGCTATCGAAACAGTTTATAAATTATGTAAGAATTGTAAATCTTCTCAAACATTATTACCTATTTTATAATACAACAACCAACACGAGATTTTCTCAATATTGGAAGTAGCAACATAAAATCGTAGAGAACTAAGGTCTAAAATGGAACTGTAAAAACATTGTAATATTATATTTCTATACAAAATAAAATATCGACATGATCTTATACAAAATGGAGAAAATAAAAAGAAAAAAAAGAAAAACTAAATAGAATATAGACTAAATAAAATTCCGGCAGTGGAATTTTGTTACATATTATTATTATTATTATTATTATTATTATTATTATTATTATTATTATTATTATTATTATTATTATTATTATTATTATTATGTTTTTGAAGACATTTGACTATGGTTTTTCGTCGGTCCTCCCGTCTTGACCCGCAACATATATGATGTATCTCCATTTCATGTTTTTTGCTCATTGCAGGCGCAAAATTTCTCAGTTTCATCGAATTTCTCAAGGTGATCTTCCTCTCTCTCACGAACATAAAATAAAAGAGACATAATGAGTCTCAGCGATACATTTACAATTCATTGATTATCGGAATCGTGTTATGTTGAATTCCTCCTTTTCTTTTCTTCATTTTTGTTGTCAATTTTCTGTTGTGTTGTAGATAGGGGATTCAATGATTGCTTGATTTTGGACGCAAGTTAGGGTTGATAAGATATTAAGGAAAGTGAAAAAAAGATGGGTAATTTCAAGCAGGCGCTAAGAAGCATCGATGCGTTCCCCAGAGCTGAAGACCATCTGCTGCAAAAGACAAAATCCGGGGCCTTCGGTATGATTTTCCATCTTTTCTCTCTCAAAAAATTTAAAACTGTTGCTTTGCTGTTTTTATTTTTCGATTCGTTTTATCAGCTTTCGACGTGAGAGATTGTTTCATGTTTTCCTACTATAAAATGCAAGCATTGAAAAATGAGAGCTGTGTCGCTGTGAATCTATTATCCCTGACGTAGTATGAACTGTAAAAATGTTTGTGTTAGTCATGTGAATTAAGGTTTTGTGATCGGGGCTTATGTGAAAATATTCAAGTTTAACTGATTGAATTTATAACGCATTTTGACATAGAGTGGTAACACATGGGGGAAGGAACATAATTTTTGGAGCAATGGACCAATCTTATTGTGGGAATCTTCATTTGCTGCAGCTTAGTATAATAGGCCATGCAATAGATTTCAGATCATAGTTAGTGGTGCTTCTGGTCAGCTTAGGGTGTGAACTATCTTTATGCCCGATTTCTGCATGACAGGCATTTTAGATGCCTTGGGTTTTATAGCTGGCTCTAGAAATATATGACATACTATTTTCTTATTAGGTTAATTAATTTTGATAAGGGTGAATGATGGAATAGCAACGAATATGTGCAATTCTTTTTTATTGTCCTTCATATTGAGGGCCATAAATTGGTTTTACTCGTTGTATAGTTTTAAATTATATAAACGTGCTCGTTCAATGCTTAAGTTACATTTCAACTAGTCTCTATGCAGTTGAAAAATATTATCAACGTGTGCTGTAATGATTGTTGAGTTAACTCCTTTAGAATGGGATGACGGGATTGCCACTAACTTTAGACCTTTTCATGTTTCTCATTAGTCTCTATTGTTGGACTGGTAATCATGGCAACTTTGTTCGTGCATGAATTGACTTATTATCTCTCAACATATACCATACACCAGGTCAGTTACATCTCCGTAAATTATTTAGTGTTCTCTGGTTCCTTTCTATGATTTCTGAACTTGGTATAGCTCGACCTAACATAGTTAACTTTATTGGCTATACGTGACATTTTGAACCCTGGCAGATGTCAGTAGACTTAAAGCGTGGAGAAACACTTCCAATACATATAAATATGACATTCCCATCTTTGCCTTGTGATGGTTAGTCTTTTGGATCTCTGTTTTCAATATATTCTCCTCAACTGCCCTTAAGTAGAACTTTTGCCTAATGAAAACTCTTTTTGTAAGAGCGTCACATTTTCTACCTGGTCATTTTCAGTGCTTAGTGTAGATGCAATCGATATGTCAGGGAAGCATGAAGTTGACCTTGACACAAATATATGGAAGGTAGGTCCCTTTTTTTATTTGATTTACTTGTCAAGTCCTGAGGCCATGTCATGTTAGCAAAGGAGGGGGGGAGGAGGTTGTAGTAATAGTTGGCAAACTTGTTTATCAATTTTCTGACCTTAATTGTTACTGCAGCTTCGCTTGAACCATGATGGCCTGATTATTGGCACAGAGTATTTAAACGACCTTGTTGAGAAGGGACATGTTACTCATGGCCATGGTTAGTTCATCGTAATTTTGTTTTGTTTTTTGATAACCGTTATCAGGTTTATCTCTTTTCCCTTCTAAATGCATTTTCCTATAATGTTTCTTGAAAAGTGTTTGGTCAGTGGTCACTTTTCGTCTTTTCCCCCAGTCTTTTCTCTCTCCCAAGTTTGTGCTTGAATTATCATGATGTCACCAGTCCGTTTTATTCATCGAATCATTGTCTGGAAAACCTTCAAAGCTAGGTCTGACCTTATTGTTGCGCGAAAACAGATTGTGCTTGATTTTTAGATGTTATTCCGATTCTTATAGGCAAAGTTTAAATATACGTTTCAAGCACCAAGGCGTTTTCCAATAGCCTCACGAGGCTTAAGCCTCGAGGCGGTCCAGGCGTAAATTATAAAAACATATAAACATTATAACTAATACAGTAAAAACATATAAAAAAATAACAAATGTATTAAAACACAAAAAAAAAACAAATTCATGATTAAGTATGTATAAGTCTTTAAATTTTTAAACTCAAATCATAATCAAACGTCTGGGAAGCTTGAATTATATCCATCTTTATCTCTATCTTCATCTCCACTTTCAGCGAACAAAGCAAAGATTATACAAATATAAGTTGTTGTCAGTCTGCTCCCGTTGAAGAGGGTTCCAAAAAGCTTACCTTATTAGATTAGAAAAGTTTGACTTTACAAAGAAAAAGGGGCACCCGGGCTTTCTCCGATTTGATAAAGGGATTTCCCCTGGGATTCGACCTCACTTCTGTGAGCCCCTCTAAGACGTTCGTGCCCTACAACTAGTAGGTCACTCACTAGCTAACAACTACTTAGAGTAGCGAGATTTTGACTAACTTCTATTAAACCAAGATTTTCTTGACCTTTTCCTTCAGTTTGTCCCAGATTTGAAATAGAAAAAGGCGTAGGAGGATGTTGCTGATGGTCTGTTGCTACTATTTGCTGCCTGCCGGACTGGTGCTGCCGGACGGCGGCGGCACTTAGTCGCCGGAGAGTGAGGGAGATGGAGAGGCAGAACGTAGGAGAGGGAGAGCGAGGGAGCGTGTGAGTTACTTAGGGAGAGGATGTGCATAGTGATTAGTAATAAATTAGGTTAATTATTGTCTTAATCCTTTCAATTTGGGCTGTTTTCAAACAAGCCCATTGCCAATTAAACCTAATTAATGAAAGCCCATGACTGTATCACAAAAAATAGTTCAAAAAAGTCTGAAATTACAGCAGAACAGAGAGGCGCACGCCTCGGACCACTTGAGGCGTACGTCTCAGCAACGGCATGTGAGGCGCCGCCTCGAAGGTAACGCGCCTCACAAACGATTTTTTAAACCATGCTTATAGGTAGTACATATATATGATATATCATAATGTAGATCTTGAATCTTGTTATATAGAACTTTTTACTAAAACTGGTTATTTTATTATGATCATCGTGATCAGATGACCACAAAGATCACCATGAGGAGTCCGACCATAAAGTCAAACTCCACAATCTTGATGAAGAAGCTGAAGATATGATTAAGAAGGTGAAGCATGCAATGGCAAATGGGGAAGGTTGCAGGGTATGCTTTTGTCCTATTCAAACTTTGTGTTGTCTTCTTTATTATGTTTTCTTCTACAAAACCCACTGTGTGCATGAGTATAACAGCCATGGGGAAGAACCTACGGCCTACCTAATTTGTTATTACTTACACCAATGAACATATTAAGGAAGAAGGGGGGTGGGTGGGTTTCCTTGTTTGTTATTACCTACACCAATTTGTTATTGCTTGTTGTTTTGCCACCTTTGTCCTTAGTTCCTTGTTTGTTGCAGGTGTATGGTGTTCTAGATGTGCAACGAGTTGCTGGGAACTTCCATATCTCAGTCCATGGATTGAACATTTTTGTTGCACAGATGGTCAGCTCATCCATTTTCTTATATATGTATATATATTTATCGTATTACCGTGATAACATTTTTAGTTTCTGAATAAAGACTCAGTCACATGAATGAAGTATTAATTCGCAAATTATTTATTTGATTGGTTTGCCTAGATGAATAAATTTGGAAGTGACGTCCTCTTAAGGTTGTTGTAGAGTATCTAAAAATATTCTCTCTCTTCCTATTTCTTTTTTGCCCTTTTGATGAACTTTCTAGTAATCTTTTAATGTTAGATATGTAGTAGTGATTTTTGGACATCATATTGATCCTTCCTACCAACCAGGATTGAATTCCGTAGTTATAAGCATATTAGTTTTTGCATTATTTGATGAAACTCCCTGCAATAGATTTGTGAAATTGTATACTATAATTATTGTTTTGGGTTTTGGCATACTGATTCCAGCTTTGATTTCACTTGTTAAGTCTGAAATTCGATTTAAAAAACAAAAAAGTCTGAAATTCGAAACGTTATCACCTTATTCTTTTGAAAATTAATCATTTAAATGGATTTTGTTTTGTTGGTTTCAACCCGTGAAACTGTGAAAAAACCATTTTCCTTTAATATCACAAATAATGGGTCTTGCTGCACTAAGTTAAAGTGGTGGATTTTCTGACACCATTTCACTTGATAAGGACACTCGGCTACACCTAAATAATGTATCGAGATTGACTACAAGTGTTTATTTGGATATTGGAAGCATTTGAATTCGATAATTTTATCTTCTTTTTCAAAATGTCTTTAAATCCAAAACCATCTTACTTTTGTAAATTTTCCAAATTTTTTTTTTGATAAAATCGAGCATGCTTTTGTTTGAAAATATTGCTAAAAGAATAAACAGAAGTGAAGCCAAATGGTGCACAAATGTTTTAAGTGAATCTTGCTAGATTTAGTTACTTCAGTTCATCTGTCACTGTATGTTTTCTTTATCTGCTCCATCTAATATCATTGCACATGACACTTTGGATTGTCTAATCTAATCATGTACTCAGCTGTCTTTGTTTAGTGTGTTCAGATCCAAATCATGCTTCAGCTGCCAAATTGTCTATGGTGATTGGTGGATATCTTTATTCTTTAAGTCTATACTGTTTATTATTTTTATAGTATTCATCTAAATCTACTAAAAGCACACTAAGATAATGATCTATCATTATTTATGGTTGATCAATGATTTAGCCATTAAACAGATCCACCCCAAATGGCTTCAAAGTTGCAGTTGCTTATTTTGGTGTCCAGCTTATCAAGGTCTATGCTAGGTTTAGTAAAGCAGTTATGGCATTTACTAGTCACAACTTCAGCTTCTAATTTTATTTATAGGACTTTCCTCGGACTGCTAATTTTTTTGGGAATCATTGTCCTTCTGCTCAAACTTATATGTATGTTAGTCTGATAACCATGAAACTTCATTTTTGAACCTTCTGCAATACATTACATTATATGGCATCATTACAGATTTTTGAAGGTTCTTCTCATGTCAATGTGAGTCATATAATTCATGACTTGTCCTTTGGGCCCAAATATCCTGGTATAGAGAACCCACTTGATGGCACGTCCAGAATTTTGCGTGGAGCAAGCGGAACATTCAAGTATTACATAAAGGTTGGTTTTCTTTCAATCTTAATGAAACTAAATGTATTTTTATTTCGACAAGAAACAAAATAATGAATTAAAGCTAATGTATAAAGCTTGTTGTAATAGTCATAAGATTATGAAAACTTATATAATAATCTTGTCTGTATGCAATGGTAAAAATGGTTTTTAGATGGGTTAATATGTGGCAAAATCCTAAAATGATGTGGCAACTTAATTTTGACATCAAGAACTAACTTCTATATGACAAGGAACAACCTTTAGCGTAGTTAGGTATCTCGTTCTTAGAATCCTTGTTGGATAATTAAGGCACCTCCTTCCCCTTTTAACCTAAGCATATAATCAGCTTTTGAGTCTCTGTTTGCAATAAAGGGTCAGAATTAGAGTTTCAGGGGGTCTCCTTTCTGCATATGATGTAATTCACCCATTAGACGCTTTTACTGAGAAAATAATGTATTGGTGTGAAACTCTTTGATTATAGTGAGATGCGATGGGAAGGTCTTCTCTTTTCCTCAATGTTAATGATATGATGATCTTCAATGGTCTGATTCCTGGAAGACACATCTTCTAGCTACCTATTGATGTAGACTGAATTTAAACATAATGTTTTTCTGATACTGATTTGCTTAGCTTGAATTGGTTCAGGCTTATCATCTCCCTTTCTCTTGTGGGTGTATGTTATGCTGTGGGGATATATGCCATAAATTTCCCAAACTTGAAATTACTTATCAATCCTGAAATTATTGCTTTTCTGATGATTTAGATTGTCCCGACTGAATACAAATATATTTCAAAGGAAGTCTTACCCACAAATCAATTCTCTGTCACTGAGTACTTTTCTCCAATTAATGAGCATGATAGGGCATGGCCTGGTAAGTTGTCCTCAATTCGAAAAAAGGTTTCTACACTTTTGAATCCTTCATTTTTCCCCCAAAGCTGTGGTGAGGTTAATGCTGTATTGTTTGGTGCAGCTGTTTACTTTCTGTATGACTTGTCACCAATTACGGTGACCATCAAGGAAGAACGTCGTAGTTTTCTCCACTTCATTACTCGTCTTTGTGCAGTACTGGGTGGTACATTTGCCTTAACAGGTCCGTTCCACTTGTTTCCCTTGATTGTCTTTAGCAGTGCATGTACATTTACATGTATGTCTACTAACTTAGTATTCTTCACTGATTTAAAATCTCATAAGAGCCAAATCTCACTATCAAGACATCTTAATAGCCTAGAAGGGCTAAATCTGCCTCAAATGCATTCAGTGACTTGCATATATTTCTTCAACCGTTTTGGTTTCGTATTAGAATACATATTTACTTTCAGTTGGCATCTGCAACGTTAGAGCTGATGTTGCTACCTATGTTGCAGGAATGCTAGATCGATGGATGTACAGGCTGGTTGAAGCTTTGACAAAACCAAATTCTAGAAGCATTGTACGATGATTTCGAGTCCACAACTACATGTGCACAAGGGCTTTCCGATGCAGCCGGTATGCTTCTCATCGATCAGCACACATATCGAGAGCTCCTAATCCATTAATTTACATCAGTGGCGTCTCATCTTGCTCCCTCTTTTCCTAAGTTTCTAAAAAGTTTTGATATCGTTGGTGCACCTCTCCTGGAAATGTTTCTAGTTTATGCTATTATCTTACAAATATTTAGTGTTCAAGAAGCTGAATTGTACTTTTTGACATTTCCTCTTTAATGAAACGTAATTTGTGGTTAGGGTGGAAACAAACATGTGGATTTCCCACCATTATGAAGTCTGTTTTAAAGTCGGATGAAGAATTAGGCTCAACTTTGATTAATGGATTTCCCAAAAGAAAGGAGGAAAAAGAAAAAGAGAGAAACGAAAGAAAAGAACAAGTGAATACGCGATTAAGGGCATCTCCAATTTATCTCCATTGTACTATAGATGTGACGACTCGTCTCAATGGGGCGTTATGTTGTACTGTATATGTGACTACGTGTCTCAATAGTGGGGGGGGTTTACGTTTCGCGGAAAATAAATATGATTGGGATGACGAATGTGAATCATGACTTAACATATTGTATGAAGATTATATGTTACATGACGGAAACAATGGCAACTGCCATATTGGCTAAGATGTCGTAAAAATGGCAAAACAATTCAAAGTGTTTAGGAAATATGGTTACATGCTAAGATGAAGGAGAATAAATCGAAGTTCAAGCCACAAGTGGCCAAACTAAATTTCATAAAGTTCATCTTCGTCAAAAGGTATGGTCAATCTTGTCCCACAAGAACTGAAATGCATAAAGTATGACAAGTAGGGATGAACAAAATACTCGAAAATTGAATAATCGAACCGAATCAAACCGAAAAAACAAATTTGGTTCGGTTAATTCGGATAAAACCGAATTAAAATTCGGTAGTTTGGTTTCGGTCGATTCGAAAAAAATTAACCGAAAACCGAATTATATATATAATATTATTTATTTATTTATAATTACAATTTTAATATATCAATATCCTCAATCCTATTATTTCTCTCTCTCCCTATTATATCAATATATAATATTTGTAAAATATAATATTATTTATTTATTATATAATACAAAAATTATTTTTTTTGTAAAATATTTTGTATATATATGACATAAAAATGTGTTTTAATATATAAATATCAATATATAATATTATTTATATATTCATTTGTAAAAAATATTTTTTTGCTAAAAATAAACCATTTTTTATATATATAATATTATTTATTTATTCATTTGAAAAAAATTATTTTTTTTGCTAAAAATTCGGTTTAACCGAAATCTACTTTGGTTATTTCGGTTCGGTTATTGAAGAAAATTCGGTTCAGTTCGGTTATTTTTTTGAAAATTTCGATTAATTTGGTTCGGTTATTTTTTCATCTGAAACCAACCGAATAACCTAATACTCAATCCTAATGACAAGAACTAGAAACCGAGCAGCCATCATCCACTTTCATTGGGATACCGCGCACAAAAAAATACGCTCAATGGAATTTTAGGTCGGGCTGGGCCTGCCAATAATGGCATTTCGGGCTTGGTTGGGCCATAATTTTTTTGGCCCAGTGAATTTTCGATCCGGGCCAATTTTTTGAAAAAGCCTTGTGGACTCAGACCAGGTAGGCCCAACCCGTCCATTTGTTAGCTATAATAATTTTGTTCTTTCTATTTCTTGACCTATTTCTCTCTATTGGGACAATCAAGTTGCGATCCATATCACCAAAAATCAAGTCTTTCATGAGCATAGTAAGCACCTCGACATTGATTGTATTTGATTCATGATCAATTCAAAGTTGTATTCTTACTCCCACTTCATGTTTCCACCTCTCTCCAGCTTGCCAACATCTTCACCAAGGCTTCGTTTTTGTTTCTGATTTGTCCAAGATTGGCTTGGTGGACATTCACAATGCCCAACTTGCGGTGAAGACAAAGACCATCCTGGATTATCTCATGCAGTAATATCAACCGTACAATGGGAAACTCCAGTCTAACGGCTAAGAATGTCAGTTATTAGTAGTTTGTTACAAGTTGTTAGTTGGTTAAGGTTGTTATGCAAGCTTCTTATATAAAGTTGTTCACGATCATTGTAAACGCTTGAACATAGTTTTATATCAAAGCTTTCTTTTAGCGTATTCTTCTTCTTCTTCTCCAAATGCTTTCTTATACTCTGCGAATTCTTCAATATCCAACATTGAAATAATGAAATTAATCTAAGACTTAATAAATGTGTTCACGCCATGAATGAACAATCTAGTGCGCTCCACTATGGTGCACCTTAGTGGTTGATAAATCTGTGTACGTTAGTATGCAAGATTTAGAAAAAGCAGTAAAGAACACATGAGTTTTTACGTGGTTCGATCAAGAATTAGATCTACGTCCACGGAGGTGATGATCCTCAAGATGTTCACTATAATTGTATTACAATGAGTATCTCAAGAAGCTTTCGTGTTCAGTAATTTGCTAACCCTTTTACCTTCAATCTAACTCCTATTTATACATAAACGTAGACCTTGTAACGAATCCCTTGATTGGCGGGCTCACGATCCTTCTGTAACTGACCATGATCTTCACCATAATTGTACATGATTTCCACCGTTACCCCATCATCTTTGCCCTTGACTCCGTCTTTAATTAGGGTTTTGATTAGGGTTTAGAGGCCGTGTTTCGAGGTAACCGAGTAGGGCAGCATTAGGTCAGGCCCAGCTCGTTTGGGCCTGCTAGTGAGCCTGTGAGGTTGGGCCATATCCTATCATAGCCCCCCCCCCCCAAAAAGTCGAGGAATAGCCATGCCGAGGTGAAGTGGAGAATGTGCTTTGCCGAGGCGGGATGTTGCTTGGCTGAAGTTGTTGTTGAAGGTTCTCGATCTCTTGCTGCAAAAGGAAGCCAAATTATGACCTGGATAGCGGTCTTTGTATAGGTTACACCGAGGTTCGGTCTGAAGCGATTTAGCTCTTCTGGAGGACGTCGAGGTCCGAGCTGAAGGGAGATTCTCTTGTAAGGGCGACGTCCGCCGGCGAAACCGAGGTCCGATTTGAATGGTCGCTTGAAGGAAAGCCGAGGTTCGACCGTATGGCTCCTGCCTTTCTGGAGGACGTCGAGGTCCGACCTGAATGGTTCCTGCCGGTCTGAAGCGGACATGGGCGTGGTCCAAGGTCCGAGCCTCAATGTAATCATTACGTGATCAGACTGGCGGTCTGTCTTACCATAGAGTACGTCATACGCGCCAGGCGGTAGTTGGGTGCTCGAACAGCGTGCGCGCGTCGACTACACATCCAATCGCAGATAGGCACGTGTGATAAATGAAACGGCAACTTTTAGGTGCCATTCGTCCTATAAATAGGTCCAAATGAGGCAACTGTTCATTTTCTTCTTCGACGCTTTATTCCAGAGAACATACTTGTAGAAATTTCCCAATTCTTCCTTCAAACTTGTTGAAGAAGTCGGATATCCCACTCAAGAAAAAGTAAGTATGTATTCTTCATCTTCTCATTCCTCTTCTCGCTCTGATAATTCTGGTTCGGTTTGGGTTACGCCGCCCATTTTCGATGTGAAGGACTATATGTGCCATAACCGCTTAGGTAAATCCATAGACTTAGTTCTGGGTTCCGCGGTGTCATCGGTATGGGACGGCCTCGGATTGGCGTGGCGAGGTCGACGTTAACGACGGAGGAGCTTTTGGAGATTACGGAGAAATACCATATTCCGGAGGATGCATGGTGGTGCCTGCCGAAATCAGATGATAGGGCGATGGCCCTCCTGGAGGATTTATTACTATATATGTAGATAGCTTGATAGCTGGACTTAGGTTTTCTTTTGCCCCTATTTTCCTTAACTTTCAAGAATATTTTCGGATCCCCATATGTCAACTGACCTCGAATTCCATTAGGTCGGTAGTGGGGCTAGGTCTGTCCTGTTATGGCATAGGCGAGGAGTTCTCCTTTGAAGTCTTGATGCGTTTTTTTAGCATCAAGTCTATAGGAGGGTGTATTATCCGTCACCTCGCACAAGCTTAAGATAGCGACCCCTCGAAGGTGTCCCATTGGAAAATAGATATTTTTTCTCATGGGATGAGGGCATCCGAGGTACGAGTGGGGCCTCGACAATAAAAGACGTGAAAATCGGCCTCCGGGCCATATGGAGAAATGTTGAATGATCTTGGTGAGATATTATCAATTAATTATACCGAGGATGACCTGAACAATGCTGGGCTGAGTGTTTATAGGTCAGAGGCGCCGGGATCAGGGTCTGACTTGGGTGAGGGCAACCTTCTTCTTTTTATTCTTCCCCCGTCTGATTTCGTTGTGCTAACGAAATTATTATTCTGTGATGCAGTGAAGATTGACCCCAGCAGAGAAGTTAAGATAACGGGCTCGACGCGCCCTGCACCATCTGAGCGAAAGGAGCAGCCGAAGAAGAAGGCGAAGCGGGGCGAGTCCACCCAGCAGCCCGTGGTGGTGGTGGATGTTGGATTTGTATACTGAAAGCAGTTTGGTTGAGCTTGTATACAATGTTTCCTGTTACCATCATACAATCTCCTATCCGATTTGAATACTTGATTGCATATATCGTGTCCCCTTATCTCATATATAAGTTAGATCATACAAAGGTGTAGAAGATCACGAAGTCTCGTATGATTGGTCAAGCTTAATGAGATATAAAAGTTTCACACCGAGACGACTTAAGGACGAGTTGTCGGTTTAGGCCGCAGATAGATAAGAAGTGACTTGACTTAGTTGCTTGTCTATCTTTGATACGTCTCGACGTATTGAAGGATCACGATGAGATGTGTTCTTCTTCGACCGTCGTGAAGAACCAAGATCTCGGTGACTTACGATGATCTAAACCTCGATAAGGTATTAGGTGAGTATGAGTTCTTGACCATCACTTTGACTTGTTATGAGTGAGGGTTATATGTTCTAACCCAAGATTCTCCGCATCTTGGGTGGTGGCGATCTTGTATGTCACGCTAGTTATCTCAGACGAGTCACCGTATCCGCTTAGGATGATGACGTCCCTTAAGGAGCTCAAAGGTTTATTGTGTACTAAACCCCGCAGTTGAGTTAGCTCAAGTACAATAATAAGGTTGAGTGGTACTACTTAAGGAAATGAAGTTATTAATCGCTTTAAGCGATCGATTGCTAGAAATGATTAATGGACGCTCGATATCTTAAATACGGGATTCGTAATGTCTAAGTGCAAGCCCGACTCAACTTCGGTAATAAAGGGTAAGTCAACATTCTTTCTCTAGTGGCATGATCGAATGTTTATAAATTAATTTATGTTCGGGTCAACATAAGATAATTAATTTATTTGAGGCCCATCTTTATTCCTTGCATTTGATCCTGGGTGGCCCATCCAGCCCGTAGTAATCGAGGAAAATCGGCGCCCTATTGCTCAATTGGCAAGATTTTATTCTCTTTATCCACATGGATATAATTATATTTATGGTATATGCATAGATCCTTTCCATATAAGATTATGGTAATAATCTTGTGAGTATGGAAATAATCCTAAGAGTATGGAAATAATCCTAAGAGTATGGTAATATTCCATATAGGATTATGGTAATATTCCATATAGGATTAAGGTAGTGCATTATAAATATAAGGTATGAGATAATATCTGTGCTAATGCTCACATATTGCAACTAGAATTTTCGCCATCTCATATAATTGAGAGAGAATTTTCGAGAGCTTGGTGAGAGAAAGGGTGATTTTCGGTGCATTCTCCATAGCTCGCCCTCACCGACGTTGGAGTTTGGGTATCCGGATACAGTCCGAAGGTCAAAGCACGAGTCTCGACCGCTCAACTGCTCATCCCGCTCGATCCGCCTCGACGGATCCAAAGGTAAACACGTGAAAACCCCTACGTGTTGCGATTTAATTATATAGACGCATGCTAGGTTTATAATCAATGTATGGTGAATTAAACACCCAAGATGGATCCTCGGGCAGGGTTAACATACGTGTTCCCTACACTGGTATCGAGCCCGGGATCGAATCTTGCTCTGCTGGATTAATTCACGTTTGATTATTACGTGCGTTATTATAATTGTGGATTTGTCGCTCATCGTGGCTCGTTTGTTTTGTTGGTTTTTGTTTTACACCACGAGAAAATCCGTGGTTAGATTAGATTTTATCATGTAAATCTTATCCGTAAAGAAGAACGAAGACGAAAGAACGAAGAACGAAACGACGGAAAACAGTAGCTCGGCAGCCCCTCGGCGGTATCTCGCGAGCAAGCCTCGCGGTCGCGAGGAGATCGCGAGGCGCTGGCGACGGGCGTGCGTCACAAGACGAGACCCCTGGCGCCACGCGAGCGAGCGAGCGATCGCGAGGGACGGCGGCGCGGCGAAGCGAGCGAGCGGCAGGGGGCGACGGCGCGCGGCGACCAAGCGCTTGCGGCCATGAAAGCGTATCGCGATCGCGAAGTTTCGCCATCGGGCGACGACGCCTCGGCGACGCTCGGCGCCGGGGGCGGCTGCGCAAGCGTGCCGACGGGTCGCGGTCGCTTTTGCGATCATGCGGGCGCCCGCGAGGAGCACGCGGGCAGTCAGGTCGCGTGGCTGGGCTTTGCCCAGCGCCCGCCCAAGATTTGCCAATGACCCGCCCGCACCCGTTTCCAGATTTTCCGCCCGCGCCCGCACGCGAGGCCCAATTGTTGAATCCGTCCGCGCCCGCGCACGCGAGGCCCGTTTTAAAGTTTAAATTGCACTTTGTAAATCTATGTAATAGATTAGATTTAAATGTACCGGTTTCACGATCGGGCGCGATGAACGCTTTATTTTATTTTTATCGCTCATATGCATGTCGTGGATGTTTAAATTATGCAAGAGCATGCTATGTATGTTTATATTACGCTGACAAACCTTTAAGTGTTTTACGTAATTGGATGCGCATAGTAAGCATGCTAGGTTTATCGCGTTATCAAGCATATTTTAGAATTACTGCGAGCATGTTTTACATGTTGAGTTCTATAGAAAAGCATGCTAGATTACGTGATCCGCATGGACAAACCTTTGAATAAAAAGACTAAGCAAGCAACCCGACAAATTAATTTTTCAAATTAAAATGTCAAGACCTCCACTTTTGATCTCTAAACAAAGTGAGACACATCGTGAGTAAACGCCCACACGCGCTTTGCTTGCACTGCTTATCATAAGTTTGTTAGATGAGATTTCTAAATAAAACATTTTAAATCTATTGAGAAGTGGGAGTTTCATGTAAACGCCCACACGCGCGGCTTGCATGTGCGATTTTCATAAGTTCTCTAGAGATAGATATAAAATGAGATAACAAAAGAATTTGAATTGGAAGCGGTATGGTCCGAGTGAGTATACCAATTCTAAGAATTCATTTTCTGCTGTTAAAATTGTGGTCAATGCTTAGACATCACCTCAAGTACAACTTCCCGCGAAGTCCTTTCTGCGATAGTGATGTGGTCTAGTAAGGTCCAATCATTAATTTCATTTGTCATAAGGATAAGTTGACATGGATTGAAATTAAACGACTAAAAGGTATATTTTAGTCTGGTCGAGGGGTTCATGTGTAAACGTCCACACGCGTGGCTTGCATGTGGGATTCCTCGGCGATTGGAGGTTTCAATTAATATTGTTTTATCAAAGGTTACAATATTATTGTTACGAATTATATGCGATCGTATGCTTATGTGTTTACATTATCGCTTCGATATGTCTCTTACGCCGATTATCAATATGCTCGCACAAAACCGTTATCCGTCCAAATTTTATCGAGTGGAAACGAAACATGGAATATGTTCTTATCGTGAAGAACACATGTTTGTTCTCACTACTCCTAAACCCGATGCCCTTATCGACGATCGACTAATGAGCAATGAGAGTCAAGCGACTTTGGAATAAGTCAAACAATATGGCTAAATGCTATATGATGACTACGATGTCCAAAGGCTTGCAACCGCATCGATCGATGGTAGACGCGATCGATATTTGGTCAAGTCTCGAGAGTAAGTTTGGGCGATCGGATCGACGATCCGCTTCCACACAATGAGAGAAATCTTGGCGTGTAAGATGGAAGAAGGAAGTTCGGTCCATGAACATGTCTCCCACACGACTCATCTCATGGATAGTCTTGATCGGTTGGGAGGAGGTATCGACGGCGGGCCAAGGTCGATATCATCCTCAATACACCGCCCAAGTCTTTTGAGAACTTTCGTGAATGCAATCATGAGCAAGACCGAGTTCACACTTAGTCGGTTGCTTAATGATCTCGTTCTTTGCGGAAGGAGTTATGGGAAAAGGAGCACATGCTCTTGCTAGCACATCTAAAGGCCCTAAATTTTCGTTGCAAAATGGAAATAGAAAAGGGGTGCCAAAGGTGGTAAAGGCAAGGAAATAGTGGGAGTAATGGGAGCAAGAACATGGTTGCCACCGGAGGCTTGAAGAAGCCAAAGGAGAAGGCAAGTGCTTCAAGTCTGTAAGATCGGGCATTGGAAGGCCAAGTGCCCTATGCTCAAGGCTCAAGGTACGCCGCTTGCTTTAGTAACGGAAACATGTTTAGCGACTTGTTCTACCCATTCTTGGGTAGTAGATACGGCGCAACCGATCATGTTTGTTACACCTTGCGGGGTTCCCGCGGACAAGGAGTCGTTTGATGGCGAGATAACGATCTCCATGGGCAACGCGGCGAAAGTCAAGTCGTTGCGGTTGGAGATGTTTCTTTATGTTTTGGGACAACTTTTAGTTTTGAAAGACGTTTTATATGTGCCGAATTTTCGCGGAACTTGTTTCTGCTTTCAAATTATTTACTCATGGATATTCTCATTATTTTTGATAGTGGTGTTTCTATCATAAGAAATGACGAAGTTATCTCGTGTTGGCACTTTATATAATTCGCTTTATACTATTTCTCGCAAAACATAATACCTATAACTATGTCAGATCTTCATCAAACCCTAAAAGAGAAAGTTTTCTTCAGAAGATGACTCTACTTTTCTCTCGGCATCTTAGATTAGGTCACATCAATCTAAATAGGATCCAAAGACCGCTAAGAATGGGCGTTGGGTGATCTCACGGTTACTCTGCTCCCACCTGCGAATCCTGTATATGAAGGTAAGATGTCGACCAGACCCTTCAAAGCGGGGGTTATAGAGCCAAAG